>JAFMOC010000129.1:80000-492500 GCA_019802505.1 Corydoras sp. C115
TCCATTATCTTCCGCTTTATCCTCCATTAGGGTCACTGGAGGGGTTCCCCATGTCCATCCAGGGGAGAACGTTTCAGGTGCTGGGCAGATATACCCACACACTCTATATGGAGGGAGGGGGGGGGTCACGGAGGGGGGTTCCCCATGCCCATCCAGGGGAGAACGTTTCGGGCTCTGGGCAGATACACCCAGGACAGGGCGCCAATCTATCGCCGGGCTCACACTCACTCACACAGACACACTCTATATGGGGCAATTTGGAGAATTCAATTGACTTTAATCCATGTTTTGGGACTGTGGGAGGAAACCGGAGAACCCGGAGGAAACCCACGCGGACACGGGGAGAACATGGAAACTCCAAGCAGATTGGGATTCGAATCGGGAATCCGGTAAGGGGTCGGAATTAAAAAAACAGGTGGCATGGCAACAAACATCTGCGTCGCATGTTCTCCCCATGTCACTGTGGGTTTCCTCTGGGTTCGCCACTTTCCTACCACAGTGCAAAAAACATGGATTTAAGGTAAAATAGCTGCTCTAATTTGCCCCTATATAGTGTATGGGTGACTGTGTGAGGGCCTAGCGATGGACAAGCATGGGGAACCCCCTGCTCATCCCAAAAATATTGAGATAATGAGATATTTAAAAATATGTGGCTTAATGAATAGAACGTTGGGGGCGGGGTTACCAAGTCTGAAGGTATTTAAGGTATTTAGCAGGAGTGTTTAATTGAGCATGTACGTGTTTGTAATTGATCCAAATTTAAGAAAAATTTAGTGGTTAGCATGTTCTCCTCTCAGCACTGGGGATTCCCGATTCGAATCCCAATCTGGGTGGAGTTTCTATGTCCTTCCCGTGTCCACGTGGGTTTCCTCCGGGTTCTCCGGTTTCCTCCCACAGTCCAAAAACATGGATCAAGTCAACGGAGTTCGCCAAATTGCCCCATATAGAGTGTGTGTGTGTGCCCAGCGATAGATTGGCGCCCTGTCCTGGGTGTATTTGCCCAGCGCACGAAACCTTCTGAATGGGCAAGGGGAACCCCCCCCCGCAACCTTAGTAGAGGATAAAGCGGTAGATAATGGATGGATGTGCCTTTGTGTGTGAGAAAAGATCTGGCCTTGTGAATTTAAACAGATTCAGAAGTTGAGGAATCATCTCATAGAAAATATGATCCATCCTGATAAAGTTCTCCATCCTGATAAAGTTCTCTCGGACCAAATGTGGATGAGGAGAACCTTAAAACATGACAAGTTGCAAACAGAATCTGGACTAAGCCAGGTTGTTGACGTGTGCAATACACAATACTGTATCTCAACACCTCCCATGGGGGCTGCCCTGGTAAATGTGTGCAGGTGTCGGGATCATAAGGAGAGAAACATCTACTCCCTCTCAGCCAAAGAGGGGAGGAGAAAGAAGGAGAGGGGGGGAGGGAAAAAATAAATAAATAAAAATAAAAAAAAAGATATAGAGGCCAAGGAAGGAGGAAAACAAGCACAATGTGTTGCACAGCAGTGTCTATCGAGCTCCTCCGACCAGAGAGATCCCCGCCGGAGAATAAACATCTCACTCCAGTTCCCTGTTGTGCAATCCGGAGCAGGTTCAATACCGTCCAAAATACTCAGACTTTTATAAAAATCTGTGTTAAGCCGAGGTTTACACACTACAGCCCATTTTGGACACAGATCAGAGAGAGCAACGCGGGTCTGCTCGAGGTTTTAAAGTAATCCCAAATGTGATGAAGCCGGAGATCAGCTGCATACCAAAACCTGCTTCATGCAACCAGGTTTCAAACGCATCCCTAATTTATTTCACCACCATCCAGTCCTTCACCTTTAATCACGTCAGGATATTCCGTTCTGGATCTTGCCCCCTTTAACCCCCTACCCCTCCGACCCTGATGTACCATTTGAGGTCCAATTAATGTCTTAATATTTATGTAAATGTTATGGCTACACGGGCGGCACGGTGGCTTAGTGGTCAGCACGTCCTCCTCTCAGCGCTAGGGATTCCCGGTTCGAATCCCAATCTGGGTGGGCTTTCCATGTTCTCCCCGTGTCCACATGGGTTTCCTCCCACAGTCCAAAAACGTGGATCAAGTCAATTGAATTCTCCAAATTGCCCCATATAGAGTGTCTGTGTGCCCAACGATAGATTGGCGCCCTGTCCTGGGTGTATCTGCCCAGCGCCCAAGACGTTCTCCCCTGGATGGGCATGGGGAACCCCCCACACGACCCTAATAGAAGATAAAGCGGAAGATAATGGATGGATGGATGGTTATGGCTACACAAGGAGCATCAGCACCGCCAGGGAACACTCCACACTGAGTATCCACCCCATGGGACCACATGATATTCATTCATTATCTTCCGCTTTGTCCTATATTAGGGTCGCGGAGGGGGGGGGGGGTTCCCCATGCCCATCCAGGGGAGAACGTTTCGGGCGCTGGGCAGATACACCCAGGACAGGGCGCCAATCTATCGCTGGGCACACACTCACACAGACACATACATGGGGCAATTTGGAGAAGTCAATTGACTTGATCCTTGTTTTTGGACTGTGGGAGGAAACCGGAGAACCCGGAGGAAACCCACACGGACACGGGGAGAACATGGAAACTCCACCCAGATGGGGATTCGAACCGGGAATCCCTAGAGCTGAGAGCCACCCCATGATATAAACAAAAAAAATGTGGTGACCACAGGGGTCTGGGTTCAGGCCTCTGCTTATCCACATTTATACTGTTGATCCCCTGAGTGAGGCCAAAGCTGACGGATTATCCAGCACGCCGCATCTTTAGAACCGTGTTAATGTTAACGGCTCTCTTCACTCCGGATCATTAACCTCCACACAGATTCAGCATGAGGACACCGAGTTTGAGAGAATGTAAACCGCCCCTCACACTCAGGAACGCACCCATCCCATCTCACCAGTTAAAGAAATGAAAGTTTCCTATCGATTTACACTGTTGAGTTGAGTTTAATGCCACCGTTGCAAAAACTTCCCACAGCGTCTCCCTGCGTACGAATCGGATCGTCTATAGGCTTAGAAATTCTGACTGAAGCCGACAGCAGACTCGACGCGACGCACGCATCCCTCATACGCACATCAGAAGCTTCTCCTTCAGCTGGTGATTAACACATTCCCAACACATCATCCTGCTCTCCAGCTTTCGATATGTGTAGCATTAAAGATTCATACGTGTGTTTCAACTACAGCCAAGACGAGGATACTGAGAGCTATTTCTGTAACATGAAAGCGCACACACACACACACACACACACACACACACACACACACACACACACCACAGGCCGAGAGACAGAGAGAGAAGCTCCATGTAGCCACCAAACCTGATTAGGCATGAGGCGGAGACAACACCCGCAGACAGACAGGCGGCAACATAATGCTTTCATGTTTTCAAATCGAGATGAAGGTATAATAACCGCAACAAAGACGACCACAAAAAAGTAAGAATGCGATAAAAAAAAAGAAAGAGGCACAGAGCAAGGTGGCGGCTGTCAAAGGATGCTCACCACCACTGTTCAAACGTTTGTTCAAGGCAGAATAAAAGGGGTTGACGTACCAAAGCCGGAACAGCGACGCGGAGCCATCCGAGTAGGACTCACTTCCCGATCCTGCAACAAATAAAAGTCAGAGAATGGCCTCAGTGTCTTTTTCCACAGCTAATTTCCATTTTGCATAAAATGTGCCACCGTTAATAATAGATGTGCACTTGAACGGAAAATGCATCCCGTCTCATTCCTGATTTATAGGTTCCCTTGATTTATGGCGCCCGTAAGAACGGTCCGGCGAAGAACGTCTTCGTTCGGATGACGTCTTCATCCGGCCGTATGGAAACGTCTGGTGGCTCGACGTCTTCATGAAAATAAATTAATACATTTATAAAGCAGAAACGTTAGCACGTTCGCCTCTCGGCGCTAGGGATTCCCGGTTCGAATCCCCATCTGGGTGGAGTTTCCATGTTCTCCCCGTGTCTGCGTGGCTTTCCTCCGGGTTCTCCGGTTTCCTCCCACAGTCCAAAAACATGGATCAAGTCAATTGAATTCTCCAAAATTGCCCCATATAGAGTGTGTGTGAGTGTGTGCCCAGCGATGGATTGGCACCCTGTCCTGGGTGTATCTGCCCAGCGCACGAAACCTTCTGGATGGGCATGGGGAACCCACCCCCCGCAACCCTTGTAGAGGATAAAGCGGTAGATAATGGATGGATGTGCCTTTGTGTGTGAGAAAAGATCTGGCATTGTGAATTTCATCTCTTTAAACAGATTCAGAAGTTGAGAATTCATCTCATAGAAAATATGATCCATCCTGATAAAGTTCAGAGTGTGTCTGTGTGTGTGCCCAGCGATGGATTGGCGCCCTGTCCTGGGTCTATCTGCCCAGCGCCCGAGACGTTCTCCCCTGGTTGGGCATGGGGAACCCCACTGCGACCCTAATAGAGGATAAAGCGGGAGATAACGAATGAATAAAGCAGAAACTGGTGCAGAGGGACCGCGAATCCACCCGTTTTAACCAGGCCTAAGTTTCGAGCAGATGCTGCATGAGAGTGGAAAACCTATTAGTGCACGACATTTGCAAAACTTGGGGATCTACAGAGGCAGGGCTGGGCAATTCACTGCCTTAAGGGGGCAACACGAATCGGGCTTAACCAACAGGCCGAGTCCAATTCACAACATGGTGTACAGTGCACAACACGCTCATTGCTTGTAGGACAACTTAATTTTTTTTTGTGCGTGTGGATTAGCGTACACTGAAAAGCTTAGTGTGTAAAGTGAAGGGTTATTAATCTAAATATTGTCCACCAAAAGGGGTCGTGGACATTTTTCTTGACATGTGGCACCACTAAGAGGACACCTGCACTGCAACCCATCCACTTAATGTTAACTGTTTACAAACCAAACCCAGGGTTTACTTCATACCACTACTTGAATGTTTACTGTACTGCGTATCGTCCTGTATTGATTGTGATCCTTGTGTTTATGTTGGTTGTGTAGTAGCTGTTGTGTAGCACCTTGTTCCTGGGGAACGCTGTCTCGTTCCACATATACTGTACTGTAATTTATATTGTGGAATGACAAATAAAATGCTTGAACAAATACTTCGTAAATTATGGCTGACCCTGTGCGCCAACCCTAACTATCAAGTTGGGACTCGTGTGATTTTTAATTTGCAGGATACAGACTACAAAATATTAACTTTAGTAATCTATGAACGTCAGAAGCCTGTACAGAAAATGAAGAACATAAAAATTCATTCATTCATTATCTCCCGCTTTATCCTCTTTTAGGGTGGCGGTGGGGTTCCCCATGCCCATCCAGGGGAGAACGTCTCGGGCGCTGGGCAGATACACCCAGTACAGGGCGCCAATCCATCGCTGGGTACACACTCACTCACACAGACACACTCTATATGGGGCAATTTTGAGAATTCAATTGACTTTATCCATGTTTTTGGACTGTGGGAGGAAACCGGAGAACCTGGAGGAAACCCACGCAGACACGGGGAGAAGATGGAAACTCCACCCAGATGGGGATTCGAACCGGGAATCCCTAGCGCTGAGAGGAGAACGTGCTGACCACTAAGCCACCGCGCCGCCAGAACATAAAAATTTCATATGTAAATATTGTTGGTCCTTTCCAAGGATCAAACTCAGGATCTTTGGCACCAAGTGAAGAGCCCTACACACCGCCCCACGTTCACAGCCACATTAATGATGACAAAAACATGCAAATATGAAGTAAAACAACACTCAAGAGTGTGTTGTTGTGTGTGTTTCATGTTTTTTTTTTTTTTTCTTCCACCACAGCTGTGTGCTTAGTTTACACCGAGATTTACTCCTTTTAACAAGACAGCTGTTTGTTTGCGAGTTAAAAACTTGGTTCGATTGGAAATCCTCTGCGGAGAAATGTGACTACTGAGAAGAATGCACTCAGACATCAAACGGCACTGAAATAGAGCTCGGATTTCATCATCAGCTCTGTGAAAAGGCCATCAACAATGCTGATGGAAAAAAGCACGACGACAACGCTTTATCACAAAGAAGAAAGGCTCTTTGTGGGGTTCTGGATTGATGTCCCCGTGGCCCCTCTCGGTCATAAAAGTGGCCACAATGAAGTTTCTTCCCCGCTGACCTCGGGACGAGCATCCCGCCATGTCGCTCTAGATTATCAGAACAAAACGGGGTGCTCAAGGACTCACACACTGCAGCCACTCAAAACTTCACAGCCCTAAACCGAAGGTCCATCTGCGAAGAATAACATCATAACATCGTGACGAGACGGAGCCGGCGTTCAGGCGCCATAACTCAGAGTAATCGCATCATACGGCAATTAAAAAAAAAAAAAAAAAAGATGCAGATCAGCCAGAAGACGCGAGGCTGACTGTGAGAAATCAGCCAGCTGACGACGACGCAGGGGAAGGAGGGATGGGCATCATCCATTTTTACAGGATTCTCTTCGAGGATCAGTGCATCTCTAATTTCGATTATCCCATGCATCTAAAATGAGTCATCGTTCTCAATTAGCACCGGATAATTAATCACCGGTTCATGCAGAAACCCCGAGCCGCTTTCACAAAAGCGCCACATTTTATTTAGCCAACATAGAGAAACATTAACGGCGCAATAGGATACAAGAGAGCGCAGCATTAACGTGAATAAATCACGGGAAAGAGGCGTTAGGCCCGACGCATACGGGAACCCCGTTAAACCAGCGAATAACTCACAATAATGCACGACTTTTAACGCTTTTATTAACAATTACCAGCACACATTGATAAAACACGTTTGATTCATAAATTAAAAAAACAAATTCTTCTACAGCATAATCTAGACCAGTTTGTAAAGAGAACGTTGATCGCTGAGTAACAGGACACTGGTTTCCACAATCAAATACTGCCATCTAGTGGCCAAGTTTATTTCTAAACAGCCTAGTGCTCATCTGCCCTGTATTTCCATTTATGGTACAGGAATTAAAATTATGTATTGGATATCAGGTATTGATACGAACGCAAAGCACTCAGAGGTGTGCATTATTGTGAACGATGTTACGGCTGGACAAACAGCTCAGCCAATCAGATTAAAGGAACAGCTGCTGATTGTTAGACGCCTTCAACTCCCACTCAGTGGAGTTATTCAGAGGAAAAACGTACAAAGCAGAAAGCATGGGCGTTTGATGAGGTGAATTATTATTCATTCATTCATTATCTTCTGCTTTATCCTCTATTAGGGTCGAGGTGGGGGGGGGGGGTTCCCCATGCCCATCCAGGGGAGAACGTCTCGGGCGCTGGGCAGGTACACCCAGGACAGGGCACCAACCTATCGCTGGGCACACACTCACACACACAAACACACTCTACATGGGGCACTTTTTTGGAGAACTCAATTGACTTGATCCATGTTTTTGGACTGTGGGAGGAAACCGGAGAACCCGGAGCAAACCCACGCGGACACGGGGAGAACATGTTAACTCCACCCAGATGGGGATTTGAACCGGGAATCCCTAGCGCCGAGAGGCGAACGTGCCGACCACTAAGCCACCGTGCCGCCCCGAGGTGAATTATTAAAAAACATCCAATTTATTTTTACTTTTGACCATCAAAATCCTACTAGAACCAACACCTGTGCAGACCACGAAATGAGAACACAACCTTAGTGGTCCGCCGTGTCATGATCATGGGTCACCTTCTTCCCGATCTCTTATTTGACATCGCCGAGTGCAACAACGCTCCTGGCATCGCTCACCTCTAATAAACTGGTGGCTCCAAACTTCAAAAGTGGGCTCAGCACGAGCCTCGAGTGTGCGGTGGATTTGAGCCCGCTTCAGCAGCTCTTTCATCTCCGTCTTCAATGCCTAAGATCACTCAGAGCATGTCTTGCTCTTCTGTCAATTCGGCATACCCCTCTGCCTCAGCCGAGCAGAATCTCAACACCCCCCAACATCTGTGCGGCAGAGTCCCAGTCAAACAGCCAGGAGACTCGTAATGGCGCATAACGTACAAGAAAGCCAAACCGAAGCGAGCCTTTCATTACCTCGCCTTTCTTTCGCCTATTCATTCCTCAAAGTGAAGCCCAAAGGTGCGAATCCATTTTAAGAAGGGCGCAGCGGAACCCCGTAGAAAGAAACCCTCTCAAAAGAGAAGCTGGGACGTCGAACCCGTGCTAATGAATGCTCAGACGGTGTCCTGAAGTCAATGCAAATCAAGGCTTTTAATGGCTTTCTTAAGTAGGCCACTTCAGATAGATCACCCCCGAGCCCCAACTCTGGGGGGAAACTGGAGGGTTTGGCAACGAGTGCGGACCTGCTAGTGTCACTGCAGCTTGGCTTACGACCAAACCCCCAGCCCCGGGAGCATGGAGACTTAACAGGGAGGGGGCTGAACACTTGACCCAAACTCCTTAGCCGTTTCAATCAGTTCATTTCAAAATCCGACACAAAGCCGTGTATAAACACGTTAAGTTTTAAATACACACACGTCTCTCGGCACTGATGATCCAGGTTCTCCATCTGAGTGTTCTCCAGTTTCCTCCCACAGTCCTAAAACATGGGTTTAAGTTAGATTGGCTGCTCTAAATTGACCCATCTAAAGAATCCCTATATAGTGTGGGTGTCTGTGTAAACAAGTGTGTGCACAGTAGGGGTGAGCTGCAATATTCGCTGATTCGATTCGGAGAACCGTAGTCGACTATGAACCTCATAGTCGAATGGACCATTTTGACCACATGGGGGCGCCCATAGCTGCTGCTAAGCATTAGTTTTTACATGAAATGTCTTTGTTTTCGTTATATATATATATATATATATATATATATATATATATATATATATATATATATATATATATAGCCTTTTGTCAAATAAAATCATCCTAATTTCTAGAAAAAAAAAGAAAAAAGAAAAACAAAAAAAAAGTTTTCTTTTGTTAGAAAAACAAGTAAAATATAAAAAAAAAAATCTTTTTTAAAAACTACGCTTATAGCGCCATCTTGTGGTGAAATTTTAACTTATTCGACTATCAGTCGAAACTGACGAATCAGATTCGACTACGAAAATCTGTAGTTGAATACACCCCTAGTGCACAGTGATAGATTTGCACCCTGTACCTGGTGTGCATGCGTCAATGTTCCTCCCTGGATGGGCATGGGAACCCATGGAGTGTGGGGCTGCCAAACCAAAATTTGCCACGTGGGTCGCAGACATTGTACACGGACTAATCAAGTTACGATATGTACGTACGATACGATATCAAGTTATGATATATCGTAACTTTTTTTTTTTTTTTTTTTTTTATGAGTGGAAGTCACTCAAACGCTTTTAAAACGACCTCATATCCTGGCATTCGCATGCTATTCTGATACTGCATTCGTCATTTGAGCTCCACCCACCTACAACAGGTGCATAATCTGCCGACTCAGATTAAGCAGGGATTTCACGGGTCACTGACGAAGGACGCCGTTTAAAGTCAAAAGTCAGAACAAAAGCTCATCCCCAAGTCACTTGTCTGGCAGACTCATCCACTAGATGGTAAGCACATGAGGATTAACTGTCCTTGAACGCAAGACTAACCATGCAACCCAAACTGCTTCTTTATGCAAAGTCAGCATTTATGGAAAACCCCAGCAAGTTCAGCATCAAGTGATGTAAAGCCCCACCGAACAATCCCACTCGTGTCATGAGGCGTGCTCATTGCCGAGGGATGAATTGGAACGTCGAGTGCATCTCAGGCCGATGTGACGTGAGGACAACTGCACGTTCTACTGTAACCTAACGAGTTGGGAACTGTGAGGTTCGAAGCTGGAGGCTGATTGCAGGGTGCTCGTGTGTTATTATTCATTGATGATAAATGCTCGGCTCACATGGGCTTTAGCGATGGCATTTGACAAACCCACACAGCATCGGGAGCCCAGGGAGCATGTTGCTCACAGCAAACCTCCCGCTGCGAGGACTGACGCACCGTCGCACAAAAAAAAAAAAAATGGCGAGCCACTTTCAAAACACTAAACTTGGGGTTTATTTATTTTGCACCACAAACCGTTGGTATTAAAAAAAAAACAATAAGGTCCTGCACCATCGCTCAGCAAACACTGCATTCTGCATCATCCCGCATTCCGAACAGATCGGGAATATTAATCAGACGTCGGAATTAAAACGCCTTTAAACAAGGAGAACTTTAAAATGTCTCCGGATAGATGTGGTGGAGAGAGAGAAAAAAAAAAAAAAAGAGGCAGATGAAACGAGGTCTCAGAGGAGCAAGGGGGAAGGATTAGTCACCCGCATCCTTAACTGCGCATATGCACAAGATTTTAATCAAAGGCTCCCCCTCAGTTCTGGATTAAGGATTCAAGCATCAGCACAGAACGACGGAGCGAAGAGAGAGGAGCGCTGAAGCCAGGAAAGATATCCAGACTCAAAGAGTGAGGAAGACGAGAGCGTGATGAAAGCGAGAGGGAAGCAAAGACAGAGAGGAAAAAAGTGGGACAGCGGGAGGCTGTTTCAGGACATCCATCACTCCTCTTCCACATCTGAAGCACCCCGGCTGACAGTGATCTGAAGCAGGCAGCCGGAACCGAGCCTTCCCATCAATCTCAGCTGCAGCCTGGCTCCCACTAACACACTGCAAATGCATGTTAGAGGTGTATGATCAGACAGGCAGTAAATCAAGTGCTGATTGGAACCAGCAAACCTCTAGGTGTCCTCTCTTCATAATGTTAAAATGCTACATTAGGTCACGGAGGACGACTCTAGGGAAACTATATCAAATATAAAAAAAAAAACGAACTATTTTAAAGTCATTGTAAGGTGAGCACAAGAACCAACAGCAACCTTTGTTGATTTATATTATTTGCCCCAAATGGTGTCCAAGCTTTTGACTCAAATGTCCACCCAACCCGAGTGAGAACTGGGCATATTGAGGACTACAGAATGACATGGCTTCGGTGATCTATTGGGTATCACAACAATGGCCATGTTCTGATCATGACTAAGGAGCATCATGGGGCGCTTCGAGCCAATCAGCATCAGCAGCGATGGTGCTGCAAATGAATAGTAAGCAAAGTTTGAGGTTTAAAATAAAACTATGTATAATGGAGGCTCTATAAATAGGGGCTTGTGGTTAAAGAAGCAGCCTTGTGACCTGAAGGCCCCCGGTTCGATTCCTACTCCCACCAAGTGGCCTTGGGCAAGGCACCTAACCCCAATTACTCCCCGGGCACAGTGTACAGGGCTGTCCGCCACTCTGGATTGATTAAATGTGGAGGACAAATTCCTAACAGAACTCTTTACCCATAAGTATAAACCTCCTTAATATTCTGTAAGATGAAAAATATCCATAGTTTGTATGTATCCTTGTCATTCAGGTGATCATGTAAGTTAATGCACTCAGGTAGTGTTATCTGCACCATCACACCAACATCAACCACAGAAATAAATGTACAGACTCAATGTAGAGATGGGAGACAATTAATCACTTGAGGGAAATACAAATAAACAGTTCTAAAGGAAAGGCTGATGACGGAGACAGTATCTGTTTACAGCCTGGTACGCTATGCAAGCGCGACATATGGCAGGTTCGCTCAGGCCAATACGAACAGCAGAAACAGTGTGCGGCTGCCAGTCACGTTTGCGAATGCTGTCAGTGAAACGGGCCAACTCTGCGCTTCGTGCTTAGCGTCTGTAAAGAGCTAAATTCCAACCATACGCTTTCAATCTGCAGGATTAAGTCTAATTAATAACGAGACGTGGGCTAAAACGGGCTCATGAATATTCATCCCAGATGATCAAACGGCAGACGGGTTTTGTGAAAAAAATAATAATAATAAATTTTGAAAAATCCAGAGCCACGGCGAGGCTGCAGGTTCAGGTATCCGCGAGACATCAAGTGTTGAAAAGCCGTTTTAAAGCTCACCCAGTTCCGACCTCTACACCTGGCACCACTTCCGTCGGAGAGAAAATCCTCTTAAAGGACGTGTGTGCAGCAGTCAGAAACGACTGAGCTGGGCTTAAGAGTGTTCCGGTGCTTCTTCACACACACAGTATATTCCACTGAGGAAATGAAGACGCGCAGCAAGCAGCATTACAGAGTAAACAGTGGCGCTTTAGCCTCGCACAATGTAAATAAAAAGCAAAACCGAGCTGGAAATTTGTTTTCCCAGGGATAGATAAGCACTTAAAAAGGGACAATATGGCAGAGGCTGAATTCCCAACTCAGCAACAACCAACTAAAGCATCCAATCACATGTGCTACAACCCAGAACCTCTCTCAGTCGTGTTACAGACTGCACCTAAGGGGATCAGTTGTACAGAACAATAAAGAAACTTCCAGCTGACAGCTCACTGGTATATAAAAGTAATGTGCAATCGACCCCATGGGCAGAAAAGCTCACTGTGTGCAACTGACTGTGTTCATGACTCTTAACCACACAACTGAAGCAATACAGGAAAACGGGGCAACAAAAAAAAAGTGTGTGGGTTCCCCATGCCCATCCAGGGTAGAACGTTTCAGGCGCCGGGCAGATACACCCAGGACATGGCGCCAACCTATCGCTGGGCACACACTCACTCACTCACACAAACACACTCTATATAGGGAAATTTGGAGAACTCAATTGACTTTATCCATGTTTTTGGACTGTGGGAGGAAACCGGAGAACCCGGAGGAAACCCACACGGACACGGGGAGAACATGGATACTGCACCCAGATGGGGATTCGAACAGGGAATCCCTAATATATATATATATATATATATATATATATATATATATATATATATATATATATATATATATATATATATATATATAATGGCTGGACAACAGGACCGATCAGGATGGAGCCACCAGGCAGGAGGAGGGAAGGTTTTATGGATGTGGTGAGGGAGATCCAGCAGGTGGTTGGGCTGACGGTGCAGGATGCTCAGGACAGGCGAAGATGCAGAATGGGGATCCATTGTGGCGACTGCAATTGGAAAACAGCTGAGCGAGGACACAGCTTGACTCGAGTTGTTTGAGGGGGTGAGACCTCAGTGATTAGGCCTCCAAGTTCACCAATAACAAAAAAAAATAAATTCCAAAAAAATTGCAAAAGAGCAATGCCCTGAACCCTCATGGTTGCAGGGGTGCTGTATAATTGTTTATCCCATGCTTCAAATGGATGTTTGCAAGTCACTTTGGATTAAAGTGTCTGCCATGTGGCATTGTAATAATTTTATTTTTTAATATTTGCATCATGTCTTCGGTTAAAGTTTATGGATTTATTTTCTAAAAAGCAGCTTTTTAAAATCCAGAAACCTATTAACGAGTTAATAAATGTGAAAAAGGCAATTACAAAAAAATAATAATTAATTAAAGAAAATCAAGGAGATGGGGGATCCGATTGTAATAAAAATATAAACGTTATATACGTATAAATTTATGTGCTCAGTCCAACAGGAAACCAAGATCACCATCTACAGAACAAATTCAAATCAATTTACTTATTCAAAGAACTCGTCTACCGTATTGGCAGGACTGTTAGTCTGGAACAATAAGAACAGATCCGAAATAAATGTGTCAGTGCAACAATAGTTAATTTGATTGGTTAATAGACTGCTGAACAAAAGGTTAAGGATTTGGGAGGGGTAAAAGCTCAATAGACCCAATTCAAACTGGCAGTAGTGGCTCAGCGGTTGGGGCTCCAGGCTACTGATCAGAGGGATTAGGGTTTGAATCCTGTGTCTGTCGTAATTGCCGTCGTCTTTCTTTCAGAGGTGAAGGAGCATGGCGGTATCTAAACGAACGGGGATTATATTTAAATGGCTTAAACATAAAAAAAAAAAAAAAAAAAGTGCTGGATAATTCCCTAAAGTGATAGAGGGATGACTGACTGGCTTTATTTAATGGTTTCTGGTACTACAAACAAAAGACTCCCAACACAATCTGATGAAAGTCCTACGGTCAAAATCAAGCACCTAAGCAACGTTAATGTCGAAACGTCATCCCGACTGCAGTGGAACCTCGTAACCAGCGGAATTACGTTCTCTGAATGAAGAAGAGCAGCTTGCAGACCAGCTCGAAGCCTACAATCCAAAAAGCAAACAGCCCAACTCAAACATGATATTACCAGCCTGGTTCCATGGAGACCTTTGTTCTTCAGCCGTTCTAAAGTGCTCTTTAATGTGAAGCACTGTAATTGAAAAGAAATCTAGGCGACTCGGCGGTTTAAACGCTGTTTTTAGAGCGGGCTCCCAACGAGCAGATGGCCAAGGTGTTGCTCCTCTTGAAACGGGGGCACGTTTGGCTTGGTCTGGTGATACGGGAGCGGATTCCAGGCCGGGCGCTAACAGAAGGGAGGAGGAGTGTAGCGCACACATGCTTGTTTGTTGTATCAATCATATCGTGTGGGCATATGAGCATGTGTGAATTACAGGTTTCAGCATAAAGACTAGTAAATAGACCACATGGGGAAAATGTACGTTGACGAAGCTCCACATTACTCAGCTTAGAACAGATTTTCCTTCCACGAAGTGAAAATGTAAATACATCATAAACAGATACAGCAAGAAAACGCGGATGCGGGTCACACGATCACATACTTTAGTTGGGATGCGTCACTAGAGTGGCTAAAGTACTGGGGGATCGTTAATTTGGAAACTAAGGATCCCAGTTTGATGGATGGGGTCAGAGCACAGTCAACCACACAGCACCTCCGGAGCAATGAGGGTTCAGGGGCCACATTGAAAACGTTTGGTGGTTTAAACCCCGCCCCCCCCAACCTTCAGCTTGCTTTCTGATTGCTACTACACTTACAGGAGCTTCTGTGACGTCCGATTTATAGTTTTTTTTAAGTTGGGAAAAGGGGGGTCATAGATGAACCCATAAATTTTAAATTACAACAGAATTGCACACTGCTTTTAAAGTATTTTTCAGTAGCCCCTTCATGGCCCGGTCTTGTGAAAACATTGTTTTTTTTTGTTTGTTTGTTTTTTTTTGGGGGGGGGGGTGCAACACCAACACCACAACTTCCACGTCACCTAAATACAAGTTTCCTTGTAGCAGTAATCAGTCTTTCCATTAATATCAGTGGTGTTGCCACTTAAACCATGAAGAGGTTTAAGAGGGTGCAACATCATAAGTCACTCCTTGGTGGCTGTACAGAGTACATAAACCTCCACAGGGTCCTAAAGTGTAGGCATGTAAAATTCATTCATTCAGTCATTCATCATCTCCCACTTTATCCTCTATTAGGGTCGCGGTGGGGTTCCCCATGCCCATCCAGGGGAGAACGTCTCGGGCGCTGGGCAGATAGACCCAGGACAGGGCGCCAATCCATCGCTGGGCACACACTCACTCACACAGACACAGTCTATATGGGACAATTTGGAGAATTCAATTGACTTGATCCAAGTTTTTGGACTCTGGGAGGAAACCGGAGAACCCGGAGGACACCCACGCAGACACGGGGAGAACATGGAAACTCCATCCAGATGGGGATTCAAACCGGGAATCCCTAGCGCTGAGAGGAGAACGTGCCAACCACTAAGCCACCGTGCCACCCGGCATGTAAAATGTCAGTATTTGTATAGGGAAGAAATAGTCCCGTCCCCCAATAGTCTCATCATCTAAAAGCAGCTTTACCAGCCTGAATCACCACAGAACACGTTGAAGTATTGTTGGCTTTTAAGAAAGAAACCTTGTGAGGACCGAGGCTCAGTAGGGGACTCCTCCTTTTTAATGCAAAATTTAAATCGTGCACGACACTAATGTACAGATTTTAGAGCGACTGTCGGGTTCATTATTTCAGATAATAGAGTATTATATTCAGCACAGTTTAAATACATAAAGTTTGCGTTTAAGAAACTTCACTCCGAACTTAATTAGGTTCAAAGCACATGAACACATCTCCCGTCTTCCACGGGAAGAAAAGGCATCCGTGTTGTGGTTCAAACAAACGAACGCGGCGGCAAGTCAAAACGAACACAAACAACTGTGCATTTACACTTAAAAGTTACAAATAAAGGAAAGATGAAAAGGATCAGAACAGCTGAGGACCAAATTCTCAGCAGGGAAGTTCTGCTTGACAGTTTTATTTCCAACCTGTCAGCAAGATTTCTTAAGCATCGTTTCCTTGACAACTCCTCTTTTTACGATAAAGAATAGAACGAGGAAGCCCTCTGAAGTGCTACATCAAGATCATTACAGCACGGCTAAATGTATTCCTCCCCCGATGGAGGTAAATTAGCAAAATGCCTCCTGCAAGCATCTGGTTTAAAGACAGAAGGGGAAAATATATTCTCCGAGTTTGCCTCTTTTCAAAAGCTTTTCGATCCCAAACGGCGCGGCGTCCTGAGAATTCCATTAACATGCATTCATTTATCAAACTCTTTCATCTGAGTGACTTACAGGTGAAGTAGAACAGAGCTACAGATGAGAATTAAAAGACTATACCGAGGGGTACAAACTCTCATTTGATGGGGTTAAACCCATCCTGATACAGCAATGAATAACTAATCACATTGAGAGTGCAAAATTAAAGATGCATTGCTGTTTAAATAAAAAAAAATGTAAAGAAAGGTCTACTTTAATGCCAGTCTAAAATAAATTTCAGAGGCTGGTTGAGATGTGCATGGTTGCAAAGGGAGTCATAGCAGAGCTCCACAGAATGCAAGCGCTTCGGCGTCTCCTTATACGAAAGCCTTTACCCGAAAGGTTTAGACGATTTAATTAAAACGCAGCTAAGAAATAGGGACGCGACATTTTATTTTATTGAACATAAGTGTGTGAGCCATTTCTAATTAGACCGTGCACTTCTTTGGCTTTCGTGCAATGTTGGTCTGCTTTGGCATTTCGTGAATTTCTCCCACCGACTGAGTCAAATCTGTAGTTGGTGCGTCAGCCGTCGCGCCGATGTTTACACACAACCGTAACGGTATCCGGATCACTGATAACGCAGAGGTGGTGAGGCGTCGAGCAGATAGTTGGCGATTGTAAGGAGTATATAAACACTCGTAGAATCCTGAAGATTACGTCAAAAATATCGCGGTCATTTAAGTAATTGTGCATATTTGTACGTAAAGCATGCGTTCACTATTGTTTATAGGATCAATTTTAAATTATAAAAAAAGTTAAAACTAGGCTAAAACTAGTTAAAACATTTCAAGCGCTGGGTCAATAAACCCAGGACAGTGTACCATCAAAGAGCTCTTGTACACCCACAATATATGGGGCAATTTGGAGCATTCAACTGACCTTTAATCCATGTTTTTGGACTGTGGGAGGTAGGGCTGCACCTAACGATTCATTTTCTATCGATTAATCTAACGAATATTTTTTTGATAAGTGGACTAATCTACAAACTTTGACTTCAATGTGATTGTGTTTGGAATTATTAATATAAAGCACATTAAAAAGCCAGTGGAATATTTTTAAATGAGTCTTTTACGATGACCGAAACGTCTTAGGAAACTTAATTTCCACTTGCAGAACACACAACCTCTGTCTACTTTGTCCATACAGAAAAGAAACCTAGTTTACTTTCCAACAAATATTAAAATGGACTCGGTCTAGTGTCACCAATAGCACCCTAAACTACATTCCGGAGTCTCTGGAGAGCTCCGCCCCTGAGCGAGATGTGCCAAATGTGTGGGATAGGTGGAGAAAATGCTGTTTCTCGAAATATCCCATCGCTCATCTTCTCCCTCTGACACCACGAGTTCAACGACATGCCCCGGCAGAGGAAGCCTCTCGGAAAGTTCAGCATGAAACTTCGGCGCTTGGTGCTAGCTCGCGGTTTAAAAGCAGCCCGGAAGCAGAGCGGGTTTAGAGCTAATAGAGTGACAAATGGTGGTCCTTATGACCTCTAAGTGCCTTATGAGGCTAAGAGCTGGAGAAGCACAAAGGCTGCAGGGAATCGCGTATTGTGCAGCCGAAAAAGACAGGAAAATTGAACGCTGATGATTGAGCGGCACCCTGGAAGGACACGCACTCCAGCTGGCTACTGAAGAGCACTTAGAAAAGCCAACATCACATTCTCAAAGCAAAAGACAGGGTTCTCGGGCTTGAGTTTATTCCTCTTCGGGGTGGGTAGTGGATTTACAAACACTCCGCCCTGGTTCTCAGAAATTCAAAATTCTGTAAACACAAGAATGATGTACATCATGTTGATGTTTTGGGACCGTGTGAGGGATACGGAGGACCAAACACAGGCAAACATGGGCAGAACATTACATTTGGTCATTTATTGGACGCTTTTATCCAAAGCGACCTACAAGGTGAGCACAGGGTTCATCACAACATCCCTGGAGCAATGAGGGTTAAGGGCCTTGCTCAAGGACCCACATTGGTAACTTCAGTGGACATGGGATTTGAACCCCAACCTTCAGATTGATAACCCAACACCCTAACCACCAAGCTACCACGCCCCTTACCCTTACCTTCACTACTTGGATGAGGGTTAAGTGTCATGCTTAAAAGGCCCACATTGGTATCTTCTGTGGACCTAGGATTTAAATCCACAGCCAGGCACCAAAACCACAGCGCTACCATTCCCATAATTAAATTTTTATCCTCATTAAGATATTCAGGGCGGCACGGTGGCTTAGTGGTCAGCACGGTCGCCTCTCAGCGCTAGGGATTCCCGGTTCGAATCCCCATCTGGGTGGAGTTTCCACGTTTCCCCGTGGATTTCCTCCGGGTTCTCCGGTTTCCTCCCACAGTCCAAAAACATGGATCAAGTCAATTGAATTCTCAAAATTGCCCCATATAGAGTGTGTCTGTGTGAGTGAGTGTGTGCCCAGCAATGGATTGGTGCCCTGTCCTGGGTCTATCTGCCCAGCGCCTGAGATGTTCTCCCCTGGATGGGCATGGGGAACCCCACCGCGACCCTAATAAAGGATAAAGCGGGAAATAATGAATGAATAAGATATTCAGGTTGCCGTCCTTGGCTCATTCTTTTGAGGTCGGCTTACGGGTTTCGAAACGTTGTACCATATAGTATATGTAATACCATATTTATGACTATTTTAGAAGCTTGGGCAAAAGATCTATAACAGCAAATCATCTCAACTGACCTGTAACTACAGAGGAACACCGACTGTTACTGCCAAGGAGACATGAATTTGCTGAAACATGTCCTTGCAAAAATGACAACGGTATGAAATAGTGATAAACACCAGAGTACAGGGGGGGGGGAGAAGATACATATAACAGGGGGGAAAAAAAAAAAAAAAAAAAAAAAAAAAAGAAATCCTATGATATGTCAACGGTTTTTACACAAGTGGCTGCTACAAAGGTCGGCATCAATCATTCGGATTAACTGGCAGCTTCCTCCAATTAATAATTAAGCAGTCAATATTCCAGGGAACGTCTTGGCGGGGCGGATGGTGAAAGGTCTGGCACGTCGTCTGTCTCACACCTGGTTCATGTTAAATTATCATGGAAATATGAGTGTTGACATATTTAATTGGCAAATGTAATTCCAAGAAAATAAGTAGCGTAAAGCATGTGAAACCCGATCGATCCCAAACAACCCCGATTAGCACGGCGGCGGGGCGAAACACGCCGAAAAAGAAATGCCTGGGACGGATCCAGAGGCTTTCAGACCTGATCTCGGCTGGACACGGGAGCAGAGCAGGTGGGGTGAGACATGTCCAACAGCCATGTCAAAAGCCTGGCAGTTTATTGGACAGCAGGGAGCGCAGCAGGCTGATGAGGGAGGCTAACCTCTCGCGGAGAACTCGAGTCTGGGAAGTCTGATCATTTGCCATCGCTTTGGCCGCCACACAAAGCTGGCGCGCTCCGAAAAATGCCGGCCATTCGGTGCTCTGCCAAATAATAACAGCAACATCTGATGAGGAGAAACATTGTCTCGGCTCACTCAACAGTTGTTTGGATCGACCCATCCTATTCCGGAGTCGATTACAATTAGGTTTGTTTGGTTTGCGCCGCAGACAGACTGAATCATAAGCGGGGGGGGGGGGGGGGGGGGGGGGGCTGGATTTTGGGTGTTTTTGGTGGGATTAGGATGGGCAGCAGTGCAGACACAGATGAGCGTGTTTTTTGTGTGTGTGTGGGTGGGGGGGGTCGGGAGGGGTGTGATGGATTCGAGCAGGACAAACAATCCCTCACAGCACTGAACTCTGAAAGACCCCCAGAGGAGTTCATATCTGGGAAGCGGCTCATGACATTCATTCATTCATTTATACACCGGGGAACTTAAAAATAAATAAATTTTTAAAAACTCTCTCTCTCTCTCTCTCTGCCTCACACACACACACACAATAAATGGATAGCCTCCTCAAACACACAGAAACTTCAACCCGGTATTTAACCGCTGATAATTCCAAGCTCTAAAGTACAAGGTTAAATTACAGGTAATCACAAATGCCTGGCCATAAAAGAAAAAGAACAACAAAAAAAAAAAAAAAAAACAAGTAAAGATAAAACCTAAAGTGTTATACATTAATACTAGATTGTAGAAGTGGGCTTGGTAAATATATCAAAAGATAGACGTGTATGGAATAAGGATAAGCGAATATATTAAAGAGCAGTATCTATATACTGTATTTTTGTATTTACAAAAAAAAAAAAACTCATTTTCTTCTTTAAAATTTAAAAAACTTAATTAAAATAACAGGGTAATCAGGGTCCGTGACCCATAATTCCGTTCTTCTCTCATGTACCACATGTGATATTAATGCTAATAAAATTTTCTTGAATCTTGAAGTGCAAGAACAAGAACAAGAGCATGAACGTAAATAAAACTAGAAATAAATGTGTAGAAATAGTCGTACGTGGAAAAAAAAAAAAAATTATAAATCAAATAAATCGTGCTGAGGCTTCATGCATGTCAGTAAATAGCAATTTGACGTTAGGTATGAGAGCAAAACCCACTAATGTTCATTTAAACGATCGTATCGTGTAACCACACGGTTAAGATTCCAGCCACTTCTGCATCAGAGATCATTAGCTTCACCAGCAGAGGAAAATAGGGTTACCAATGTAGGTCAGCCGATAAAACACGAACACAAAGGCGGCGAAAGGATGTAAGGACAGAAAGCCGGTGTGCCGGCCGAAGAAAAATCCCCAGTCATGCATCGCACAAAAAAAAAAAAAGCCTACAGCACAGCATGCATATTGATTACAAGGACGCCATAAACCTACACCGTCTCCAGGTTTTATTGATCCCAGACGCCCAAAATCCATTAGCGCCCTTTACATTCATAGTGCTTTGTGTCCCCGCTTGGATACAGCGAGTTCTCTCTCAGATTTCCTTTAGACATGACTGTGTAGACGTAAAAGAGCGACGGCAGTGGATTAGCGGCGTTGGCCGAGAGCCTGGCAGGGCTGCTCCTTGGCTGGCTCGCCACTCATCGGGGGCATTGGAGCGATCCAAATTACTAGAGGAGCTTCTGTGTCCAACGGCTCCAGGAAGTGTCCAGCTAAGGGCCAGACGAGACCAACTTCCCGCGTTTGATCATTATTACAATCTGCAGGAGGCCCTGGCTCCGAGATACGGTACTGCCCCCACCCCTTAACACAACACCCCGCCCCGCCACTTCTCTCCAAATGTAGTCTCCTTAAAGTGCTAAAGAAATTAAAAAAAAAAACATTTCGAATGCTTTGAAGAACTGCCTGCCGGCTGCAGTTATGGGTTAACGTATTTTACGGCATTTAAAATTGCAAATTTGCCTTTCAGCATCTAAAGCAGCCCATAAAGTCAATGTATACATTAGACACAGACACGCACTACTAAACCTACAGAAAACCATTTCACACGGATCCAGAGAACACAAGCCATGCCTTTATTTTATTAAATAAAGCTTAAGTACAATTTGGTAGGAAAGATACGAACAATAAACAGGCTCTATGTTTAGAAACTGAACCTGTGACTATAGAACTATACACAATAAAAAAAAAAAAAACTCCATTTACTGCAATAGCACTATATAATGAGATTAGAAGCTACTGCCGAGATTTAAAATGCTGCTATTCTAAGCCACAGATTTAATTACTAATAGAACAATAATATTTTCTAACGCACTGAGCTGGCCATATGGATGTGCAGCTTGTGAGAGGCTCTTGTGTGGTGCTCAGTAGCTGCTGCACCAGGTATTTTTTTTTTCCTCTCCCTTTCCACTTTCTGGGTGCTACAGTGATAAATGGTGGTGCCAACATTACTGATATGACAATTATTATAGTCCATTTTCTTGGAGGTGTTGAAAGGCTGCAACGCCAATTTTTCGAAAGGGTGGGCACTGGAGTGTCGGAACCCCCTCCCCTACCCACCACGTATGGATCAGCCGAAGCACATTTTGGTCGGGGCGACTTTCATGTGGGTCAGCATTGTGGTCCGAAATTATTTACTATAAAAGGCAACAGCTAATAAGGCCTATCCCATTTGTAACTGATGGACTGGCAACCTGCCGAGGGTGGCAGTCAGCATATTGCCCTTTTATATGCTGCAACAGGCTTCAGCACCCAGTTACAACCATAAATTATATTCCAAATGTAGAGTACCGCTCGAACATTTGGCCACGCCTCCTTTTTTGCTCCACTCCTTGTCCATGTTCTCACTTCTTTGTAGTTCTACAATTCCAGACTGTAGTCCAGACATCTGTTTGTGGACTAAAGTACATGCTGTGTTGGTCCCCCCAATAGTACCACCACAAAGCAGGTATTATTTGGTGGGTGCATTATTCCTATCCCAGCAGTGTTACTGAGGTGGAGAAACTGAAAAACCCACCCCCCCCCCTCACCACATCATCCTGTAATCGTTTTGTGCCTGAAGGCTAATTTAGTCTCCTTACTGTCTGCAGCTTGCACTCTGTAACTCCCCCACAGATAAAGTCCCCAAGCACCTTCAACCATAATTAGCACTGCGAAATAGCTCTTAAATCAAAGCGCTGCATGGGTCTCCATAGAAGTAATAAAAAGCTGATAAAAGCGAGCTGGAATGTCATTTTAAGGTAAAGGTTTTTCTTATGAGAGCACACTGTTTAATTACACGTTCAGAGGACAGACTGCCATGATATCCTGCCAGAGTGGACACACGACCAATCATGACGACGACAACAACTCACCATCACGCCTCGCTCAAACTAGGTCATAAGTTTAATCGTAACAGAGGATCAAACCAATGATTGCATCTCTGAATTAAAGAAAACCTTGGGGAGAATCATGGAGGATTCATTTGAGGTCAAGACTCAAGTCATAAAGTTCGGTACAAGTGATAAGTGAGAGTGATCCATTTTGCCTACTGTGCTTACACACACACACACACACACGTCCTCCACATTTAACCCAACTCTACAGTGAAACACACAGATACATATACACACACACACACACTGAGTGAGCACACATGCCCAGAGCAGTGGGCAGCCCTGTATACGGCACCCAGGGAGCATTATTTGGTGCTAATTGTTATATGTATAACAATGTATACATATAATGTACATATAATGTAATATAATATAATGTATACATATAATGTATATTATACATATATAATACATATAATATATTATACATATAATATATATTATACATATAATGTATACATATATTATATACATTATACATATAATGTATAAATATAATGTACAATGTATAATTGTTAGATGCTCAGGTGACTTGCCCAAGGGCACTTCATCCACAGTACTTGATAGGACCAGGAATCGAACCGGGGACCTTCAGGCGGCAAGGCTAGTTTCTTAATCACAAGCCTTTGACCCCTCCAAATGAGCAGTGACCAATTATGAAGCGCAATTCCTGGCATATTCCGCAGGTTACAGCTTGTCCCGGCGTATTTAGGGCTGCTTAACCCCCGGGCACCTCTGTTGAGTAACAGAAAAACGGAGGTAAAGGGGATTGTGTGTCATCTTCAGGTGAAGCGGCGCAGCCTGGACTGACCATCTGTTTGTGTGCAGGCGGAGGAGCTGGCAGACTGCAACAGCGGGATAAGAAAGCAAGAGTGTTTATTAAAACTCACCGGTTGTTAAAAAAGAAAGAAAAAAAAATAAAAGAAAAAAAAGGCGGCAGAATGTGTGTAGTGTTAAAAAAAAAAAAAAAAAAAAAAAAAAACAAAGCGGGTTAGAAATTCCTGCTGGAAAGCCTAAGACGCTACTGATTACAAATGAGGATTCGCACTTGCCCATTTAAAAAAAAAAAAAAAAAAAAGGCACAGACGTGAGTCACATGCAGCAGAGTGCAATTTATGCAGCTGTCAGAACATTAAGGTGGAACGTGGGACTCGCCGGTCTGCGGCGACGTGGGATCATTTAGCATTAACACTTTCTTACATAACGTCCTAATTTGCTTTCTTAAATCTTGCGAGAGGGAGGCATGATGGCGGCGCAGTAATGAGTAACGCCGTTGCTATTCAGCAAGTGTCCTGAGACCATGGCAGACCGGCCTTGCGAGGTAGTTTGCATGTTCTCCTCGTGTCCGCGTAGCTGAGGCGTGCTCCCTCCATCTCCCTAGAAATGCTGGGATAAGCTCCAGTGTTTTCAATGGTCTGAAACAATTAACTGATCTCGATTTCTTGATACGGGATACAGGCGGCACGGTGGCTTAGTGCTTTAGCATGTTCTCCTCTCAGCACTAGGGATCCCTGGTTCGAATCCCCATCTGGGTGGAGTTTCCATGTTCTCGCCGTGTCTGTGTGGGTTTCCTCCGGGTTCTCCGGTTTCCTCCCACAGTCCAAAAACATGGATCGAGGTCAATTGAATTCTCCAAATTGCCCCATATAGAGTGTATTTGTGTAAGTGAGTGTGTGCCCAGTGATAAATTGGTGCCCTGTCCTTGGTGTATCTGCACAGCGCCCAAAACGTTCTCCCCTGAGAATAAAGCAGAAGATAATAGACGGATAGATTTCTCGTTACAGTACTGAATAATTTGTTTAGTATTTTAAGAAGATGGGCATTTTACATTACAGCTCTAAACTGCTTTACATCCGCATGGAGAATTCGATGGTTGACATGCATTCTGAATTAAGGTCCCACTTTAGTCATTCTCAAAAACGCCCCTTTTTATTTTAAATATTTGATTTGGACATTAAGCACACAGAGTAGCTATTAATTAAATTCATGGACCTGACAAATGTGCCAGACCTGAGTGTTAAATATGCAGAGCCTTCATTATACGGCCGTGGAACCAACTGTGCACACAAAAAGGTAGAGTTGGATATTTCCAGTCTTCCTCATTCAGTGCAGGTTACAGCGTTTATTATGGGTTTTTTTTTTTTTACAGCTCGAATAAAGCCAATGACATTGAGACATTTATAGTATGGACGCTGTAAATCTGAACGTGCTCCATCATCCAGGACAGTAGAGGTTGATATTTGTCATTATAAGGGCAGCGGAAAAGACGTGGCGAGCTCAGCCGAGCTTCACAAGCTGGTGCTGGTCAGCATCTATTCAGCAACGGAACAGATAAGCAACGCTGGAACAGTGGAACGAGCTGAGTGAAAGCGTTTCAGCACGTCCCTGACTTTTATAAAGTCATTAATAAATGAAACGAAGCTTGACACGTTGGCAACTGTAATCCACATCGCTAGGCTCTCGCGATTTAAAAACTATATATACATATATATATATATATAGTCCACATGAATTTAAATCAGGTTCACATTGACAGTGGGAGAACCATACAGGGAGAACCTTGGAAAATTGTTAATTAACGTTTTGAAATATTTTTGTCATTGTTTGCAACACTTGCTGTGTTCGATAGGGATGAGATGATTAATAGCTTTTACAATTAATCATGATTAAATATGTTACAATTAATTATCGCAAAAATTACACTCAAAAAATATATTTAAAGAAAATACATAAAAATCAGCCTTGCACAACAAGTGTCTGTTTACTTTGTCGTCCTTACAGGAAAAAAAAAAGTTTTCTTTTGAACAGATTTCGCAGATAAGTACTTTAACAAACACAGATAATGGTTTTTTAATACTTTTTAAAATTATAATATAATTATAATTGTTTTTAAACAATTTAATATTGTGTGTGTTAACATTAAACAAAAGCCCTGAATTGTCTTTTTTTTTAATTAGTGCATAATAATCACAGTAAGTGTATAAATGCGATTGTTTCTTCGACAACAATTGTACCATTTAAAGCTGTTGGCGTCTCAATCCTAATGCATGATGGAGACAATTGAAGGAAAAATAACAAATTGCACAACTAATAGATAAAAGCTGTGAATTGTGTACAGACGCCATTGGCTGCAATTTTGTGGACGTGTTCGTATGTTAAAAAAAAAAAAAAAAAAAAACACTTTATGGATTCAATTATTGACAAGTTAGACATTAAACTCAAAGCTTTTGTGATGCTCAATGCCCAAAAAGTTTTTTTTGCCAGATTCTATTAAAATAAATCAATTAAATTTACTGGACACGGATTAAAACATCTCCAGGCTTTTGATAATCACACAAAAGGCCATGGGGAACTATTTGGTGAACAATGTGAAAAGAAACTGTAGAGAACGTTAAACTGTTTGCTCTCCGCTGCTTTTGTGATCGAGTGGTCCGCCCGCTTTTCTCTCATGGCTTCACATCTCATTTCCTTCCAACTAAACATTAGCTTTCATTCTATGTAGAACCACACTATATAGACAAAAAGATTGAAACGCAGACTCGTTACACTTTATAACCCTCCCGTTCCAAGTACGTCCCAGTCCTTGCAGCTACGACTGCTTAAAGGCTTCAGGAAAGACTTTTCGATAAAGTCTTGGAGTGTCTGAGTTTTTGATCCCAGCGGGATATTGGGTATCCGTGACAGACACTGATGTAGGACGTGAGGGCCTGACTCACAATCTCCATTCTAGTTCATCCCAAAAGGGGATTACAGTCTCCTTTACGGGGTTACAGGCAGGGCTTTGTGCAAAGGGTCAAGTTCTTCAACATTGTGTTCTTCAACAAGGATGTTGCTTCATGCAGAAAAATGAGAGCATTCACTAAACCATAAAGCTGAAGACATTACATGCATACATATATACATAAATTATATATATATATATTCATTCATTATCTCCTGCTTTATCCTCTGTTAGGGTCGTGGTGGGGTTCCCCATGCCCATCCAGGGGAACATCTCGGGCGCTGGGCAGATACACCCAGGACAGGACGCCAATCCATCTCTGGGCACACACTCACTCACACAGATACACTCTATATGGGGGAATTTGGAGAACTCAATTGACTTGATCCATGTTTTTGGACGGTGGGAGGAAACCGGAGAACTTGGAGGAAACCCACGCGGACACGGGGAGAACATGGAAACTCCACCCAGATGGGGATTCGAACCGGGAACCCCTAGCGCTGAGAGGAGAACATGTTAAACCACTAAGCCACCGTGCCGCCCGTCAATTAAGTTGTCAAAAAAAATTGCCCCATATAGTGTGTGTCTGTGTGAGTTAGTGAGTGCCCAACGATAGATTGGCACCCTGTCCTGGGTCTATCTGCCCAGTGCCCAAGACGTTCTCCCCTGGATGGGCATGGGGAACCCCTCCCCGGAATCCCTAATAGAGGATAAAGCAGAAGATGATGGATGGATGTTCTAAAGATGAAAACACCAGAAAACCATGGTGTTTTTTTAGATTCGGCTCAGACCCAGGGTTCTAAACGCAGAGATAACAGAATGTCACGTGACTTCAAACGTCTACGAAACGCGAAGTTAAACGCACAGCATCCAACCCTCAAAAAAAAAAAAAAAAAAAAAAAAAAAAAAACACTTACACCGTTTAACCAGAGAGGTCGCCACAGAGCCGAACCGGCCCCAAGTTACAAACCCGCAAGTTCAAGCTTAATCTTTATACTAACGATGACAACCGTTCCGCTACGTGAACACAGGAGCCGCGTCGCAACACGCGCTTTGATGATGCCGCGTTCTGAACATAGAAATAAAAAGGTTTTTAATTAAACGTCTCAAAGCTGGAGGACGGATCGCTGTATATGGTGAGGGCTCGGTCTTCCGTACGCGCTTTAAAAAGCCGACGTGCGACGCTCCACCTGGGAAGCGCTCCACCGCAACGACGGTTCTAAACTCATTCATTATCTCCCGCTTTATCTCCTCTATTAGGGTCGCGGTGGGGGGGGGTTCCTCATGCCCATCCAGGGGAGAACATCTCGGGCGCTGGGCAGATACACCCAGGACAGGGCGCCAATCCATCGCTGGGCACGCACTCACTCACACATACACTCTATATGGGGCAATTTGGAGAACTCAATTGACTTGATCCATGTTTTTGGACTGTGGGAGGAAACCGAAGAACCCGGAGGAGACCCACGTGGACACGGGGAGAACATGGAAACCGGGAATCCCTAGCGCTGAGAGGCTTACGTGCTAAACCACTAAGCCACCGTGCCGCCCGGTTCTAAACTATTTAACTTAAAAATTAGGGTCGCGGTGGGGGGGGGTTCCCCATGTCCATCCAGGGGAGAACGTCTCGGGCGCTGGGCAGATAGACCCAGGACAGGGCGCCAATCCATCGCTGGGCATACACTCACTCACACACACACACACACACACACACTATATGTGGCAATTTGGAGACTTCAATCGACTTGATCCATGTTTTTGGACTGTGGGAGGAAACCGGAGAACCCGGAGGAGACCCACGCGGACACGGGAGACACGGGAGAACATGGAAACTCCACCCAGATGGGGATTCGAACCGGGAATCCCTAGCGCTGAGAGGCGAACGTGCCAAACCACGAAGCCACCGTGCCGCCCGGTTCTAAACCATTTAACTTAAAAACAATAAATTAATAAACGAGACATTATGACGTGTACGTGAATCTGAGACGTGCCATAATAAATAAATCGTGCGGCTCGGAGAGGAACTTCTGTAACTCCAGACAGCAGGAAAACTTTAGTATCGAATTAAAACAAGTTAAAAAAAAAAAGAAAAGACACACCACGCGTCCCCCCGTCCCCGCGTGTCCACTCACCCCAAAACCCACGAGGCGGAGAGTTTAAAGCGGACATTGTTTTACCCCCCGAACTCGGAAACCGCGGTCCAACCGCGGCGCGTTACAGCCCCGCATCCCCTTAAATTCAGCCCGGCTTCCCCCTGAAAACAAGCCGCCTGCTCGCACTCACTCACCGCCGCTGTGGACGCGACGCGCAGGACGCGGCCGCAGCACCGCGCACACGCCGGCGCGGATAGCCGGGGACCATGAAGCGGGCAGGGGGGGTTCCAGCGGGGCAGAGCGGGCGCCGTCGAACCGCCGTCTTCGGCCGTCGGCTGCGGAATGATCACACACGGCACCGTGGCGCGGCACGCCAGCTCCGAGCGCCATCAAACACCGCGAGAGGCCGCGAGACTGCGCGCGTCAACACCACCAACCCCAACACCGACACCGCCGCCCCCCCCTCCCCGCGGCGTGCGTCTCGGAGCGCATCGCGCTCACTACCTAGTGCACTAGGTCGGCGGAGGCAGCGTTAGGTCGTCGTCGCCAATGAAGCGAAAAAGCAGAAAAGCGATCGATGAACGGTCGGGATTTTTTTTTAATTCTCTTTCGTAGTGACAGCTTCATTTAATCTGTTCATCGAGCCGACTCGAGAATAATCTGCACCCGGTAGGGATTAGGGAGTAGGGCGCAGAGAAATTAGGACGCGCTGCAGTATCTGCTTCAGGATAGGCTAGATTAAAATGACTGACACAGAATACAGCCAATTATCTCACTCATATATATATATATATATATATATATATATATATATATATATATATATATATATATATATAATTAAAGTATATAGATATAAATTATATATCTTTTTTTATATATTATATATATTTATATAAAGTGTATATAAATTAAAGAAGAGGGAGTTTCCTATATCCATCCATTCATTATCTTCCGCTTTATCCTATATTAGGGGTTACCGAGGTGGGGGGGGTGGGGGGGGGGGACGTTTCGGGCGCTGGGCAGATACACCCAGGACAGGGTGCCAATCTATCGCTGGGCACACACTCACTCACACAAACACACTCTATATGGGGCAATTTGGAGAACTCAATTGACTTGATCCATGTTTTTGGACTGTGGGAGGAAACCGGAGAACCCGGAGGAAACCCACGGGGACACGGGGAGAACATGGAAACTCCACCCAGATGGGGATTCGAACCGGGAATCCCTAGTGCTGAGAGGCGAACGTGCTAAACCACTAAGCCACCGTGTCTGCGTGGGTTTCCTCCGGGTTCTCCGGTTTCCTAACACAGTCCAAAAACATGGATCAAGTCAATTGAATTCTCAAAAATTGCTCCATATAGAGTGTGTCTGTGTGAGTGAGTGTGTGCCCAGCGATGGATTGGCGCCCTGTCCTGGGTCTATCTGCCCAGCGCCCGAGACGTTCTCCCCTGGATGGGCATGGGGAACCCAACCGCGACCCTAATAGAGGATAAAGCGGGAGATAATGAATGAATGAATGAATGAATGAATAACAGGTAATAATAATAAAATAACAGGTTTGACGAATTTACAGTGTAGTTGGTTTTCTGCGTAAAAGTCGCTTTGGATAAAAGCATCTGCTAAATGACTGTCTGCTAAATGTAAACGTAAATGTAAAACTCAAACTCACGTAATAACAGTGGACAGGTTGAGTTAATCTGGTTGCTCATTATGATTCATCACTTTATACAAGTGTAAAGTAAATATAAGTCAGATGTCATGAGAGCTCATGTAAATACAGCGTACCTCCTTTAAATCGGTCAATGAGTTTAGAGATAAAGTTGCTCAACACACAGCGAAGGTGTATAAAACACTTGCGTCAGTTTCCCCTGCCCTATCTGACGACAACGGTCCTGCATTACAGCTCTCTCTCTCTCTCTCTCTCTCTCTCTCTCATCACCTCATGCCTCAACAACAAAGACAGAGAGTAACCTCGCGCCCCTCATCACTTTAACGGCAACATCATGTGAACCTGCGCTAACTGAAAACGCCAGCGATTACGCACCCACACACTTTCCTCCTCCAGTACCTGTTTCTTTATTCTTTATCTAGTTCATGTGGAGGTGGGGTTAACAAAAGCAGAGGGGGGGGGGAAAAAAAAACATGAACTGCTAAGAGATTCAGACTATAATCCCATATCCTGGCAGTCTGCCCCTTTCTCACACTCGTCATCCGGAGACATCGCTAGCAAACACTGTGTCCTCATTAAGCAGAGGAGTCTTTTTATCACCGTCCAGCTTCTGCTGCCTGACAGCACACTTCATCTCAACCATGGTGGATATATTCCATGTGGCATCATGGCTAAAAATACATCTAGAGTGCTTCGAAATAGACACGAATATGAAATGTGGCTATTTGCAGCTTCACTCTGTTTGTTCTGGCTCATTACATATTAGATGGCTGTCATTAAGGAAGCACCAATCAGAGGTTCTTATATTTTTTCAACTTTTATAGACACCTGTCACTTTAATTCAACCTACATCTTTATAAGTAACCATCTGATCTCATTATCTTACCCTTAATCCTATTCTAGGGTCCTGGGGGGGGTTCCACATGTCAATCCAGGGGAGAACATTTAAAAACTGGGCAAATACACCTTGAACTGGCACCAATCCATCGCTGGGCACAAACACACACACTGTTTACATATATATAAATAGGGTGACACAGTGGCTTAGTGGTTCAGCATGTTCTCCTCTCAGCGCTAGGGATTCCCGGTTCAAATCCCCATCTGGGTGGAGTTTCCATGTTCTCCCCGTGTCCGCGTGGGTTTCCTCTGGGTTCTCCGGTTTCCTCCTACAGTCCAAAAACATGGATCAAGTCAATTTCATTCATTCATTCATTCATTATCTTCCGCTTTATCCTATATTAGGGTCGCGGTGGGGTTCCCCATGCCCATCCAGGGGAGAACTTCTCGGGGGCTGGGCAGATACACCCAGGACAGGGCGCCAATCCATCGCTGGGTACACACTCACACACTCAAACACACTCTATATGGGGCAATTTGGAGAACTCAATTGACTTGATCCATGTTTTTGGACTGTGGGAGGAAACCGGAGAACCCGGAGGAAACCCACGCAGACACGGGGAGAACATGGAAACTCCACCCAGATGGGGATTCGAACCGGGAATCCCTAGCGCTGAGAGGAGAACGTGCTAAACACTAAGCCACCGTGCCGCCCCAAGTCAATTAAGTTTAAGTAAAAAAAGATTGCCCTATATAGTGTGTGTGCGTCTGTGTGAGTGAGTGTGTGCCCAGCGATAGATTGGCGCCCTGTCCTGGGTGTATCTGCCCAGCGCCCGAAACGTTCTCCCCTGGATGGGCATGGGGAACCCCACTGCGACCCTAATAGAGGATAAAGCGGAAGATAATGGATGGATGGAGATATATGATACATGAATGATCTTCACCTGTTTTCTTCCACAGTCCAAAAAACATGGATGGATGGTGAATTGGCTGCTCTGAATATATAGTCTGTGTGTGTGTCTGTGTGAGTGAGTGTGTGTCCAGCAATGGATTGGCTCCCTGTCCTGGGTGTATCTGCCCAGCGCCTGAAAAACTAGATCACAGAAGAGCAGAGCACAAGAAAGCGTTGAGCGACGTTAAGGTCAGGGCACCGTGTGGGTCGGTCAAGTTCGAGTTAAAACACGAAGCTGAAAGCATTCATTTGTCCAAAAATACAATGCTGGGTGCTTGACGTTCTATGTAGTATTACTCGAGGGGCATCCACATACTTTTAGCCATGAATGTGTTGTTAACTGCTGACTCGTTTCAAACAGAATAGCTTAGTAAGGCTCGTTATTTTCATCTGCGCTGGTGGTAATGGCTGAAATGCGAGATGGGTAAATGATCCATCTTCATTATTAGAAAAAAAGGAAAATTCAGAATGAGATTTGTATTGTGCTGTAACTCTGCTCGTGGCAGCACATTAAATATGGGATGTATATTTTGAACCCCGGTTTGCTGCTTACCTTGCGTTTCGAATCATTTGCACAAATTGGCATATTCGCCACCTATTAAAATCTGTGTCCTGAAAGCTTTGAGTCTGGCCTTTAGCTCGAGTAAAGCATAAAAAGCGATCTAAGGGACGCCCTGTTAAAAAGCAGACTGAATATGGAAAATAGTCTGTTCGCTTCTGGTCCCTGGGGACAGCTCCGCCCGCAATCTCTTTCCTCTGCCTTCCACAGCAGTGGAATTACAAGAGGAGAGTTTGAAAACACACGGTGTGAGATGGCTGATGCTATCGCTCAGTATCTGTGTGTGCAGGGCCGAGCCGACTCTCCAGGTCCTCCCTGGTCTTTGTAGTTTGACTGATTCGTGGGAGACTGACGGCCGGAGATAACGTACCTAGTCCATATCTTCCTGCCTATTTGTATTCTGCTGTGGTCTCTCAATCCGTCTTTGCTGTGATGGAGCTGGATGCCTCTTTAATGCACCACTGTCCATATCTGATATTTAAGTCGGTGCAGCAGCGGCAGCTGGAGCTGGGAAAGTGTCAAGGTGGTCCAACCCTGAAAAGAAATATTTCAGGCTAAATGTCTGGATAACACTGATAACTTCCTGTCTTTTTCATTCCAGAAGATTTAAAAAAAAAAAAGCTTTACTAAGATGTGCAGTAGACTCACAAACAAAATCACCATGTTAAAGTAAAGTGGGTTTTTTAAAACACATAACTGTGGTTCCTTCTTAATTCCTTCCATTTGGGATGGAAGAACCTCAAACCCCTCAACGTTCAGGGTCTTATTGTCCAACCTGCAACACAGAAACGAATCCAGAGGCTTGTTTTCCACAGTAAAAGCCATCGATCGGGTTCTTTCATTGATTCATTCGTTTATTTATGTTCTAAGCTGCCCTTCTACTTAGCATGGCGAGAAATGCTGGAGCCTATCCCGGTGCGCATTGGGCCGAAAGCTTGGAAACACCCCGAACTGATCGCCAGTCCATCACATGTCAGACAAACAGATAGACACTTTCACCTGCACATAGACGGGTGACTCAATATCCATGGATTGTGTTAAATACAAGGTGAGAACATGCAAACTCTCCACCAAACGTCTCAGCTTATATTTCCGTGAGACTACTTGCCCAATAAAAACTTGATTCCTCATTTTAATTTAACTGAGAATATACACCCCTGGGGCGACCGGCTTAGTGGTCAGCACGTTCGCCTCTCGGCGTTAGGATTCCCGGTTCGGATCCCCATCTGGGTGGAGTTTCCATGTTCTCCCCGTGTTCGCATGGGTTTCCTCCGGGTTCTCAGGTTTCCTCCCACAGTCCAAAAACATGGATCAAGTCAATTGAGTTCTCCAAATTGCCCCATATAGAGTGTGTCTGTGTGAGTGAATGTGTGCCCAGCAATAGATTGGCATCCTGTCCTGGGTCTATCTGCCCAGCGCCCGAAACGTTCTTCCCTGGATGGGCATGGGGAACCCCCCCCGCGACCCTAATATAGGATAAAGCTGAAGATAAGGGATGGATGGATGGATATACACCCCCACCTCCCCTACCAACAACATTGCAGGTCCATGGGGTTGGTCAGAGTTCGGGATCAAACTTGAATGCCTCAAGCTCTAATGCTGCATCAGCACACTGTCCACTAATTTACAACATGCTGCGAATTAATAAAATGGAAAAAAAAAGCCCTGTTATATGACTTTGTAATTCTTCACAGGTTCCCATTATTAAACAGCACCCACGATGAAGACCTTGTCTGTGATGGGGCTCTAATACGCTGTTAGGAGATGACTCCGGCTCGAGCGGTGTAATGGTTCACTCTGGAGCCAAAGACTGCACAGGGCGCTGCAAGGGGCCGACGGCTGATTGATTTTGGAATAACAGTGTGTGTGTTTGCTGCAAACCTTTCGTTATCTTTCATTCTTTCTGACCTCTGTGCTTATAAAAGATTCATGTGAACTGCTTACAGTGGTTGCTAATGCACCTTTCCACAGTCTTCCCGAACTAGGCAGCACCAGCGTCCGGTTTATAAATATTTACTAGCCCTCACCATTTCAATTTTGCCTCTTTTAGAAATTCTCTCTCTCTCTCTCTCTTTCACTCTTGCACACACACACACGCTCATTTATCCACATGGGGCTAATAAGATGTGACACCAGAGGACGATACGTGATGACAGGACACACAGAGAGACTGCAATTCATATAAGAAATGTGCAGCTGCATTTCAGTCAACGGGAAGCCTCTGTACATTATTAGGAAAAGTAAATGTTACAAGTGCAAATAAACCAGACATATCAAAGTTTATAGGACTTTTAGTGCTTCTGTAGGACTCTCTCTCGCTCTCTCTCTCTCTCTCACACTCTCTTGTTCTCTATACGTGTGTGTATGTTTATACCTGAAGGTGAGTATATGTATCCGGTGCATGTTAAGCAGTCCTGCAGTCAGTGCCTGGCTGACATGTTGACTTGGGGCTGCAGAAAAACAGAGAGACAGAGTGAGAGAGGACGGGAAAGAGGGAGGCAGTAATAGCAGCAGAGCCAGAGGGAGTAAATAGCACCGGGGAAATATCTCCTAAACCTCCTTCACTCCCGCTTTCTCTCCAAGGACCTTCTCCTTTTACACTCCTCTTGGCAAATACAGCCGAGAGGGAAATATGCAGTATGCAAATGGCTTCCCCAAGGCACGATATTGGGAGGTAAAAGGTGTGTCACGAAAACTTGGCAAGGAGATCTGAATATCCGCCTGCAAGGTCAGGAAAACCTGCTCATTAGTCCAGAAATTCATGCAGGGGTTTGATTTAAACCCAATAATGCTGAAATGGACCAAAATGAGCTGTTTGGATAGACCTTACATTTGTAACAAGGTAAAGTGATAATTAACAGTTGTACAGTTTGGTTGTACACTGATACATGCACCCCTAACGGCAGGACAATGTAGTGTACCTACAATGTGTCTTTAGATATGGGAGTAAACTTAAAACCCCAGAGAAAGCCCTACATTTATATTAATTATCTTAGTTTCCTAAACCATAAACCGGTCATGGTGGTCAACGTCACTGGATTTGGAAACGAAGCACAAGCTTTCAAGATTCAAGAAGATTCAGGAAAATTTTATCATCATTAATATCACATGTGGTACGTGAGATAAAAACAAAATTATGGCTCACGGACCCGATTGTTTGTGCTCTGCTCTGTCCGTCACTCTGAATAAATACATTTGCACTTGCTGGATGGAGTTTTATTTTTGTTTTTGGAAACCGAATGTTACGGGGTAACAGGTATCTGCTAATCGGGCAAACAGATTGGGGCTCATCTATTTATCAACTGGACACGTTCTGGAAGGGTCTGCATGTCTGCATGCAAAAATAAGACAAACAAATAAATAAACAAAATTTTAATTAATACTCAACTGATTTTTTTTTTTTATCTTGAAAATACACAGAGAGGTATGTGTCACTATGCCTGTTACGTCGCCATGATAACCACCATTCATTTACTGGTTACCCTTCTCTTAAATGTGTGAGGATGTTCGGAGTCAAGATGGTACATACAAATAGCAAATAGTAATATATATATATATATATATATATATATATATAACTATATAGTAATATATATATATATTAGTAACTATAATATATAGTAATATATATACTATATATATTATATATATATATATATATATATATATATATATATATATATATGCCCAGCGATGGATCTATCTGCCCAGCGCCCGAGACGTTCTCCCCTGGATGGGCATGGGGAACCCCACCGCGACCCTAATAGAGGATAAAAGCTATATAATATATATATATAATATATATATATATATATATATATATATATATACTATATAAGACAAGTTTCTCAGGTTCTTTTTAAAAAAATGCTCTTAAATTCACTTCGCATGCATATGAATGTTAAATGTGTTTTCAAAGGCTATTTTTAGACATACATTTGTTTGGTTCATGTTCTATAAAAGTGGGTCGTGTCTTAATGACCATGAGGAACATCTGGACCAGTTAAGAACCCCTGCTCTAGAAGAACTCATATACATCCAGGGATGATCTACCGCTGGTCTGCTTACTGTCAGGATTCAGAAGGTGAGGACGTCCAGACGTGAACGCAACCGATGGAAACCCACATACAGATGAAGAGAATGTTACATGTTTCCTAGAACAAAATCAACCACACAATTACATATTTACTGCACACAAGTTAGGCCCTCATGCAGCTTAACACTATTACAATTAAACAGCATGATTTGTATTTGTTTATGAGCCTCGTGATGAATGGGAGACAAACGAGTTTAAATCATGATGCTCATTATTTATGCCCCAGTGGCAAAGTCAAACGAATGTTTTGCCACCGTTTCATTGGATTTCAAATTCAATAAAGGTGTTGGATTTGATTCTAATTAGCTCTGTGATTATCCCAAACCTGAGGCAAGCAACAATAAAAAAAGAAGGATATCATGTCTAAACTCAATATTGATTACGGCCTACGGCAGGGATCGACTTATCTCACTCTGACTTATCTCGGCTAATCGATTTTATTTTTGATTGTCTTGATTAAAGTAGCACAGCAGCGTTTGTGCATCTTGCCTCTGGTTTAGAGTTTGGTATGTTCTCTCCATTCTTTCACTATCTTTTTTTATTTAAAAAAAATGATAGATTGATTTCATCCATTTGGTTTAATCCTATACTCGGGACACGGCTTGTGAAGGGGTTCCCCATGCCCATCAAGGGCTGAACGTGTCACGTCCTGGGCAGATACACTGATAAAGCAGAAGTCAGTGCCGGATTGGTGCCCTGTTCTGGTTGTATCTGCCCAGCACCCGGAACGTTCTCCCCTAGATGGGCATGAGGAACCCCATCCACATCCGAGACCCCTGTAGAGGACTAAGAGGAAGACGATGAGATAAAGCAGAAGTGAAAAACAGAATAAACAAATGGTAAAGGATATCATATTAATTAAAAAAAAAACAAATAGACAAATTAAAAGCCAATTAAACCAAATGCAAAATAAATTAAATGAAATAAACAAGTGGCTTAGTGCTTTAGCATGTTCACCTCTCAGTGCTTGGGATTCCCGGTTCAAATCCCCATCTGGGTGGAGTTTCCATGTTCTCCCCGTGTCCGCGTGGGTTTCCTCTGGGTTCTCCGGTTTCCTCCCACAGTCCAAAAACATGGATCAAGTCAATTGAGTTCTCCAAATTCCCCTATATAAAGTGTGTCTGTGTGAGTGAGTGTGTGCCCAGAGATAGATTGGGTCTATCTGCCCAGCGCCCGAAACCTTCTCTCCTGGATGGGCATGGGGAACCCCCCTTTCCCCACGCGACCCTAATAGAGGATAAAGCGGAAGATAGTGAATGGATGGATGGATGAAATAAACAAGTAACAACAACAGAGAGGGCATAATAGTCAACGTTGTGTAATAATGTAAATCTTAAAGTACTATTACACATGAGTAATCTCGCTAAATGAATAAAATCAAGGTCAGCTTTAATGCTGATAGTAAAGCTCCATAAATCCCTCCATCTCTGTAATTCCACTTTGCTAAAATCAGCAAGTGACAGTCATGCAAGCTTAAAGCCAGCAATAATGCCAAACCGGCACGCTGATTTTAAAAGATACGACCACATACACTTAAAGACATACATCACACTGGTTATGAATCAGGCTACTTGTAAAAGTGATTCACATCGTCATCACGATGGCGCTTAATAGTAATGCTGGGAGAGAGTGGAACGAAGCCAGGCCTGGCAGTAAAGCTGAAAGAAAAGGAGCCACAAATGTTTCATGACTCATCACAGAGGGCTCTTTTTTACCCTCACGTGGGGAGCGAGCCATTTTATTGCCTTATGGAGTAATCTGTAATCTCTGCAGGAGCTCGATAGGAAGCAGGCGCTTCCTCAGATATCAGCGTTTCCTTTTTCTATACGCTCCCTGCATTAGCCTGATTGTCCGTCGCCGTGGGGACGAACGGATCGAGAGTCGGTTTCCGAGCCGAACGGCACATTTAGGATATGAAAGAAATACGAATCAATCGGCGCAGATTGCACCTGCTTTGGATGAATTACTGAGAATGCTACGAAAACGGTCGCAGACGCATCTCGCACTGACACTTTCGCTGAAAGAACGAGGCACTCGCGCCGCGGCGAGACGACTCTGTTTCCCACTGGCTCCGGCGTGCCACATCAGACAGTAAATATGTAATTATGAATCCTCCGCTGTGGAGCAATATGATTAGCTGCAGGCTGGGAAAAACAAAAAGAGAGCAATGAGATGGAAAAGTACATCTTACAAAGGTGGTAAAAAAAAAAAAAAAAAAAAAAAGAGAGAGAGAGAGAGAGAGAGAGGGCACTTGTCAAGAATTTACACGACTGATTTTGTAATTTAGAACACTCTGCTGACAAAATAGGCCTGGGATCAGGCGGCGCCAGATTTCGATATGAAGATAGAAAATGCTGATATGCACTGCTGGCCTTCCATCACACAGGCAATGCCGACCACATCTTTTATCAAACCAATTCCAATACTTATGGGGGAAAAGAGGAGAAACTACTTGGACCCGACGCCAAAAACGTCAGATACAAAACAAATATCTAGGGATATTTAAATATCTTTAAATCCCATGATTTTGGATTTGGAATAAACCTGATGTATTAGAGGGAACCCACGCAAGGAAGAACCCACGACGCACCTGTTAACCACTGAATCAAGGGATCAGGCTGAGGAAGTCAATTCAGTATGCTGTTACTTTGGATTTCAGTGCATAGTGGACGTTAACAGTGGTGTCGTGACCTTTTACGCCAAATAACGATTTATTTATATATATATATATATATATATATATCATTCATTCATCATCTTACGCTTTATCCTATATTAGGGTCGCGGGGGTGTTCCCCATGCCCATCCAGGGGAGAACGTTTCGGGCGCTGGGTAGATACACCCAGGACAGGGCGCCAATCTATCGCTGGGCACACACTCACTCACACAAACACACTCTATATGGGGCAATTTGGAGAACTCAATTTACTTGATTCATGTTTTTGGACTGTGGGAGGAAACCGGAGAACCCGGAGGAAACCCACGCGGACACAGGGAGAACGTGGAAACTCCACCCAGATGGGGATTCGAACCGGGAATCCCTAGTGCTGAGAGGAGAACATGCTAAACCACTAAGCCACCGTGCTGCCTCATTTTATTTATATATATATATATCATTCATTATCTTCCGCTTTATCCTCTATTAGGGTCGCGGGGGGGTTCCTCATGCCCATCCAGGGGAGAACGTTTCGGGCGATGGGCAGATACACCCAGGACAGGGCGCCAGTCTATCGCTGGGCACACACTCACTCACACACACACACACTCTATATGGGGCAATTTGGAGAACTCAATTAACTTGATCCATGTGTTTGGACTGTGGGAGGAAACCGGAGAACCCGGTGGAAACCCACGCGGACACGGGGAGAACATGGAAACTCCGCCCAGATGGGGAATCGAACCGGGAATCCCTAGTGCTGAGAGGAGAACATGCTAAACCACCCTTATATATACACTATATACTGTTTATCCGATGCGAGTTGTGAGTTGTGTGGATACTGCATACTCGTCTACTCAAAAAGCCCATCGCTTACCAACAGGCGCCTATAATTCTGTAAACGGTTTCGGCTGCGGCTTATGTCTTTAGATTTACTGTTTTATCTAAATTGGGGGCAAAGAAAATAGATTCACAATCCTATCCCGGTTCTTTTTCCTTGATGTTTTTAAACACCACACACAAGGGGAGGGGAGTGGTAGCTCAGTGGTTAGGGTGTTGGGCTGTCAATCTGAAGGTTGGGGGTTCAAATCCCACTGAAGTTACCAATGTGGGTCCTTGAGCAAGACCCTTAACCCTCATTGCTCCAGGGATGTTGTGATTAACCCTGTGCTCACCTTGTAAGTCGCTTTGGATAAAAGCGTCTGCTAAATGACCCAATTTAATTTTTTTAATTTAATTTAATTTAATTTAAACACCACTTTCAAGTCAAGTTCTTGAAGTGACTGTTTCGTTAATAAGCAGCCCACTGTTTCAATGCATCTTACACATTAACCGGTCTACGTTTCACCCGATAGGTGTGCAAACACTCCCTCACTCCCTCGACAAACTTTTACTCTGCTACTGCAGCAAAGGGGGGCGTTTCCTGTCTCAGTCTGAAGGAGCAGCATCCTTCAGATCTGCTGACAATAAGTGTTGACTGTGAAAATGTACCTGAAAAGCACATTGGCAGGTGATAAAAATGCTGGCCGGAACGATCTGTGTAAATGTCAGTTGTAATCCAGACAGCTGTGGTGACTTTTGGAGGGGTTACACACACACACACTTACAAGGTAACCCACCTTACCTCCTACAAATATACAGAAAAATGAGAGCGAGAGAGAGAGCGAGAGAGAGGGAGAAGCACATCCAGCCTTGGAAACAAGGCTACCTTCTTCTGCAAGCTGCACGGAAAAGATCTGAATGACTGCGCATCCGTCCGTATCGATCAGCCGTGTGCCAAGGTTGTGCACTTGGTCAAGCGACTGCAAGGACCCGCTGCTGGAGATAATCCAGGGTAATGGACAGAGTCCTTGTTGGAGGACGACAGAATGACGATGCCTTTGCTGCACAGTGATGTGGCATACCAATTGGCTCCACGATGCCTAACGGTGTGCAGATAAATGAGAATCTTATGAGAAATAGCAGGACATCATACTTAGATGACAATGAAGGGATTGTTTTGAGAGGTGTGAGCAGAAGAAAGTGGGAGGTGCGGGAACAGCACTTGATTAGCTTTTTCCGCGACAAGGGTGAGTCTTCATTAATGTCCGATTACAGATGGTGGCGCTGAACGGCGCCATTAGTCATATAGAACACGACCTTGCAGCCTGGACCGTTCCTCCTCCGTCGCTTTCTTGCCTTTCTCACTTCCTCACCTTCCTCTCTCGCTGTGTTTGTTTTCTCCTCGTGTGTGTCCCACTTTGGCCATCTGGCTACTCACCATGTGGCGCTATAAAGGATGAGGCTGTGGACCACAGCAGCAGAGATCATCACACTGCTTATTAGGGAGAAGGGGAGCGTGGTGTCATTAACGGAAGAGCAATCGGCTTTCTTTGCAGGTAACTGGCCCCGGTTAACAATGGAAAAGGCACTAAATTGTACCACTTAGGGCACGAGCACCTGCCACTGGGGTGGTTTCGTTATGAGTGTGTACTTTGTGCTAAAATTACATAAGAATGTTTTTTAGGGGCTCATTAGGTGGTTGAACCTGCTTGGTGTGCCACTGACCGTCATGCTCTCTGCCTTCAAATGAGCGTTTATTCCAGTGCGTCAGTTTTTTTTTTAAAGATCTCTCAGCGCTAGGGATTCCCGGTTCGAATCCCCATCTGGGTGGAGTTTCCATGTTCTCCCCGTGTCTGCGTGGGTTTCCTCCGCGTTCTCCGGTTTCCTCTCACGGTCCAAAAACATGGATCAAGTCAATTGAATTCTCAAAAATTGCCCCATATAGAGTGTGTGTGTGAGTGAGTGTGCAATGGATTGGCGCCCTGTCCTGGGTGTATCTGCCCAGCGCCCGAGACGTTCTCCCGTGGATGGGCATGGGGAACCCCACCGCGACCCTAATAGAGGATAAAGCGGGAGATAATGACTGAATGAATGCATGTGTTCAATGTTATTTGAACGAATTACATTACGTTACGTTAGAGTTGGTCATTTATTGGACGCTTTGATCCAAAGCGACTAACAAGGGGAGCACAGGGTTAATCCCTGGAGCAATGAGGGTTAAGGGTCTTGCTCAGGGACCCATATTGGTAACTTCAGTGGACCTGGGATTTGAACCCCCAACCTTGGCTTAGTGGTTGGCATGTTCGCCTCTCAGCGCTAGGGATTCCCCGTTCGAATCCCCATCTAGGTGGAGTTTCCATGTTCTCCCCGTGTCCGCGTGGGTTTCCTCCGGGTTCTCCAGTTTCCTCTCACAGTCCAAAACCATGGATCAAGTCAATTGAATTCTCCAAATTCCCCCATATAGAGTGTGTTTGTGTGAGTGAGTGTGTGCCCAGCGATGGATTGGCAACCTGTCCTGGGTCTATCTGCCCGAAACGTTCCCCCCTGGATGGGCATGAGGAACCCCACCGTGACCCTAATATAGGATAAAGCGGAAGATAATGAATGAACGAATGAACCTTCAGATATCCCACAACCCTAACCACTGAGCTACCACTCCCTAGCTGCCATAACAGAGTTCTCAAATGCTTATTGGATGTAATCTGATCATTTATTTAAAAAACATATACCCAACGTATACCCAAAACGAATAATAAGTGGGCGTGGCTTAGTGTTTGGCACGTTCGCCTCTCAGCACTGGGGATTCAGGTTCAAATCCCAATCTGAGTGGAGTTACCATGCTCTCCCCGTGTTTGCTTGGGTTTCCTCCCACAGTCCAAGAACATGGATTTAAGGTGAACCGAATGCTCTAAATTGCCCCATGTACTGTAGAGTGGGTTTTTGTGTGAGTGTGTGAGATTGTCCTGTCCGGGGTTTAGCTGCCCAGTGCCTGAAACATTCTCCCTTGGGTGGTCTTGGGGAACCCCCCTGCAACCCTAGTAAAGTATTAAGCAGAAGACAATGAATGAATTAATTAAATAACTAATAATCACAGTTCACGAATCCGAAAATCAAATCTTCTATTAGAATAAAATATCACTCACTGTGGAAAGTATTATTAAAATCCCACCGTGCACCATGAGTTTACCCCACACTGGAAGGAACCCACCCTAATGACCTGCAGTGCTATTATAACACACTGTGCTTATAGTTTTATTTGGGTTATGTATCATTTAAGTTCCGGGGAATTACACAAAGCAAAACCTAAATGAGATTTTTAAAATGAAATGAATATACCGTGCACGCTCAGGATGTAAGGGAGCAGCTCTTACGTATTTTGCAGTAAATGCTACATCGAGTATTGCGCTACATTATGAGAAAACGGAAATATAAATATAGCGTAATGTTTTCATATGGGATTTCACAGTTCAGCACAGAGGAGGCTTTTAGTTGTTTACTTGTAGTCATCAGTATGATTATCGTGTCTTTGTTGTTGTACAGTAATGTGCTTCTGCAGTTTCATTTTAGAAGGCTTACGTTTCTCCAGAAGTATGTGGACACCCAGATATGATATCCCGGGGCCACAGGCTTCAGATAAGACAGCCACATATTTATGAATCATTAAATATGATTGCGGCACGTTGGCTTAGTGGTCAGCACGTTCTCCTCTCAGCACTAGGGATTCCCGGTTCGAATCCCCATCTGGGTGGAGTTTCCATGTTCTCCCCGTGTCTGCGTGGGTTTACTCCGGGTTCTCCGGTTTCCTCCCACAGTCCAAAAACATAGATCAAGTCAATTGAGTTCTCCAAATTGCCCCATATAGAGTGTGTGTGTGTGAGTGAGTGTGTGCCCAGCGATAGATTGGCGCCCTGTCCTGGGTGTATCTGCCCAGCGCCCGAGACGTTCTCCCCTGGATGGGCATGGGGAACCCCCCCGCGACCCTAATAGAGGATAAAGCGGGAGATAATGAATGAATGAATTATATCTGATTAAAAACTGTAGGGGCGACACGGTGGCTTAGTGGTTTAGCACGTTCTCCTCTCAGCGCTAGGGATTCCCGGTTCGAATCCCCATCTGGGTGGAGTTTCCACGTTCTTCCCGTGTCTGTGTGGGTTTCCTCCGGGTTCTCCGGTTTCCTCCCACAGTCCAAAAACATGGATCAAGTCAATTGAATTCTCAAAATTGCCCCATATAGAGTGTGTCTGTGTGAGTGAGGGTGTGTCTAGCGATGGATTAGCGCCCTGTCCTGGGTCTATCTGCCCAGTGCCCGAGACGTTCTCCCCTGGATGGGCATGGGGAACCGTCATAATCCCTCATAAATAATGGTTGCCGCAACTACTATAGTGACTCACGCGATGTTCGTCGTTTTGCTGCCTAGTATATTCAGGGATTTACAGATTACTGAACCCAGATTGCAGATTACTGAATCCTACTAAATCTACTAACCACAAATCACAGCAACCTACACATTAACCTGTAGCCTTGGGTCCATTACATATACGGTAATATTTCATTCATTCATTCATTATCTTTCCCGCTTTATCCTCTATTAGGGTCGCAGTGGGGTTCCCCATGCCCATCCAGGGGAGAACGTCTCGGGCGCTGGGCAGATACACCCAGGACAGGACGCCAATCCATCGCTGGGCACACACTCACACACTCCAACACACTCTATATGGGGCAATTTGGAGAATTCAATTGACTTGATCCATGTTTTTGGACTGTGGGAGGAAACCGGAGAACCCGGAAGAAACCCACGCGGACACGGGGAGAACATGGAAACTCCACCCAGATGGGGATTCGAACCGGGAATCTCTAGCGCTGAGAGGAGAACGTGCCAACCACTAAGCCACCGCGCCGCCCACGGTAATCATTCATTCATTCATTATCTCCCGCTTTATCGTCTATTAGGGTCGCGGTGGGGTTCCCCATGCCCATCCAGGGTAGAACGTCTCGGGCGCTGGGCAGATAGACCCAGGACAGGGTGCCAATCCATCACTGGACACACACTCACTCACACAGACACACTCTATATGGGGCAATTTTTGAGAATTCAATTGACTTGATCCATGTTTTTGGACTGTGGGAGGAAACCGGAGAACCCGGAAGAAACCCACGCGGACACGGGGAGAACATGGAAACTCCACCCAGATGGGGATTCGAACCAAGAATCCCTAGCGCTGAGAGGAGAACGTGCTAAACCACTAAGCCACCGGGCCGCCCAGGGTAATCATTCATTCATTCATTATCTCCCGCTTTATCCTCTATTAGGGTCGAGGTGGGGTTCCCCATGCCCATCCAGGGGAGAACGTTTCGGGCGTTGGGCAGATACACCCAGGACAGGGCGCCAATCCATCGCTGGGCACACACTCACTCACACAGACACACTCTATATGGGGCAATTTAGAGAACTCAATATACTTGATCCATGTTTTTGGACTGTGGGAGGAAACCGGAGAACCCGGAGGAAACCCACGCGGACACGGGGAGAACAAGGAAACTCCACCCAGATGGGGATTCGAACCGGGAATCCCTAGCGCTGAGAGGAGAACGTGCTAAACCACTAAGCCACCGGGCCGCCCAGGGTAATCATTCATTCATTCATTATCTCCCGCTTTATCCTCTATTAGGGTCGAGGTGGGGTTCCCCATGCCCATCCAGGGGAGAACGTTTCGGGCGTTGGGCAGATACACCCAGGACAGGGCGCCAATCCATCGCTGGGCACACACTCACTCACACAGACACACTCTATATGGGGCAATTTAGAGAACTCAATATACTTGATCCATGTTTTTGGACTGTGGGAGGAAACCGGAGAACCCGGAGGAAACCCACGCGGACACGGGGAGAACAAGGAAACTCCACCCAGATGGGGATTCGAACCAGGAATCCCTAGTGCTGAGAGGCGAACGTGCCGACCACTAAGCCACCGTGCCGCCCAGGGTAATATTTGATGTTTTTAATTCTGTAGTTTGGAGATCAGTAGTGAATCATTATCAGAAGCTTATTTGATCCTCCCGCATGATCGCTTTAACGGCATTAATAATGTATTAAGCAGCTCTGAACTTTGACTCTTGGAGCCAAGGCTCGTGAAAGAAACTCGATACAAGTCGCTGAGATGACACTCTTCATAATCCATTCCATTAGCAGCGTGTGTCGGGATTCCACGTCACTGTAGGTTTGAATTCATGTTCCCCTAATACTAAACGAGTTCGAAATGCTTAAAAGCATGTCGTAGAAGGCGTGTCTGTATCAATACGCTCACTAAAAAGTGCTCACTTTGGGTCGACACGATCGCCCGTGCACTCGGGGCGGCGTGTTTTCAGCCTGCTTCTTATTACTTCTCCTCCAGAGGCTATCGGCTTCCGCTCTCCTGCCCGAAGCACTGACTGTCTCAATCAACATTAATAATAAATGCTTCGGTTCATTTCTCCATCTGACAATCAGCCGTCTTCCTACTCGGCTGGAGTGTGTGTTGTGAAGGGCCCTCGTATTAAAGCAGCAGTCGCTCAGATATGGATCGGAGAAAGTAAATTAGCAGCGATGGCTCGAGCAGGTGCACGGTTTCGTAGCTTCACGGAATAATCGCCGGCGCGTCAAGTCTTCCCTTCCTCACATATGCACGCTTTCAGAAGCCACCACTTTAAACTGATACACACCATCAACAGCCTGAGGGAAGAGCTGGTGTGGTGTCAGTGCGAGCGTGGAGTTATTAAGTGCAGGGAGAGAGAACGGGGCGGGGAGAGATTGAATTTTGAGCTCATGCTCCAGACTGTGAACATTACGTTTCTTTTCTCACAGCTCAATGCTGCGCTGTGGTTTTCTTTTACATACATACAGATTACTGAACCACAACAAATCTATTCTCCCAATATAAAGCTGTCAGCACCGAGGAGACGAGCGGCACACACCACCACCACCACCACCACCGCGCTCATCAGAGAACTATAGACCAGTTCACTATTAGCACCATGTAAATAAAGTTTACAAAATATTACTATTATTTTTCATTCATTCATTATCTCCCGCTTTATCCTCTATTAGGGTCGCGGTGGGGTTCCCCATGCCCATCCAGGGGAGAACGTCTCGGGCGCTGGGCAGATACACCCAGGACAGGGCGCCAATCCATCGCTGGGCACACACTCACTCACACAGACACACTCTATATGGGGCAATTTGGAGAACTCAATTGACTTGATCCATGTTTTTGGACTGTGGGAGGAAACCGGAGAACCGGGTGGAAACCCACGCGGACACGGGAAGAACATGGAAACTCCACCCAGATGGGGATTCGAACCGGGAATCCCTAGTGCTGAGAGGAGAACGCTGAGGCGAACGTGCTAAGCACTAAGCCACCGTGCCGCCCTGGTAACTATTTAAATTAGAATATATTATATAAGGCGGCACGGAGGCTTAGTGGTTTAGCACGTTCTCCTCTCAGCACTTGGGATTCCCGGTTCGAATCCCCATCTGGGTGGAGTTTCCATGTCCTCCCCGTGTCCGCGTGGGTTTCCTCCGGGTTCTCCGGTTTCCTCCCACAGTCCAAAAACATGGATCAAGTCAATTGAGTTCTCCATATTGCCCCATATAGAGTGTGTCTGTGTGAGTGAGTATGTGTCCAGCGATGGATTGGCGCCCTGTCCTGGGTCTATCTGCCCAGCGCCCGAAACGTTCTCCCCTGGATGGGCATGGGGAACCCCACCGCGACCCTAATAGAGGATAAAACGAAAGATAATGAATGAATGAATGAATATATTATATAAGCATGGGGGCTTAGTGGTTAGCCTCTCAACCTCCTCTCGTTGGGGATCCAGGTTCGAATCCCGATCTGGATGGAGTTTTCCATAATTTCCCGGTGTCCATGTGGGTTTCCTCCGGGTTCTTCGGTTTCCTAACAAAATGCCAAAAACATGGATTCAAGGTGAATTAGCTGCTGAGTCAGGGTCTAAGTTCGAGAATTATAATAGACTTCATCACGCAGAATTCCCGGATTTGCTTTAATTCAATTTTATTAATTTAAAGAAACTAAAAGTGTGTTGTTTTCTTTTTGGAGGTGAACGGGGTCCATGCAGCAATTATTGGTCTGTAGTGCCCTCTGGTGGCCAGTGCTTCACATTAATATAAATTTGAAGACGTAGAGGAAAATACCTTAAACAAATAAAACACTGATATATAACTTTCCTAAAGGGCCCAGCAGCAACACTTATTTTAATACCACCTTGTGCTTGTGTTGAGGATTAGCAACGCTGTGCGATTTAATCACCGCGAGTTGTGAATAAATGCAATAAAATTTAATTATTTTTACCTTTATTTACAAAGACGAGAGCTCAAGGGACAGCTTACCTTTAGTTTATCAAATAAACATCACAGTACTGGACCAGTTACAACACTATTATAACAACTATTACACTATTATAACGCTATTATAACGCTATTATAACGCCATTCCGCCGCTAAATCAGTAATGTGCGCTGTAGATGATAAGTAACGCTTTGGTTCCCTCTAGTGGTAAATATATGTAAGTGTTATAAAGACTGGTTTATAAGACAGCTGTCTGCCGAACTGGTTTATTTTCAGCATTTAGGCCATAAATACTCAATTATATACTCAATTAATACTCAACTCAATTAGTTTAACCGTTTAACTGACTACTTGCACTATACTACACTAATAATTTACCATTATTATGGGTTTTTTTTTCAGTTTTTGAATCATACCAATTATGAATATTTAACCACTTTACATGTTTATCTTGATGTCCTTTTTGCTTTAGTCAGAAAAGTTTGTTTTTAATTTTATTTTTCCTCCCAGTTACCATGCAAACAGCACCCCGCTCCAGCCTGTTGGTGATTTAATACCCTATATACAGTAACGCATGCCTTGTGGCTCCCTCTAGTGGTATATCTATTACACATCATTCACTAAATAAAATGGCAAAATGCTGCAGAAATAAAAAATAACTTTTTTGTGACTTTCTTTGCTTTTTCCACCTGTGGTGGTACTCCTGGGGTTCTGACCAATAGCGAAGAGAGTACACAGTATGCAGTGTAGTCCACAAACATATGGACTGCAGTCTGGAATTGTAGAACTACAAAGTCCATCTTTACAGCAAGTGGGACAGAGAACATGGACAATAAGTGGAGCAAAGAGGTGAGTCTGAATTTTGGCTTATTCTGTATTTTAACATAAGTAATCGTATAACGGGCGGCACGGTGGCTTAGTGGTTTAGCACGTTCGCCTCTCAGCACTTGGGATTCCCGGTTCGATTCCCCATTTGGGTGGAGTTTCCATGTTCTCCCCGTGTCCGTGTGGGTTTCTTCCGGGTTCTCCGGTTTCCTCCCACAGTCCAAAAACATGGATCAAGTCAATTGAATTCTCAAAATTGCCCCATATAGAGTGTGTCTGTGTGAGTGAGTGTGTGCCCAGCGATGGATTGGCGCCCTGTCCTGGGTCTATCTGCCCAGCGCCCGAAACGTTCTCCCCTGGATGGGCATGGGGAACCCCACCGCGACCCTAATAGAGGATAAAGAGGGAGATAATGAATGAATGAATAATCGTATAACAACAAGCAGTGTTGAGTCTTGAAGTTTCCAATAACACTCAAAAGAAACCATCATTAAAGCAAAATAATAATAATACTAAAGTACAATGTAATCAGGTGAATTCATGATTTATTTCGGTAAGTTATGTTGCAAATACTTAGTTACATGCTTAGTTAAAGTGGGAATTACAAATGGCTTCATTAGGAACACATTATCAGTTAAGCATATAAATTTAGAGACATATGTGGTGTTGCAACATGTTTCTTCTGCAGGGGGTGAAGCACCAGCTTCACGGCGACATGTAATCAAGACATTCTTTGGAGCTCTCTGCGTACTTTTGCAGACGCACTCTGCATAGGGGCATCCTGTGCAGTGTTTCTTTTCAATGCCGTCACATAACATACTGACATAACCTGTTTATATACTGCCACTGCAAATGTTTAACGCACAAAGCAAACGTCTATCACAATGACAAAAAAATATGTGCCCTTCCCTTATACATTAAAAACATGCTTTAACGGATGAGCCTGTCTCTGATTTTATAAGGTGGAGCAAGCTGTTATGATTGTACCAACGCAACGCAACACACAGTGCGGAGAACGATCCACCACCCAAATAGTACCCGTTCTGTGGGGCTGGAGTTCATAAAGGACACCCAGATCCTAACGCACACTATGCAGAACATACACAAATCTCTAAATACACAATGACCTAAGTCTACAGCCAAACCAGAGACCATAAGGGTATGTGGTGACAGCGCAAACTATTGCACCACCGTGTCCTTTACCTTTGAATATTCAAAACTCAAAAAGAATTTGGGTTAATGGCTCAAGTTGACCTTTTTTTTTAACGAGTTAAAAAACGAATGCTGTGGAAGTACTTCTCATCCGAAAGTTAAACGAGTGGGCACTACTGTGTGTCACCGCTCCCACCACCCAACAAGTGTGTACTGGGTTGGATTCATAGTTCTCACTATAACCTTTATATAGGAGTGTATGACGAGTTTGGTCATTAACATCATTAACGAATGATATTAGGAAAGCCTGGATCGAAACTGAAGGTTGGGGTCTCATCCAGACCAGCTTGCCCCACCATCTGCGTACGTACGTGATCACAATGGAACGCGAGGCTACTCCCAAACAGTTGCCACATACACACAACGGCGTTTCTCAAAAAACTAAAGGGGGGCTAGCCTAAAATTTGAACGCAACCCTGGAGAATATGGCCACGTTGTGTTACGCACGGCAGATTTTTTATTAATTATTTTTAATTTTTGTCTTTTTTTGGTCTTTTCTTGGTCCGCGCCGCGCTGCGCTTTTACGCGTCGGTCGTCTCGCCCCGTGAACCATGTCCACTCGTGACGCTGGGGTGGCGCGCAGCTGGGGCTCGGGTTCGGGTGTGGAGGAGCAGGCGCTGCAGCCGCAGCCGCAGCAGCAGTGCAGGGCACACCCAGAGGAGACGCATGCTGTCAGTTAATGCGCACACAGACTGACTGCACACTGCCGCCGCGGCCAGGAATAAGCGCTCTGATCCAGAGGAGAAGACGCTCTTGACTTTTTTTTTTTTCTTTTCTCTTCCCTCTTTGCTTCAATGGCAAAGCGTCCCAGCAGTGAACCGAATTTGAAACCAAATCACGATAAAAAAAAAAAAATACTAAAAAAAAAACCAAAAAAACACCGTCGCCAGTGCAGTGCGCAGGTGAAAGCAATCATGCGCCATGCCGTTGCTCCACCGCCCTGTTTCTCTAAGGGCAATCGGATCGACCCACAGAATTCACCAGTGCCATAGGTAACGTCTATTGCTATTTCTGTTCGTTTGCGACGTCAATAAATGGTTTTGATTTACATGACATAGTGCGTTGCGCTTTGATGCCAAGATGGCGCCGCGAACAGTCAGGTGACCTTGTGTTTTTCTCCCGGCCGCCACGGAAGTCGGCATCCCCCCCCCCCTCCCTTTAAATGTTATTGGCTGGTTTGAACCGTGTGGCCACGAGCTGGCGCTCGTGGTTGGGGTGGCCCATGTGGCAGTCAAACGCATGTGACCGAAAGTGTTTCTTTTTGGTTTTGGTTTTTTTTTTTTTTTTTTTTTTTTTTAAGAAGAAAGGCACCGCGTTGTTGCTTCTGTGTTCTGTGCTGCCACCGAGGGCGCAGGGCATATTCATACTTTTGAAGCATTCCGTTTGTCAGCCTAATTAAAGGTTCTGCAACCAGATCTGTGCAAAACACGGTCCTGCGCAATTGCCCCCACCCCCCACCACACACACTCACTCACTCACTCCTCCCCGTGTTGCCGTTTACGCACCAGATTTGGACCGAATGGCAATTATGATTCCTGGTTCGAGTCGGTGTACATTAGTTGCAACGGGGCAATTTGCGCACGGCGATGATGGATCGCGAGCGTCTTTTGTCATTCTACCTTCCCTCCCCGGGTTGACTTTCAGGGGGGGGGAGGGGTTCGGTTTCCCACCAGTGTGCCATAGTTCGGCCTAATCTGATGGACCGATTCGATACATCATCGTGATATACGCCAAGGCAATGATCGGTACACCGACGCTCGCCTCTCCTCTCCTCTCGAAAAGGAACCGCCGTGAAATTTGGGAAATTGGCGCACGGTGTTTGATGGTAAAAGGGTCTGGACGTTATTCCAAAAAAAAAAAAAAAAAAAAAAAAAAAAAAGCGCAAGGCAGCTCGGTTTCAAGGGGATGTCCGCGGCTTTTGGACGCGCGCTTCGCCACTTCGGATGGGTTTAAGGCGAAGATGTCACCGGTCACCCTAAAAACAGACTTTTTTAGCGGCAGATCAACCGAACGCGCCGCTTCCAAACCCCACCCGATTTCAGGCGGAGCGCACATTGGCCGCACGGCGCGCTCCCCCGTTCGGCGCACTCGCTCGGGCATCTCTGGTTGGTGCGCGGTGACGACAATCCCACACCCTGCTCCCGCCTCCTGCAGGCGTCAAGTTTGTCCGACGGGCAAGCTCTAGTTTGTAAAGGGGCTATTGCTGAATGTGCAGCGAAGACTCCCGAGTCTTTACTGCGCTCTTCTTTTTTTTTTAAATAATAAAAAAAAAATTTCATAAATAAAAAAATAAAGTCGTCACTCGGAGACCTCCAGAATGGACATGAAGAAGAGGATCCACCTGGAGCTGCGCAACCGGACGCCATCCGACGTAAGCTGTTTTCCCCCCTTTTTTTTGCGAGTTCGGCGGATTCGGGGGGCCAGAACGTTGCCAGAACGTGATGTAAGGTCGATGGACGGGCTTAGACGTGCACGCCGTCAAGTTGATGCGCTGAATGAAAAAGTTTGCCCCGACTTTGTGGGGGGCTCTGGTCACGAACCATGCGTCGTATTTACACCCGAACTGCAGTTCGTACGGGTTTCTTCTCTCTCTCCCCCCCCGCCTCTCTCTCCTCTTAACTTTGTCTCTTTCGATCGATGCTTTGGTGTAACAGTAGCGCGCTTTGTGCAGGCAGCCTATAAACAAGGGAAGCGGCGTGAGGAGCCATGTTTTTAACTTTGGAGCTCCGATCGCGCCCTTTCCCCCCGCCGCGTTCCCCGGGCGCACAATTCGGGCAGACCCTCCCGCTCTCCCCGCGCTCGCTCGCTCGCTCTCTCACTCCAGATCTCCGTCCGTGTGCCTCACCTGGCGAGTTGGCCAACTTGTTGGGATAAAATCGGCGTACCGTGCGGGCGTAGCTTGGGACTCCGTGCTTCAACTCTTGAGGCTTTTTTATTTTTTTGTTTTGTTTTGTTTTGTTTTTTTTTGGCTCGAGCAAATCGACTCCATCCGAACTTAGCAGACGATTGAGTCGAAGCTGAGCGTAAATATAGATTTTATCAGGTGCGTAACCGCCATAATATTTGGACGCGGGTTGGTCTCGTGTTGCGTAAAGGCGCGTGTTAAACCTGCAGTATGTCGAGCACCAAATACGAGTGCGGGCAATAAAATTAGTCTACACTGGTCTAGTTTTTTTATTTTGTTTTAAATAATAAACAAAAATAATCCAGCGAGTTAGGTCTGGAAATCCGACGCACCTTTAGCCAGCAGGTCTTTTCGAGCAGTGTGTGCGAATAAACCTACGTGGATCCACTTCACGTCCCGATGATAATAAACACGCGTCTCCCAATTGTCGCATTTGGCAGCGTGGACGCGCTCCGGGTCGCGCGGAGCTCGGCTCGTTATTTCTAAGCCTATAATTTGTTGTTGTCGGAGCGGCGCGCTGCTCTAGTTCCGACAAATGGGACAAGCCGCCATTTTAACCAGCAACAAAGACGCACGCTGTTTGTTTAATCGACTAAACGTATTCGCGCACGTCCCCGAGTCCCGTCTCATTGCACCTGGACGTCGATTACACACCGAACAGGCGCAATTTTCCGGCGACCTTTGCTGAATGGAGCCAAATCCATGAGCCGTTTTTTTCCCCCCTTCGCACGGACTCGGGGACATGCGCTCCCGCCCCTCCTACTCCCGAATTCTTCTGGCTATCTCCGGACTCCCGGGACCATTTCAGTCGGTTTGACTTCTCTCGAACTGTTTTTTTTTTTTTTGCGCCATATTTCCCGCATCGTTCGACCGTCTCTCGCGTACAGGCAGCGGCCGGAACGCAGGCAGCTGTGCAGACGTGTCGCTTGCGGACTGCGCAGCCATTTTGTTGTAGCGAGGGAAAAAACGCGGCAGCCGTCGAAGCGCAGCGTGTCGATCCGATCCGAATAATCGCTCACGTCTCTTATTACTATAATCGACGCGCTGCAAACCCACGATAACAGGATAACGGAGCCGGAGCCACGCAGTCTGTGGCCCTTAACGCAGCTGCTCTTATAATAAAACTTAATTCTCACCGAGGTCCCAATTAAAGGGCAAAACTCTTCATGTAAAATATGCAACACTTACATTTATTACTGTAACTACACGATACACACATGTTAATTCATTTATTGCATTATGGGATGTACCTTGTGTTTTAGGTACATGGGATTTACCTTGTCTTTAATAAAATATATGTAAAAAAAAATAAATATATATATATATTCCCATGTTGCATGTTACAGCTTCAGGAATCATTACCTGCAGCAGTCTGAGTACTTAACAAGGAAGCACCTGCAGCCTTTTGTAAAAGTTTAAACACCCTGATTACATTACATGTTTTGTTTTTCTTTTCCAAATGGTAATAATACATGCTCTGTAGGGAACATATTTACATATGACATTAGGCAGCACAGTGGTTTGTACTCTTGCCTATTTCAAAAAAGCTAGGTGGGGCAACACGCACAGCCTACATTCATATAAACTTCATATACCTTTGCTGGCTCATATATATATATATATATATATATATATATATATATATATATATATATATATATATATATATATATATATATACACACACACACAAATAATTATTCTAACATTTTAAAAGTAAAGTTTTATTTTTTTTAGAAGTCTTTTTTAATTCTGTATGGAGTATGTCCTTCCCCAAACCTGTTGGCATTTACTCTGTGAACTACATTTTCTGCTTGCTGTCCAAAGACCTGTTTGTGGGCAAACTGGATATACTAAACCTTCAGTTGTAAGCACTCGCATGCAACCCACATCCCCACCCCCCACAACTGTTTGAATCTGGTGCTGCAGGGAACAACGGCCTACGAGCCATCCAGGTGTTGAACTCTCCATGAAAGGAGGACAACATGTAAATCTTTGTGAATGATTTGTTTTTTTTTGTTTTGTTATTTTTTTTAAACTCCGGTGGAAAATAATGTGCCATTTCTACAGGGCATTCAAAAAAAAAAAAAAAAAAAAAAAAAAAAAAAAATCTCCCATCAGCATAAGCTTGGTAAATAAATAGTGAGCATGCATTTAAATATTCCACTGTATGTATGTCTCAGATTATTATTAATATTTTATTATTATTTACATTAGACTGTGTGTTTCCTAAAGACAAAAACCCTATTGCTACTTAAAACCGTAAAACAGCCACAAAGTGTACTCTTTAAGTTAATCATCCAAAGTTAACCTATTAAAAAAAAACTTTTATCTGGAAACGGGAATGATCCATACAGACATGAGCCCCTGTTAAGGGGAGGAGGGGGGGGTAATCGCGCCACTGTTCCTTTCACTATGCTGTGGCAATGGGACGGGGGTTGCCTTCAGGCGTTCATAGTCACAGAGTCGCGTCGATTTCTGTGTAAACGGCAGTTTCGGAACTCTGAGACTTTACATTCATAAGAGTGGATCATCTGAGTCCCGAAGGCCCCAACCGTGTGCCATTGTACACTCGACTCTGTGTGACAACTGTGTGAACAGGTGATAAGGAAGGCTTTGCTTTTACACATCTTATTTTGGAATTGAGGGGCTACAGGCCGGTTTTTATTTCAATCCTAAATAAAAAAAATAAATTTCATTGAAAACAGTGAAACTAAAAAGTACTGCCTTCAATTTGACTTAAGATAAGTTTATAATAGCTTGTATTAAAATAGTATTATGGGTAATTGTTATTACTAATATTAAACTTTGACTTATTTTTAAAAAGCTTAATGGTTTATATTTCTTTTGTGTCTCGTGGGTATTAGTTTTGTGATTTCTTCTTTGTTGAATTGGCAATGTACTTTTAATTATTTAAACAAGTAAGAGTGTATTAAAGTAGTAGTTAGATTTTGACTTTATAGCCCTGTGTTTAAACTGCCGTCATGAAGCTGCACTGTGTAATGTCTTGATTGTAATAACAGTTAAAACTTTTAACTAACTACATTAGTGTTATGAGTAAGGGTATTTTACAAAATGAGACGTTTTAAAATGAAGTGGTTGCTGTAAGTTTTTTTTTTTAAGCTTATGAAGAGATTTTGCATCCCCACAGAGAAAGTGAAACCCTTTAGTGCTGGGTGTAACGGTGCAGAATGATTCAGAGGTTCTTATTGGAATTGAAACGTTTCGAAGATGCTGTACGGAACATTCATTGTAACCCTAGCAAGCTACACTCTGAGTCAAAAGCTGGCGACAGCAGTGACGTGACTCAATTTAAGCTTGCAACATGAACCGAAGACGTTCAGCGAGAAACTCGCCTGATGGGGAGCTTGAGCTGGACACTTCAACATACACCGTCACTCGACTAATTAAATTAGTTGTAGGACAGTTGCATTTTTCATTTGTTTAATGTGTTGTATTTTTGTTTAGGTAAAAGAACTTGTGCTTGACAACTGTCGGTCAAATGAAGGCAAAATCGAGGGCCTCACAGACGAGTTTGAGGAGCTGGAGTTTCTAAGCACAATCAACGTCGGGTTAACTTCAGTCACCAACTTGCCTAAGCTTAACAAACTTAAAAAGGTGAGTGCATCTGGCTTAATATGGGGAGTGAAGTTTGGCACAGAAAAAAACCCCCAATATAATTTGTTGGGCCATGATGCTATATTAATGCAATACAATTTATTATAATTGTGTTTCGTTTGAAATAGTTGGAGCTTAGTGATAACAGAATCTCGGGTGGTTTGGAGGTGCTGGCAGTGAAATGTCCCAACCTGACCCATCTCAACCTCAGCGGTAACAAGATCAAAGACCTCAGCACTATCGAACCCCTGGTGAGTAGGAAGTAGAAGGGTATAAATACATTTTTTTAAGGGGCCACATAAACTGGGACTGTTGCGGAGGGCCAAAGAAATAGGCCTCAAAATAAAAGCATTGCAAGCACACACCATGCAATGCAGTACATCCATCTAGCTTATAATTTAAAGGTGGATTTTATATCTATTTATCCATATGTGTGTTTGTATGTGGCCCCTGGGGCCTTAATCTACTTGAATAAATATTTCGGGTGGCAGAGTGGCTAGCACTCTTGCCTCACAGCAAACAGGTCCTGGGTTCGATTTCCAGGTGGAAAGAACAAAGGTCCTTTTTGTGTGGATACTGCAGCGACTTCCTCAGGGAACGCCTAGGTTTTCTTCCATAATCCAAAGTCATTCTAAGAGGTGAACTGAAGATATTTAAGTTACTAAAACCACAATCGCCCAACTCCCTAATATAATAATAAAACACTGCTTACAGGTTACAAACCTCACATTAAAAACCTCTGTAATTAAAACATTTAAATTGTTTTTCCAGTTAAATGGTATTTAAATGTGCACCCTATCAGACAAATGTCATTGGCAATTTGAAGGATCCAGCGATGTCCAGGAGACAAGCATTTTGTATACATTTGTTTATTTAGTTAAAATTAAACATATGTCGGGCGGCACGGTGGCTTAGTGGTTGGCACGTTCGCCTCTCAGCGCTAGGGATTCCCGGTTCGAATCCCCATCTGGGTGGAGTTTCCATGTTCTCCCGGTTTCCTCCCACAGTCCAAAAACATGGATTAAGTCATTTGAATTCTCAAAATTGCCCCAAATAGAGAGTGTCTGTGTGAGTGAATGTGTGCCCAGCGATGGATTGGCGTCCTGTCCTGGGTCTATCTGCCCAACGCCCGAGACATTCTCCCCTGGATGGGCATGGGGAACCCCACCGCGACCCTACTAGAGGATAAAGCGGGAGATAATGAATGAATAAACATGTCAAACATGAATGTAACGAGAACTACAAAATGATAGAGCGATGCAAACAGTACTTTTATAAAGGATATATATACACAGTCACGGTCAAATTTTGCAGAGCAGGTATTATTCGGTGGGTGCATTATTCCTATCCCAGCATTGTCACTGAGGTGTTTAAATAAAACAGCAGCACTGCTGAACTAAAACCCCCTCACCGCATCAGTGTCACTGTAGAACTGACAATAAACAATCCACCACCCAAATGATGCCTGTTCTGTGATGCTCCTGACCAATAGAGAACATGGAACCAACAGGAGACAGAACACAGTCTGTAATTGTAGGTTGGAGGTGTTTTATATACACACACACACACACACACACACACACACACACACACATAAAATAAATCCTGCCCCGTGTTTGGTCATAAACCTGTGCCTAAAAATGTAAAATCGGGACAATTGATGATTTAATGTAATGTTTTGCAATTTTCTTTCTTTTTTTTTTTAAACAGAAAAAATTAGAAAGCCTGAAAAGTTTAGACTTGTTTAACTGCGAGGTGACAAACCTTAACGACTACAGAGAAAACGTCTTCAAGCTGCTGCCCCAGTTGACGTATCTTGACGGCTATGACAAAGACGATGCGGAGGCACCTGACTCTGACGCAGAAGCTTATGTGGAGGGGCTAGATGATGACGACGAGGATGATGGTACATAAATATCTTGAACCTTGTCGTTGTTATCGGCATTTGGAAAGCTTCAAAGCTCCTTAATTTGTGCCTAATGCTATTTAATAGAAGAAGGCTGTTAGCATTCAGGACTGTTTGCATAGCAGCATCAACCCTGCTATCGACAGAACAGGGTCTGAACTCATCACACATTCTGATTTGGTTGTAGAAGTAGAGGAGGAAGACTATGACGACGAAGCGGCTCCAGGAGAGGAAGAAGATGAAGAGGAGGGAGAAGATGAGGACGAGGAGGAAGGGGAGGAGGAAGAGGAGGAAGATGCCAGTGGAGAGGTCATTGCAGAATGCATTTATAATGAAACTCAATTGATTAGTATTAGTTTCTAATGCAAATATATTAAGTCTATATTTGTTTTCTTTTTAGGAGGAAGAGGAGGAAGATTTAAATGATGGAGAAGTTGATGATGAAGAGGAATATGGTAAGTGACCATTTTGATAGTTTAAATAAATAAACCGGATGATGTGGGTGAGAACTTTGAGATTCTAATCCACATTTGCTTTACTAAATGAACCATGAATAAAGCAAATGTACAGTGATTGGTCCAGCTAATACAAGGCGACTACAGTCCCTTTTAATACAACAGTTTTCTTTTATTGCACTGTTTTAAGACATTCAAAATTAAATGAAAAAGGGGGTCTGAATCAGCCGGTACATATATATATTTTTTTAAATCAAAGGGCTTTAAAAAAAATAAAATAAAAAAGCAGGTTGCTCCATTAATAGGTGTTGCAAGCTTAAGTTTCAGTCGAGAGGTTGGAGGGATGACATTCCTGTTTCTTTTATCAGCATCAGGTGGCCCCTAGTGTTCTTGAGCTGGTACCAACTTCCTCCCAATTTTAAAGATCTTGTTTGAGTTATGGCATTGTTGCTGCAGCTTGGCCTTGGAGCCCGGCCTGCTATGCATAGTGTCTGCTTTTTCTGCTTTAAGACACCCACTTTCACTTAATGAGTGGTTAATGAGTCAATTGGGTAAAGCAAGTGTGCTAAAAGGCGGTGGTGTAACAATGACCTGAAGAACATGACGACAAGAGAATCAGTCACACTTCAGACATGATAGACTTTGTGATTGGTGGGAGGCCAGAATGAGGGATTAAGATTTCCCCAAATAACAGGCCATACATTGAGTATGGAAATAATATCTAAGTAAATGGCTTAACTGAACAAATACCCTTCACATTGAACTGTTGGAAACATCAACGCCAGTATAGACATAAAGAACTGACGTGTGCTTCTCTGCCTGGGCACCACAAGTCAGAAATCTATGCATAGGGTCGTAGTAATGTCACACACATTTTTTGCCATTAAAATTTAGTTTCAACCCAAAGTGCCCAATAATGTATCGTGTAATAAATGTATCGCCAATTACAAAATGACATCAGTGGTCAATGTTCAATTAGAAACCATGAACATGCTTTAAGTGTTGTGTTCATCCATTAGCTAAATTGATTTGGAATAAGTTGTAATATATTAAGCCATGTGTGGTAACAAACATGCATTGTTGTTTGTGCAGAGGAGGAGCGAGGGCAGAAGAGGAAAAGGGAGCTGGATGAAGAAGGCGAGGAAGACGACGACTGAACGTGCACTCCCGGGTTCCCTTTGTGATCTGACTGTTTTAACCCTGTTTTCATGTCCCAATGTCGTTTTTGCGGTGGTTTGGGGAGGTATGCAAGTTGTGGGGGTGGGTTAGTAGACAAACGAGGACACTTATAATTCCCCCCCCCCCTTTTTTTTCTCTTTTTTGAATACATTGTGTTTGACCCCATTTTATTTTTCACCAAACCTCTACAGATGGCTGGCAACACAGTAGTGGAAATTCACCTCTTGTCCAAAATGTGTTTGATTTTGATTCTTTTTTTTTTTTCTTTTCTTTTTTTTTTTTTTTTTTTAATGTATTTTCTCTTCAACTGTTGATGCCTATACAGATTGCTTATACAGATTGCTGGGTATGACTTATGTATTTAAATGACAAAAAATACCAAAAACCTTTTAAAAACGGCATGTCTGGCTCTATTTTAAATTTGACTACTGGAAGTTCATTAACGAGGGTTTTCTTGCCCTTTTTAAAAAAAAAAATATATATACCAACACCTCTGTGTACATTGCATCAGTTTGGTATCATGTGATGTGCTGTTCGGGCGCGGAGAAGACGGCGGAGCATCAGCTTGAGCGTGCACTGTACAAACCTCTAAATGTGATTTTTATTTTATTATTATTATTTTTTAAAGTGTTTAGACCTGAATGTCTGCCCTTGTCAAATGACTCCTATATTCCCCAACCCTTCTTGCGTGGATAGTTCAGAGGTCTCGTGTTCTTTGTAAATAATGACCAAATATATTTTTTTCTATTCCCTTTGATAACGGCAGACATTTTCACAGTTAATCTCAGTTGTAATCGTTAACTGTAATAAACAATTGGAAAACACATGCAGATGTAACGTAATTTTGGTAAGAAATGCTGAAACCCAAACGTCCCAACTTCACGACTGTCTGATGGCACTGAACTTTCACATAAATAATCGCATTACTCAAATGTATCATTGTCACAGATGAGCTTCAGATATTTATCATCAGATCGAACTTTAAAAAAAAAAAAAAAAAAAAAACGTAAAAAGCTCAGGGAAGGTCAATTGTTTTTGTTCTTGCTAGATATTTCTGTGAATTCAGACATCCTTTTGGCTATTTACACAAAAGGTGCCCCATCCATCTATTTGTTTTTGCTTTACTCAGGATTTTTTTCTATACTTTTGTAAATATTAAGAGGTAATGTATTGATCCCGAACAAAGACCTCATGTATCTGGTGAACCCAAATTTTTTACACTTTTAAATATTAAAATTAAAGACATTTAGCGGAGAAGTCGGGAGTTCTTGTGAGGAAAGTGGAAATTGTTATTTTTTATTTTTATTTTTTTCAAATCGACAAGATCCCCTTATGGCCGGTCAGCGTGTGTGGAGAAGGATGACCCCTGACTACAGAGGACTGGATTGTACCATGTGACTTTTTTTTTAATTAAAAAACCCCTTGTGATTAAATTAGAATAAACAAAACTATATGGATCATTTTAATATTAGTATTTTGGAATTAACAGCAAATCCAAAAGATACCCGGGATACGCATAGAACGTTTGGAAATATAACCTGTGGGTGAAATCTTAATGTTTGGTTCAAATGATGACCTTTCAAGTGGGTTTATTAATTCTCAACCTGCTAATTGGTTGCAAAAACATTTCTAATATTTGACAAATAAGCTTAGGTCTTCAATCAAAATATTACTACAGCCAGTTAAATTTAAATGATTAAAACTTGGACCCCACTAAGTACTTGGATTTATACAAGGACTCTTAAATGTTAATAAACTATTATCTTAACCAGCTGATTAACCTGATGCTCTAATTAACTCCCATGTTAAATGTTTTGACAATTCCAAAGGCAGCTTAGGAAATGCTAATTTGACGTGCTGTACTAACATAAACTACTAAGTTCCAGAGTAATTATGTTTTATTGTCACTCTAAAGGAGTTCTTGAACACAGTACAGTGTTTTAAACTTAAGCAGCCATGAAAAGTCGTGTTTATCAATGTTCCGTACATCAACATCTGTTTGAGCACAACAACAACAAAAAAACTGTCTCAAAAGCAACGAAAAATGCTTACCTTTGTGTCAGATCATCACGTCGACGGAAAAACTTTAAGAACAGGATTTAAATAAGGGATTTACAGCGTTTTTGTAAAGACTGGTTAGTCGTTTGTCTTCATGGTAATCCGGACGACTCAATTAAAGACTTTCATCTTTTTCATGCGAGGAATCAATTAAGAATCATCTTGGACATTTGGCAAAAAAAAAGAAAAGTTTTCTCTTGTTATAAAATAAACTGTAGAGAGATTTATATATGTCATTACCTTTGGCGTCACGATAATTAATTAGAGCTGATTACAGCTGATCTGCCTCTTCTCTAATTAAAAATGGGCATTCAGAGAGTCGATTCGAGTCGATTCCATACAAAAAAATAACTAACAAATCAAATTTAAAAAAGGACGAAATAAACGGTGTAATATGAAATATGATGTTTAAGTTGTTGTTTGTATTCAGTTTCTGTCAGTAACAGCAATGAGAAAATATTAAAAACTAAACATAATTACTTTCTGGGCCAAGACACCCAATTAAGAAATGCATCATGAAATATTTTATATTCATTCATTCATTATCACCCGCTTTATCCTCTATTAGGGGGGGGGGGGTTCCCCATGCCCATCCAGGGGAGAACGTCTCGGGCGCTGGGCAGACAGACCCAGGACAGGGCGCCAATCCATCACTGGGCACACACTCACTCACACAGACACACTCTATATGGGGCAATTTGGAGAACTCAATTGACTTGATCCATGTTTTTGGACTGTGGGAGGAAACCAGAGAACCCGGAGGAAACCCACGCGGACACGGGGAGGACATGGAAACTCCACCTAGATGGGGATTCGAACCGGGAATCCCTAACGCTGAGAGGCGAACGTGCTAAACCACTAAGCCACTGTGCATATTTTATTTATTTAAAATTATTTATTTTAGGTTATGGCAAATGAAAACTTTAAAAATCTTTTAAGCCTTATTGAAGCCTTGCATTTTAACACAAAACTCAAATCTTTCTAGTTAAGCAGCATGCATCAATTTCATTGACTATGGATGTGACACCTGAATAGTTGTATGCGGCCAATCACTTCCCAAATGAATCCTCTAACTGTTCTGTCTCTGAAGTCTAAATTTCCACATTGTAGTCGTATTTATCTTTTTTTTTTGGTCTTGCGACATGCAACCATGCTCTATAAGCTATTACAAAGCATTTCAACAGAATGTTCAGAAAGTGATTGTACTTGACAGTTCTGTTGCCAAAAAGCCACCTGTTGCATATCCAAAATAATAGTTATTTCATTCGAGAATACTGACAGGTACTTTATAGTGCCATTCATGATGTTATAATATTAAAGAACTGTTCATAGCACAACTGACTCTTGTAAAAATATGAAATTTGGCTTGATGACATGAAACGTGTCACATATTGAGTTGTTACATGTCATATAGCGTTTATCTCAATTATCTCCTTTATTCTGAGGGCAAAGATAACAAGGAGCTGAGAAATTATAGAAGCACATAAGAGTATTATTATTTACATAGTGATAATTATCATGATCAGTTGGCATTTCCCAAATTTGAGGTACAGCCAGGACTTGCAAAGTTAAACATTCAGGATTCTGGTTTATCGCAGAGACTTGATGGAAGCTAGACAATGTCTGTGCATTGCTGTTTCTGGCAGATCTTGTAGCAGTGGAGGGTTTGTTGTGGAGACTTGACAGTATATTTACAGTATATGCTTTATCCAGGACCTTTGCAAAATTGTCTGTTTTCCTAAATAAAATAGATGGAACATAATTAACACATATAGTTATATTAAATCAGTATTATTTTTTTTAATAACCTTAAGCTTAGTCTACTTTACTCATTTTCACATCAGGAAATTCATTCATTCATTCATTATCTCCCACTTTATCCTCTATAAGGGTCACGATGGGGTTCCCCATGCGCATCCAGGGGAGAACGTCTCGGGCGCTGGGCAGATACACCCAGGACAGGGCGCCAATCCATCCTGGGCAAACACTCACTCACACAGACACACTCTATATGGGGCAATTTTTGAGTATTCAATTGACTTGATCCATGTTTTGGACTGTGGGAGGAAACCGGAGAAGCCGGAGGAAACCCACGCAGACATGGGGGGAACATGGAAACTCCACCCAGATGGGGATTCGAACCGGGAATCCCTAGAGCTGAGAGGAGAACGTGCTGACCACTAAGCCACCGTGCCGCTACTCAGGAAATTCAAACGTCTTCATATTAAGTTAATGCTTCTTTGTTTTTAACTTTTTTTTTAAGCAATATAAATTATTTGAACATTTAGATCCTGTTATGTGATGATCATAAGTCATGATTAAAAAGTTGTAATTGTAGTGCAGTGAATGTTTAGCCTAGTGTGCAGGAACTACTCTGACATCACAGCAAGTTCTGTTGAGAAGTGAGGAAAACAGCAAAGCAAGATCAACTTCATTTTAATACCCATGGATTAAAAAGTGAAGTTTGATTCCTGGGTGTTTGACCTTCTTGCCTTTTCAATCTAAATCTAAGAGGCCTTATTGCAAACATCACTTATGAAGGGACTCTTAGATGACCAGCTTCTTATCACAGACTTTACCTTCACGGTTAATGGCGTAATGAGATGAATTATTTACAACAGTGTCTAAATGGTAAAGTATATATCAAAATAAATAATTATAAATTCATAAAAAATAAACACAGACATACAGAGTTAATGGCTTGTACCGGAAGACCCTTCGATGCCATTCCAATCCAATACTGCAAGTTCACATAAGTCAGTGAGTAGAATCATCAACGCCATGATTTAAGAATTAATAAAGAGCTAAATGAAAAAAAAAAAATCAGGAGAAGACCTATATGTGAACTATTCATAATGTCCCAAAAAATGTCTTTCTCACAGAAAACCTATGTGGTTGTGTGAAAGTTGAAGTGTGGAGTTCACTGTTACTAGTCGAACAGCAGTAAACGCAGGCCATAGGTGTGAGAGGTTTTAGTGAGTAAGGGGTCATCATCCTACACCCCTATAGAGTCTCTGACGCAGCAGTAAAGGCAACAGTGAGGGTAAGGGCGCTCAGTAAGGTTAGCAGGGGACACTGGGGGTAGGGAGATGGGAAGGGGATTTAGCAGTACAGGGAGTTATTTCGTAAGCAGATCAAGTGGCCTGCATTGTGGTCACATGCTGTTATTGTTATTGTGGTTGTTGATGTTCGGACTGTTTCTTAGGTTGTTCAGCTCCAGTTCAAGCTGTCGTATTTTAACGTCCTTCTGACCGAGTTCGTCCTTTAGCCGGCGCAGCTCGTCCTGCTGCCTGAAGAACATCCGCAAGAGCTGTGAGGCACACAGGGGGGAAAAATGCATATTAATTTGGTCTCATTTGCGAAATTTTTGGTAGCAGTTAAAGGTTTTCTCTTTTTTCCCAAGAGCCATGAGTAGATGGGCCACCCTGTTTAACCCAAAATTTTAATATTTGGTAAATCAGACAATAATCCTACAGTTTTTGTATATAATACAAAATACAATATTACAAATAATACATTTGGTATATAATAGTTTCACAGTGTGTGGCCACAGTGTTAGACTGATGTTGCTTCTTAAGGCACATCTGTCTGAGCATACATTAACACTCAGCATCAGTACTGAACCCTTTTAAACTTTACAGTCTGTGCTTGTGAAGTGAAAGTGCAGTACTTCATTCTCTGTACGAGGAGGCACATTTTCCAGCAGGTCAATCCCGTTCACCACTACACTCTTCTTCTCCTTAACCGGGGCCTTAAACACTAAATTACTGGGTCTGCTGTAGCCTTCCTTTAAGGACATTAACACCGGCCCTGCAGTGACAACACACACACACACACACACACCCTAAACATTCAGGTTCAACAGACCATGGGTAACTAGTTCAACAACAAATAGAAGTCAGAAACAGATAAGATAAAGATCCTTTTTAAGATAAAAAAAGAGTGTGTAGAAAATCTCAGAGATAGGAAGGTTATTCCAAATCTGAGAAGTGTCACCAACATTAGTGATCTTTTTAACTCTAGCACTCAAGTATTAAACACTCAATGCACTCATTTAGTGATTTTAGAACCAGACTTTATAGATTGTATACATTATTAGGATAATATGTGATTTACAGTGAACCGAAGGTATACCTCTGTTAATGCCACTGAGCCACTCATCAGCAGAAAGAGCAGGTTCTACCCCTGGAGTCATCGGGTAGATGTCTTCCTGATACGTCTCTGACTGCAAACAACACAAGGTCAGGTATAACCTGGGATAATACTGTGTATGGAGTCAAACTAGGGAAACATATTTTAAAGCCTGCATATTAGCACTTAATAAGCAAGCTATCTGTTGTGGAGTTGTTCCCTTCTATGTGTGCATCTCAAACAAGGTCCACCCTTGTTGGAAGGATTTTGTTTTAGGGGAAATTGTGCTCATTCAGTCAAAAAAGCACTGATGTGTTAAACAGGATTTCGTGCAGGACACTGGAGTTCCTCTACACTGTAAACCAAATATTTATAAACCTTGTTTTATGCAAAGCGGAAAACTAATAGTACAGTCAATGGTCTTTTAAAATACAGCCCGGAATTGTTTGGACGGTTGGGTGTTGCTTCAGTTGGTCAGATTAAACCCCAGCGACATTATTAATTTAATTAACCAGAACTCATCTCCCATATCTCCACCCCACAGCGCCGAGCAACATGTAGCCAAACTCAGCTTGGCCGATTAGATTATTGAGGTCAAATAAATGCTCTTATCATCTCTGTGTTTGTAGGAGTTCGTCTATGTCCCAGTGTTTCCCTCATGCTGCAACATGCAAAGTCCGTTCCTCTGTCCCTGTGCACCAAAGATTTGGTTTGCATATCTCGTCCATAGAACCTTCAGTGTCGTTCACAGAGCCTTAATCCACTGAACACCTTAACAATACAGTCTAGATTCCTCCCACAGTCTAACGACATGCCTTTCTGGGGATTTGTGACAACAAATTAAAAAAAAAAAAAGCAGACAATAAAATATTTATTCATTTATTAAAGCAAAAACGCAGTTGACTGGCCTGAAATTAAACCGGGTTACTTCATTGATGCTGAATTGGTTAAAATACTGTATTACACTAATAAACTGCAGAGCACAATGGTTTATAGTAAAAGCTGCAATGAACAGCCTCGCAGGACGTTAAGACAGTAATGTATCTTGGAGCGTGTTTAAGTTAATGACTCTGTCAGATTCACTGCTCAATGAAGGTTTTAAGGACATATTTTAGCACCGTGGTGAGGATATATTTAATCCTTATTTTCTCCCTTTTGCCATTAGGACAGGCTACCATTCCCCACAGACTGGATGTGTTGTGTTTGTCTGATGAGTGTTACCCTAGCATTAGCATCGCTGCATGAATAATGCTTAGAAAGTGATACAGACTGAGTCAGTATAATTACATAGCTAGCTTTTATTCACCGCAGTAATACAAAAAACATGCAGTTATTATACGCCCCAGATGAAGCCTAACAGATTCTGGGCTTCCAACCCCAAAGCAATTATTGCTTCATTTCCACATGTACTGCAAGACTTTTGTTTAATAACAAATGTAGGTAAGCCTGAGCAAACTTATGGTTAATAATGCATTAATAATGTCTAATGGTATTCAAGTACCATGCTTTATTCCCTTTACACTGCCATGTGTTAAAAGGCAATACTGGCCAAGTCTCCAGTCCCTGTAGTGCATGCCTTTGGTGTTACCCTGTTCCATAGAAATTCTTTTGGAAGAACACCAATGGTTGGCTCTATTATCTGTAAATAAATGTACTATTATAGCCACTTACCCTCCTTGGTACGATCATGGAAATAGGCTCAATCAGACCCTTAAGTGTCACCAGCTTATAGAATCTGAAAACTTCACAAGCTGCAACATCCAAACCATGTTTGGGCATCACACCTGAGGAAAAAAAAAGATATTATAATAGAATTTATTGTCTTAGAGCTTATAATATCACAGTTATTGATATCATACTGTAAAATAATTGTTTGATGCTGCTACATCAGTCCCGGGCATCTATAGAACCAGAAGTCATTTTATGTATAATTAAAGGGACAGTTCTAGATGACGGAAGAAACCCGATAATCCAGGCATACCTAATCCTTTCTGAGGTGCAGGGGATCGAAACTCCATAAGGTACTGCATGTAGGGCTTCTCTGTGGTCATCTCATAATAGCGGATGTTACCGTCTCCCTGAAATATGTTATTCAGTTTTATAGTGTGGAATTTAGACATGCAATATCAGATAAAGGTGTAGGGTGCTATTGTTAAAAAAGATTTCTATGTTCTATTGATGTTCTATTGATTTTTGGAATAAAAATAACAGCATTTACACATTTTGCAATTGCACATTTATGTCTACATTGTCATTATTTTAAAACCTTAATAATAAAAGTACATTTTTAAAAATGGCAATGTATCCCATAATAACACATTTATAAGAATGAAATTTCCCTTCCTCAGGACTAAGCATTCTTAGACCAAAATTCCACCTTCACCAAACTTTACAGTTGCTGCTGGGCATCACTACTACAAGCATCATCGTCAGTCATCATCACCTTCACCACTACCATTATCATAATCATTAAAATATACTATAACAGTATCCCCTCCCATCAACATCATTCTCATAATCATCATTATTATTATATTTATTTAAAAGATACCGTGTATAACATCAGATTATTAAAGTTTTTTTGTTCTCTATGTAAGAATTACTAGGGGCAGTAATGTTTGCTTCATACACACCCAAAGGACAAGGCTTACCTTGCCTGCTAAATACAGCATGTGTGTGTCTGCATCATAGAAGGGGAATAACAGCCCCGAGAGGCCATCTATCTCCTCCTCTTTTATTGGCATGGACAGATCCTCCTGAGAATCGAACAAATAATGACTTGAATACACAAAGCAAATATGAAAAGATTACAAATAGTGTTCTAAGGCTTGCTCTGAATAACATGCTGGCTAACAGGTGGTCTTTTTACTTTCGATCACCTATGGATCGTCCTATGGACTTTAATGAAAACTCATACATGCCTATTTTTTATTTTTTTTGCAATTCGTTAATAACGAGAAACTTACATTGATTTTAGTTTGACTGTGATACAGATAGATATTGTACCAGGTCATGACAATATAAAAAGTCATCATCAGGTGACTACCTGTTACTATTTACTATATACTATTATTATACACAGTCCCTTGTCACAATATGATAGATGGTCTTACTTGATCCCAAAGTGCAATCTGTCGTGTGTTCCAGCGGGACACTCCGGTCGTTAGGAGGCGCTTCAGGTTGCCCAGAAACACCACCCGGTTCACCTTATGGTTCTTACAGCTAGCCTCCTAATAATAAAAAAACACACACTGTTTTAAAAGAAATAAACAAATAATTTGAACTCAATATTACAACATATGTTCATTATCCATCACTAATTAATAACGGTGCATCGAGATTAATGATGACATTGTTAGCATCAATTTGATTGCATGGTCTCACCTGTAGCACGTGGCCAGAGCGAGGTTCGATCACACGTAATTTCTTATCCTTGCAGCTTGTGGCCAGCAGACTCCCATCAGTGTTGAAAGTCATGCAGAGGATCACGTCTGTATGGCAGTCAATCATCTTCACCGGTTCCCCGATCTCCAGGTTCCAGATTAGTATCTACATCATAAATAAACGTTGTTCAGCAGTTTTACTGAAAGTGTTTTAGAATTCCAGCAGCACTACTGTGTCTGATCCACTTATCCTAGCACCACAAATCACCCAAAACCACTGCACATCTTTGAAATAAGCATGATCAGAAAAGTACGCAAAAAATCACAAAAAAAAGAGAAATGATTCACAAAAAAATGACCTGGAAGTCAAAAGGATCTTTGATAGATGCTGCATTAAAGCATTACAGTTAATGTTAAATCAGTGTAACAGATGCCTGCGGCACCTGTCCCTCATTTGGTTTGTTATTAGCTCAGTTGGGTGATTGGTTGGGTTTGTGCACATGTTTAGTTGGGTTCTTATTTAGTCTCCGTTTCCCCTCGGTTCAGTGCACGTCTTTGGTTTGTGGTCATCATACCCTATGTTACTTTGTTCGTTTACCCCCCTTTTTGTTGGTGCTCCGGCACCATGTTTTAATAAATTCAGTTTTGGCTTTTATCCCGGTGTTTCCAGTTTCTCCTTCCGCATATCTGCCACGGTGCGTCGCTGCGCACTTGCTCCGCGCAGGTCGCACTCGTGGGAGCGTGTTCCCTCTGTTTGGACCGGCGTATACAGTGGCTCATGCGTCGCCGGTGCCCGGGAGACGCTCACTATGCGAAAAAAAAAGTATACACACAGTTATATTACCTTGTAATCATATCCAGCACTGAACAGGATGCCACTGCTAGTTGGGTGCCATTCGATTAGACCGACCCGCCTGCTGTGGCCATACAGCTCCAGTACAGCTTCTGTCATATTCCTCCTCAAGCCACCATCCGGAATCTCCCATATTCGCACCTAACACATAAACACACACACACACTGTGGTAACACTGGGAAAATCATGTCTGTACACTAAAACTGTACACTAAACATGTCAACATTTTGTAGCTCTACATGATTTATTTGGATCATAATGAAGAAAAATGTGGAAACTGCAGTCCACTGTGAAAAAAAAGCAATGCAGCAAATAATCTTCTGGAGGCTGATGTATTGGGATTTGAAGGGATTATGGTGTTAATACAGAAAGCTTTTCTTTTATTAGATACTGGCCCAAATGACTGCAGGGATGGAAACTTCACGACAGCGTGGCTTTATGGTGTGGACTTATAAAGGTTAAGGTTTAATAACGTGCTGATTTCTGTGGCATATGTTTAAAATATGGACATTACATTTACATTTAGTGATTTAGTAGACGCTTTCATCCAAAGCGGCTTACGGATAGAACATGTTTTATTTAATTTAAAAGTTTTGATATAATTTTCAGTCGTGAGTTATAAGGAAATCAATTGAACATACTGTAAGTCATAAGCTTCAGACTGAATATCGTACAGTTCAATCAATATTTTGAGATTCTATTCACCACAATAGTACAATGAGCTAATGTGAGTAAATTTTCTTGGAACTCAAACCAGCCTGGTGTTCCTCCTGTGACCTTTCTCATCAACAAGACATTTCTAGCAGAACGACTGCTTAGAAACCTTTTACGTTGCACTGCTTCACATAACCATAGAACTGTATAGTAGTGTCATATATTTGCAGAACATGTGCCTGAAAAATCAAGACCTCTGATTAGTTATTCCCAAAATTGACCCACTATGTGTTGAAGGAGATGTTGTCCAATAATCTCATGTATGTTTAATCCTTAGATGTTCACGTGTTAAAGATTGAAAGCATCGTCAAACTTGAAATATATCTCCTGTCTATCTATTATATGCAGCATGTGTGTGTGGGATGTGTGTGGGATGTGTGTGGGACGTGTGTGTGTGTGTGTGTGTGTGTGTGTCTAAAGCACTTTATTTTATTCTAGGAGCCTTTATGATAAAGGTTGCATTTTGTGCATATGCTACAGTTATGCTTTCATTCGTATTGTTTGTGCTTATAAAACGAAATCTATATCAGTAAAAATTTGGTGGAAGATTGTAGCTGTATGTTGAGATGAATTAAAATATACTTACTGAAGAGTCTTCTGAGCAGGATGCAATGATGTTCTCATGGAAAGGGTTCCATTTGATGTCCAGCACATTGCCTTGGTGACCACAAACTTTGGAGTAGTGCGGGTCAATACGTCCGGACTATGCAAGAAAACAACATAGTAAACATTTCATCTTTTTTCTTTTCTTTTCTGTTTATAAAAATAAAACAGAGCTGACATGGCTTATATAAAGTTCAATAGTGACATTACAAAAGAAAAGTAAATATAAAACCTTTGCTGTATTACACTTCAGCTAACAGTATAGAGCACCGTTTGCAATTTGCAAGTATGGCATGGCTTTCTCATCCTAGGTGGCATTCCGTTTATTCTGACAGTTTATTCAAACATCAATACTATTATTGCTGATGCTACTTATAAGGATTATTATAATTATTGATCTCTGAATTTATTAACTTGCATAGTATATACACTATACTGCCCACTATAAATGTCGCTTCAAAGACAGATGTATAAAATTGTTTTTCTAATAATAATAATACACACATAGGTGCTTAATTGTACCTGTGAAAGTGGGAGTAAATAATACATCTGAATAACAAAGAGGTTAATAATGTAAGTTCTTTAGTTTAATGTAATTTTCTTTTTATAAAATACAAACATCTGTACCGTGTTCTTAAACACGTTCTTTAAAAGAATGAACATTACAGCATCTGGAGTATAATGTCATTAAATTTTAAGGTAGTGTCTTCTGAAATATGTTTTCATATGAACATTTTCTACAATGCATTTAATTGTCCATGGTGTGGTGCTGTTTCCCATTGCCAGATTGCCCTCTGTACCCCAACGGTCATAACATAAATGTGATGTAACTTGAGTTCAGTTAACTCTTTTTGAGTTCCTGTGGGGGTTGTAGTAAAGTTTGTGCAATTCATACAATACAGTGCTATATATATATATATATATATATATATATATATATATATATATATATATATATATATATATATATATATATATATAATAAATAAATAAATAAATAAATAAATATATATATATATATATATATATATATATATATATATATATATATATATATATATATATATATATATATATATATATATATATACACGTATACATGCAAGTATCTTTTTTCATGTCTATGTAAAAATACACAGCAGCCACTTAAGGACCCTCTTTTTTTTGTGAGACATTTAAAAGCTATAATGTGAAAAGTTTCACTAATTTCCCCAAAAAGCTTGGAAGTTTGAAAAGTGGAAATCATTTGATTTTGGCCACAGGACAGCGCTTTATGACAGATTATAATCTTAAACATGGTAACAGAATACAAACAAAAAATGAGATCATTTATAAAAGAGCCTTAAAATTTATGATCATTCATGCGAAGAATTCTGGTTCACTATTTTGTAATAGCTCTTAGACAAAAGATTATCATATATGTCTAATGATGTCATTTAGTAACAACAAAGGAGCCTCAGTAGACATCAGCTATTACACTGAAATTTCTCCTACTGAAAAAAAACTCCAATAACCAACATATAAATCATCAGATCCATCAAACTCAAAATGCTGTGGTGCTTTAGAAAGTCAAGTTACGGATAATAACTGAAAATAATAAAAAAAAAAATGATTTGATGGCTAGACTGCTGCCTTGTGAGTTTTGTAGTTTCTCTCTATGTTTTATGGCTTTGAAATGTAAGGAATGTAATTGTCTAAATAAGTTAAATGACAATCTTTGTTTTTTCGTTTTCCCTTTTGGCTCCAAGTTTGTATTTGTTTAGCTGCCTTTTCAATTTCTGCAATATCTTAGAATTTCCTTTTGTTTTCTCTACATAATGACATATAATACTGTGCATAAACAATGCTGGAGAAGCCACTAAGCCAAACTGATTGATGCAGCCAGCAGGATGACGGGGGGACAGACAGGATGGGACAGTGTCTGAGGATGTAGGATTTCCTCTGAGACACCCTGCTGAAGGGAAAAAAGGACAAGGGGCCTGGAAGCCTGAGAGAATATGTAATTCTCTTCCTTCAGTGCTTTATTCTGCACAGGATTAAAACCCGTATAAGAAGAAAGAGGAAAGAGCAAAGCATCTTTACTTTAACTTATTTTCATTTAAAATTATATATTAATTAATTATATATTATGTATTAAAATAGATATATAGAGTGATAGAGAGGAACTGAAAAACAAAAAGCAAGTAAAAAAGTGAAGGTGAGAGAAGGAGAGACAGCGCAATAAAGAGTAAGATAGACAAAGATAGTAATATAGATGGAAAGAAAGAGAGAGAGAGAGAGAGAGAGAGAGAGAGAGAGAGAGAGAGCAAGAGCATACAGTATAAAAAGACAAAGAGAGAGTAAGACAGATGTGGACATAGTGACAGAGACGAGTAGACAAAGGGGTAAGTGAGGTACTGAGGAGTTGGCTGACGACCAGCTCATCACATCCCACACAAACACCCTTCACACTCACATCTGTCTCTCGCTCGTAGCCACATCCATGGGTTTTTGGGTGCTAATTAATTCAGACAACACACATTATTGTCAGTTCTACAAAAGACAGTGAAGAAAATCGGTGTGATTATTATAATTACAGTGACGTGTTACAGTGTGTCTAGACTTCTGCAGTGAGAACACGGCCAATAGTGCAGGCTGCGGAGGAAAATTACTTCCCCAAGCAAATTACTTCCGTTGAATTAAAGTTGTCCGGCGTAATTATATACAAGTCATATGGGCAGTGCTTAGGAAGTTTGGAAATGGTGTTTGATAACATTTACAAAAAACTGAAGTGTATTATTATTTATTATTCACCTGAAGAATTCACCCATTGTTATTAAAATAGTATAAAACTGTTTGCAACTTACCAGGTTTTTAATAATTTACTGTACATTAAACAACCTCACGCTTCAGAGGATGCCGTGATGTACAGGAAAAACATACATAGAATTTAAAAAAATTATTTATAAACTACAGAATCTGGATAAAGCAACATTAGAATAGAAGTTGGTGGGGACCAGGAATTAAATCTAGGAACCTCAGGTCGCAAGGCTGGTTTCTTAATGAGCCTACGATTGTCCCTTAAGGTCATACGGTCATAATTAACATTGCGGCGATAACAGTCAACAATATGACTTTAGTTGTACATACACAACATATACAGTATTGTATATTATTATTATTATTATTATTATTATTATTATTATTATTATTATTATTATTATTATTCATTCATTCATTCATTATCTCCCGCTTTATTCTCTATTAGGGTCGCGGTGGGGTTCCCCATGCCCATCCAGGGGAGAACGTCTCGGGCGCTGGGCAGATAAACCCAGGACAGGGCGCCAATCCATCGCTGGGCACACACTCACTCACACAGTCACACTCTATATGGGGCAATTTTGAGAATTCAATTGACTTGATCCATGTTTTTGAACTCTGGGTGGAAACCGGAGAACCCGGAGGAAACCCACGCAGACACGGAGAGAAAATGGAAACTTAGATAGGGATTCGAACCGGGAACCCCTAGCGCTGAGAGGCGAACGTGCTAACCACTAAGCCACCGTGCCGCCCTATTATAATTATTATTATTATTATTATTATTATTATAATTTTTTTTTTTAACCCACACACCAATTTGCATCAAACTGGTATTTTATTATTTCATTTCAGGTCTGACTCATGTTCGCCAAATTTAGAAGATCAGTAGCCGTTATAAAATGCACCTACCACAGAGTGGCAGAAACACTACCAAATACCATGGTATTTACACTTCAGAATAAAAAACTAATAAATATATAAATTACAATGATTAATTATTTTTATATAAAAAATATTTTAAAAAATTATCTGTGTTTTAATTCCTCAGTCAGTTCTGATAGTCTGAAAGCCATAACGATTATTGTCAGGATATCAGGATTGACTCTTTTTAATTTATGTAATTATGCTAAACCCCAGCAAAGTTATTAGCAGGCCATTGGATTTAGATTTCCTTAATTTGCCTGCAATTGCCTGGAGTATACTAATTAATACGTAAACCATGAAATGTAGTATTCAGGTAATTTGCAGCTGTAATTACCATTTAAAACGAGTGGAGGGGGGATCAGTAGCCCCTATAAATTTCAGAGAAATGCACAAATTAGTTTCTCTAATAAACTGAGCTTTTAGATTTATACGAGTGAAAAAAAACACAATGGATGTGTCCGAAGATATGTGGCGCTCGTCAGTCCCACATATCTTCAAACACATCTGCTGTTTTTTGTTTTGGCACATATAGGCACAGGGTGTACAAAAATTCTCATTTCCAAACCTATGAGCAGGACTGGGCGGCACGGTGGCTTAGTGGTTAGCACGTTCGCCTCTCAGCGCTAGGGATTCCCGGTTCGAATCCCCATCTGGGTGGAGTTTCCATGTTCTCCCCGTGTCTGCGTGGGTTTCCTTTGGGTTCTCCAGTTTCCTCCCACAGTCCAAAAACATGGATCAAGTCAATTGAATTCTCAAAAAATTGCCCCATATAGAGTGTGTTTGTGTGGGTGAGTGTGTGTCCAGTGATGGATTGGCGCCCTGTCCTGGGTCTGTCTGCCCGGCGCCCGGGGCGTTCTCCCCTGGATGGGCATGGGGAACCCCACCGCGACCCTAATAGAGGATAAAGCGGGAGGTAATGAATGAATGAATGAATGAGCAGGACTTCAGTAGGACATGGAAATTATGCATCATACTTTTAAGCCCCTTAGCACACTGACCTTATTCTGTTTAGCTGACCAGACAGTCAACCAGTGGGACACTTGTATGAGCACATCATGGTATACTTCCACTACAAACAAAGTGTCCGAACGGAACATATTTGTTTAAAAAAACATAAAGGAAGCCTGACTGAAACTACTGCATGCAATTAAACAGAGGTTGTTGCAATGGAAAATGCTGAAGCTGATTTCATCTTGGCACCTTGATGTGGTCTGGGCTGGCTGGTAGCATTTCAGTTCACTTAAGTCTGTGTGTCTTTGTGCGTCATACAGGCAACAAAAAAAAACAAAAAAACTTTTAGTCTGCAATATTAAATAATCCTTTAAATTGTGACTATTCGTTTGGCTTTTCTATTCAGTCCATCTTTGGTAATTCTAAAGGAACTCAGAGGTTTAGATGGTACATACGTTGCTGTTTAGGTCATCCTGCATGCCTAGTACTTTTAAAAGCTTCCCAAACTTAAATGATTAATGATATTTTTAGTGTGCAATTTGCATTTTTTTCCTTTATTCAGGTCACATCCTTTTCATTTAGCCCTGACTGGAGCTACTTTAATTCCATGTTTCATAAGACTAAAGCCAAACTTAGCAGCACTGCATGATCATATAAACAATTTACTAATAAATGTTTAACAAAAGCTCAACAGTTTCAGGAAAGGCCAATTTCTTTTCCAGCATAACTGTCCCCGTTCACAATGCAGCATTTTTGGTTGAGTTTAATGTGAAAGATTTATGTTTCTAATTTTTATAGGAGGCCAAAATTACCACAAATTAATGGAATTGAAATGTTTAAGTTAAGTATTGTAAAATTATACTTAAAAAGTATACTTTTGTAAAAGACTTTGTTTAGTGTTGACTATTGTATGGTTTTCCTTACAAAAAGGGAGAAATGTTTTGAGTTAACATACTGTACATTTTGGAAAAATATTTTAAGGAAAGAAACAAAAGGCAGAAAAAAAAAAAAATCGGTTTCAATATAAGGGCTTGGTTTCAGTGCCTGTGGAGTGAACTTCAATGGAAACCAGAGGCTGCAAAAGTAATGCTTTTATCACCATACCATCCTTCGGGCTAGTAACCCAGCTAAAGGCAGTCTCGCAGCAAAATGAGCTCATTGATGGGACAGAAGGCAAAGAATAGCCATCCCGCTGCACCACACATTAGCTATGTGACTTCAAGTGTTCATTACAAAAGTACCATTGATAGCTGCACACATTTGGTTTGAGAGCATGACCCGAGGGTGCGAGCGCCCAGTAGGGAACGTAGTGTGACCGGATACAGAGAAAAGAAGAAGGGATGGAGGGAGCAGATCAAGATCCCACTGTCATCTATAAATGACATGGATTTATTAGTGGGTTTGATCTTGCTATTAGTAACCATTTTTCAAAAACAGATTCCCAACATAAAAACAGGAAAAGATACAGAAAGACAAATGCAAAGATCGTCAAGGACTAATACATTTTTTTTAATACATCTAATTAAACAATGAGAATATGTTAACATACAGTATAGTACAGTTACATCCATCGACAAAAGATATTACAAACCCCACGATAATGGATAGACGGATTATACATGCTATTTTTTTACCACTGTCTATCCATCCATCCATCCATATATCCATCATCTTCCACTTAACCCTATACTAAAGTAGTATAGTATAGGGGGTTCCCTATGCCCATCGGGCGGAGAACGTTTTGAATGCTGGGCAGATATACCCAGGACTAGGCAGATAACCACTGTAACTTAATTTTAATTTGTTTCCCATATGGCATGTAAATATTTGCATGCAACATGAGAACATTAAGCTTTAAATTGCTTTAATGAGGTAAGTGAATTAGCCAGAACTACATAAATTCAAATAAATTCAAATCCTTTTCTATAGTGATTTGTTTAATGGAAAAAAAAAAATATATATATATAAAGCTCCCAGTTGTGACAAACAAGACAAAAACACTTCTGTCTTCTACAGTAAAAACCTGAAATGGTCACACACACACACACACACACACACACACACACACACACACACACTGCCTGTTATAGAATAGATTCTTGGCTGTTACTTTGGAATTTAAGTTGTTTAACTTTTCAAAACAACCCCTTGAATGGTCGCCGGTTTTCTAGTGCTGTGGCTTTAATCCCTAAGTGTGCCATCAGTTTAATTGTTAGCGCTTCTTTTGCAGGTCTTTCACTACGCCATGCCTGTAAGACAAATTGCTCGGGCAGAATGCTGATGCCAAGTTTAAGATGCAGAACTTAGAGGTTACCTGAGAAACCGGGATAACGATGAAGGCCCCTCCCCCGGCACTCTCCGTCACTATGGCCAGGAACTTGCTGTTGACAGCACAGAAGTGGTTGTCATGGACATTCTTTGTGATGGGGATGCCTTCGAAGCAGTGCTCCCGGTTGGCCACTTTTCCGTAGACGTTTCGAAACTTGGAGCTTCGGTAGGTCGGGCGCCATGACATCTGCAGAACATGGAGGAGAACAAAAGAATCCTGTTGTAAATTTAATCGTTATCTCAGCTGCAGTGATTTTATTGCGAGCTAATTACACATACAGCACGTTCGCCTCTCAGTGCTAGGGATTCCCGGTTCGAATCCCCATCTGGGTGGAGTTTCCATGTTCTCCCCGTGTCTGCGTGGGTTTCCTCTGGGTTCTCCGGTTTCCTCCCACAGTCCAAAAACATGGATCAAGTCAATTGAATTCTCAAATATTGCCCCATATAGAGTGTGTCTGTGTGAGTGAGTGAGTGTGTGCCCAGCAATGGATTGGCGCCCTGTCCTGGGTCTATCTGCCCAGCGCCCGAACGTTCTCCCCTGGATGGGCATGGGGAACCCAACCGCGACCCTAATAGAGGATAAGGCGGGAGATAATGAATGAATGAATGAATAATTACACATACAATTCAAAAACTCTGATACGTTTGAATAGAAACTACGCCGATAATAATATTTGATATACATATATAATTACATAATAAGAATAAGAATATTATAAAGCATTCCAGGAGAGTATGTGCAACCAATGATTCACTTGGAACAATTTCAGAGCTTCTAATTCATTGTTTTTTTTTTTAATCCTTTAAAGAAAAAACATTATTAAAGGAATAATATGAAGCGTATTTATAGTGACAACACTTCAGCTCCTGCAGACTGACTAACAAATCCATCACTGAGCATTGTTAGACTTTTAGAATCTATCAGGATTTTTAATCTTCAGGAGTCAAACATCAACGCAGTGTGCTAAATATTAGCTGCTATTGTTCCACCACTGTTCAAGCTTGCAACTTCACATCTTCCTTAAGATTTACAAGTTGGTACAGTTTACTTTAGAATTATCACAAAACCTCCAATTCTCATACAGCAGCCTCACAAAAAAATATGGTTGAATACTGTTTCTGCTGAGTCTTTGTCCATCTTGCTAAATAGCAAATAGCATCAGCTGCTCCTTTGTAGCTTGTTATTAGCATTTTTGTCTTTTTAAATACAACCAGGAGAGCAGCGATTAGCTGTAAATCCATTAAAGTTTCTATTTTTTTACTAAGCAGTATAAGAGAGGCTGGGAGTTTTTATTTCTGTTGCTAACTAGCATGTTTCAGTTAATTAACATTTGTTGAAATGTAAGTTGGGCGGCACGGTGGCTTAGTGGTCAGCACGTTCGCCTCTCAGCGCTAGGGATTCCCGGTTCGGATCCCCATCTGGTGGAGTTTCCATGTTCTCCCCGTGTCTGCGTGGGTTTCCTCCGGGTTCTCCGGTTTCCTCCCACAGTCCAAAAACATGGATCAAGTCAATTGAATTCTCAAAAAAAATCGCCCCATATAGAGTGTGTCTGTGTGAGTGAGTGTGTGCCCAGCAATGGATTGGCGCCCTGTCCTGGGTCTATCTGCCCAGCGCCCGAAACGTTCTCCCCTGGATGGGCATGGGGAACCCCACCGCGACCCTAATAGAGGATAAGGCGGGAGATAATGAATGAATTAATGAAATGTAAGTTGCTAACCTGATTTCAAACGGTTTCACAATACGGCGGATGTATGCCATGTGTGTGTTTTAACCCATTTCACAACATAATATCTCATACATCAAAATGCTAATATAATTTTAAGCCAGAGGCTTCTTTATAAACATGTATACATGTCAACCTACATGAAATAATTGAGCCAACTGAGCTTACTCAGTTAATTACTAATAAAACAAGAAACTGTTTGCAAAAGTGCCACTGCTATGACAAATCATTGCGTATCAGTGTCTCCAGAAGTAATGAATCGACTTTGATACTCTATAACCACACAACACTGGCCTAAATTCTAAAAACGGAACATGAAGCAGGAAGAGGAAGTGGTTGACCAGAGAGATTTATCACCCTCATGATCCCTGTGTGTCTTAATGAATGTGGAATCACTCATGACTTTGTAGCTAGCAGTGACTTGCATGTGTATGCGCTGGTCTCCCTCACACACACAGCTGGATTAAATCAGTAAATCACATAGTAACCTGTCAGTTTTTACACTAAAGAAAATCATCTATTAATTTATTGTTTGGTGCAGAGGATATAGGTCTGACAGACACATTGATAGAAGTATCTCAGTCTTGCAGATGAATCAAAGTATATGTTTATGAGGACGATTAACATTAACAATCATTAACATTTAAAAAAAAAAAAAAAAAGACCTCGGACCATTAGGCAGCGTGCTGCTCAGAAAGAGCCCTATTCATCAGTTATCACACAGCCATTTACTTAAACATCCTGAAAAACATGTGATACTCAGGTGCCACAGAACAGCAGAAAAGCACTGTTCTCTTTCTCAGAGACCACCGTCGAATCTAACAATAATCTACTCCCGACAAAATGACAATCTGCTAGAATCTGAGTCAGATGGTATAAATGCTTTTGCTTCATTTTTATCTTTGGTAATCTACAGTAACAGGCAAATAGTAAAAAATGTATTACAAATTCTAGTTTTTATAATAATTTACATTAACCTTTCTCATAATAAAGCATATATATTCATTCACCCTGCTCATTTTTTTTTTGTGCCATATGACATACAAACCAGTGGAAAGCCTATCGATATGTCTGCTGACCTGTCTATTTACCTATTAATTGATTCGATGGCCTGCCAAAACTAAAATGCATGAATCGTAGTAAACTACTGAATAAATAAATCAGTTTGCCTGCATGTTTTAATATCTATAGTAAATGAAAATATCTCTAGAACTTATTAGTTAAATTAAGGAAGTTATTAAATGAAATAAAACATAAATTAAAACACTAATAAAAATGACTGGGCTGTTATCATACATGTACACTGTATACTGATTCATCACTCAGGTCTAGACACACTAAGCAAAAGCTGAACCTTATTCATCACTCACTACATGAAGAAAGAAATTTCCACTAAATCAGGCTTTAACTACGCACATAAATAAGAATTCAACCTATTCCTCCTACCTTGCTGCACAGACTCCTTATCAGACTATTATCTAAAGCTGCCTCTGTTTCTCAGACAAGGAAAGCTAGTCTGTATTCCCCTGGGCATTTAAAGACCATCCAGTTAGCCGAGGTATTCCTTCGTACTGGCATCTGTTTCCCTCTTCCTTTTTCCTCCTATACTACTCCTCCTGCTCCCTCCCTTCTATCCCTCCCATCCTCTCGCCTTTCCCTCACTATTAGCCTCAACTCCAACCCCATGAATCATGAATCTGGTGATGTACATTATATTTGTTTTGTCTCATCTGTATTAAATCTTTAATGCAACACAAATAATTATGTGGCCAGTAAATTCCCCACATTTTATAATTCTGACTTTGTGTTTTCAGTCATGAGGTCACATTAATTTCCTAAAACATTATTTCCCCCCCACATTTATGGGTTAATTTTTTAATATCCTCTTTGCTAGGGGCTGTGTGGTTATTATTACTTATATTTTTTGACTATTAAAATAAAGAAAGTGTTTTTTCTATTATGAAGACACTAAAAAAAAAGATTACAAGATAATAAAAAAGTACAACAGTCATATTGACAGTACTAATGCAAACAGAAAAAAATATCATAAAAGGTAGTGTATGTAGAATTCACGAAACGTCCACCGTAGGTAGTTGCAAATCCATATTTGCAAATAAATCCCAAGCATTGTTTGGTATGAATGCATCAATCTATCCATTTATCCATCTCTTTCAAACATCACAACTACAAAATTCACAGAGCCATATAACCTTCACGTAATGACCTGCTTAAGCATAAAGCAAATGGCCATGTAAATTGTTGCTAGGAATCCTATACTCCTTCAGCAAACGTCTGACGTTTGCATTGGAATATGCTAAGCCGAGCGATGTGCATGCAGGTGTGCATGCGTTAAACAGGTGCGTGTATACAAAGTCAACATACATGCAATTTCTCTGTGTTTTGGCTCTGTATGTGTTTTAGCCGAGGGCCGGAACATTCCAGAAAATTCACTCAGTTTATTGATTTTTCCTCGTTTCCCTTGCAGCCAGGGCTCCTACAGTGCATTCTCTGCGCTCTTCCTTTTGCCTTATTCATTTCTTTTTCACACCCAGCCGGCCAGTGTGAGGATGCCAAACAAAGAACCCCAGTAGAAACACCAGAGTAGAATAACCCCACAATGGTGATATGGGTTGGGATATCTCAGATTCCATCATTATACAAACCAGTTTCTTTCTCCATGATGCTGTTTAATCACATTATTTTTTTTCGTCATATTTTCCTTGGGCTGAATCCATGTGCAATAAAGTAAGAGTTTGGCATCCACAGACATTGAACACAAAGCTAATTTAGTAACGCCCCGACTGAGTGCCAAGTTTCATAAAAACATTGCTGAAAAATCACTGGCGCTCAAATCCTCTTTATTGTACTGCCTTTCAGAGTAAGTCGCGGAGGCCAATGTGTTTCAACAGAGGCACACAAGCCGATTGAAAGTTCTACATTGGATTGCAGATCTGCCCCATGTAGGGCCAGTGTTTGGGGTTTTTGAGGGGTATTTAGAACCCCAGCTGCTGTCTTTTTCTCTCCCTCTTGGTAGGAGAGCCCAGCAGAGTTGGCGTTTTCTCATCCGCTGATAATGAGTATACAGCCAGAGTTCCTGAGGACTGTATTGGCAGTGCTCGATCCAGCTGGGCATCAGAGCTGCTCTAACAAGGACAAGCCCAAGACCTCTAGCTAGTAGCTGACAACCATCTAGCCTTGTGAATGAAGGTGATATAGGTGATGCACATCTTTACATCTGGCACAAGACTTCAGATAAAGAAAGGTTTCAGAGACTATTGACTCGTGCTGATTCATTATTCCACAACTGAATGCTGCCTTTCAGGACTTTCAGTGGCAGGTGACTTTACATTAATCAAGAACTTTTCTTCTGTATTTTACAGATTAAAGTGAAGGCGCAGAAACAATTTAGGAATTAATAAATACATTTATTTAAAAATGTATAAATTAAAAATTTCTGCAAAAATATATAAATGTTAGATGAATTATATTTGCTTGCAAATAAAATAAACAAACGGCGTAAACTATTTTTTTTTGGGTCATATCAAATAAAGGATTTTTATAGACAGGAAGGATGCAGTCAGGCCACACCAACATCCTTTATGTAAAGAGTGAGATACAAAAAAGACAGACAAAGAGAGAGCGAGAGAGAGCAAGAGACAAGGAGAGAGAGAGAGAGAGAGAGAGAGAGAGAGAGAGAGACATGCACCGTAACATGTTCTTACTTTTCCCATATTCTGACCCACCCCCCCACCCCCCATTCCAAATTATGACCATACCATTTACTGATCCCACTTTCTGGTCACCCCGCCCCTAAAATTGTACCCCTTTTTTTTAACTCCCTAAACTTATTTGTATTATTTTATTATTTATTTGTATTATTTATTATTTATATGAATTTAAAATGACTACTTATTTTAGTTATTAGTTTTATTTTGTTTATCTTTATTATTCTTTTTTATAATTTTATCTTATTATTTTACTGCTATTGTTACTGTTGAAATACAATATTGTTCTGCACGTCTACTTTACTGAAAGGCTGCGAGACAGCAGTTTTAGAATTTGGGCCGTTTCATGTGAAGGTATTGAGAAGCTCGGCTTTGTTCCAATTACATCCAACAGTGATCTGTAAACTTTTAAATACGAGACCACAGGAAAGTTTAATCAACCAAACGGAAAAAATGTGACATTACAACCACAATGTCCTGAGCAGCATTGAAGATTAAAAGCAGACCGAATGAGTTAAAAAAGAGACAGCCAAGGACACTTAAAGGAGTTGCCTTTAGCAAGACCTACATGTCCTCACCCCCCACTCATTAGGCCTCATCTTTATCTTATACATGGCTGTGCCGCCTTGATAAGTCTGTCAGACATCCACGCCCATAAATCAACATGCTGCGGTAAATACATGCCATTTACCTTTAAAACTCATCTCGCAAATTATTTCAGGTTTATTTCACAAGAACATTGTCTCAAAGCACCTTTACAGACCATAATACAGTTTTTAAATGTAATTTAAATTATATTGTTTGAATAAGGGTCCAGTAAATATTTAATACATTTCAAACATTTGTATATTTCACCTTGTCTACGTCAATCTTTCATTCATTCATTCATTCATTTATTATCTTTCACTTTATCCTCTATTAGGGTCGTGGTGGGATTCCCCATGCCCATCCAGGGGAGAACGTTTCGGGCGCTGGGCAGATACACCCAGGACAGGGCGCCAATCTATTGCTGGGCACACACTCACTCACTCAAACACACTCTATATGGGGCAATTTGGAGAACTCAATTGACTTGATCCATGTTTTTGGACTGTGGGAGGAAACCGGAGAACCCGGAGGAAACCCACGCAGACACGGGGAGAACATGGAAACTCCACCCAGATGGGGATTCGAACTGGAAATCCCTAGTGCTGAGAGGCGAATGTGCTAACCACTAAGCCACCGTGCCGCCTCAATCTTTCATATTTAACAAAATGTAAATCATAAATTGATTTTTATTTATTGAGACCAACCATTATGTGTTTTGACCTTGACTCTTCATTTTCCCTTGCCATTATTCAGTCGCATACTTTTATTGTATAACAGGATTATGTCTTTCTAATGGTTTAACAGCGCTCTCATTAATGTAATACCTTGTAAAACTGTAAGAGATGAAGAGACACCCTCACTCTGTTGTCTCTCCTGTCTGTCCACCTTGTAAGTGCTTTTAGCAGGTTGATCAAATTGACCAGTTGTGTCTTTGAGGTTCTTGAAGCCTGTTGTGCTTTAAAGCATTAGCGTTCAAAGTGCAGTGAGATTGGTAACAGATGGAGTAATGAGGATTAAGTGTGTAAGGGTCTGTGTGTGTGTGTGTGGGGGGGGGGGTGGAGGGTTAGTACAGGGAGAAGACGCAGTGACACATGGGGAGATGAAGTTACCATGTACATTATCAGGCTGTATCATTTGGTAAGACATTTACTGATCTGTATTCAGTTGCTCAGAACAGAAAACCAGCTACAACATCAGGATAATCTGAATGAATAAAATCAATCACCTCATATTTTTTACCCTAGATAAAAAGGAAGTCATAACACTCAGACGAACTTCGCTCATCAAGATCTGTGTTGTGACAATTGCCGCGGCCTCAAAAGTTCCTATAGGGCAAAAAATAAAAAACACTGAACAGGTGTCCAGTCTGTCAAACACACAGATGTGCAGCACCATAGGTTTGCAAGAGACAAAATTAGTATTACGAATTCAAAACCGGGCGGCACGGTGGCTTAGTGGTTAGCACGTTCGCCTCTCAGCGCTAGGGATTCCCGGTTCGAATCCCCATCTGGGTGGAGTTTCCATGTTCGTCCCGTGTCTGTGTGGGTTTCCTCCGGGTCCTCCGGTTTCCTCCCACATTCCAAAAACATGGATCAAGTCAATTGAATTCTCAAAATTGCCCCATATAGAGTGTGTCTGTGTGAGTGAGTGAGTGTCCAGTGATAGATTGGCGCCCTGTCCTGGGTGTATCTGCCCAGCGCCCGAGACGTTATCCCCTGGATGGGCATGGGGAACCCCACCGCAACCCTAATAGAGGATACAGTGGAAGATAATGAATGAATGAATTCAAAACCACTTCACAGTTTAGAGAACATCAACACCTGAACACGAAGGTGTCCGATGTGATTGACTTGTGATAAAAATACTGCCACTGATTTGAAAACATACAATTGTGCCCCAATCCATTACAAAAATTTAAGGATTTAATGATTAAATTATGAAATAATTAGAACCATATTGTCATGATCATAGTTCTATATACTGCTGTTTTAGGACAAAATCTGTTAAATTGCAATTATAAAGTGCTTTCTTTAAATAGCCATCAATATGTGTGTTGCAATCAGGTGATTATGATCTTGCTGTATATCTGTTTTTATTGGTTATTGAAGTCTCGACAGGCTAACGCAGTTTGAGATTCCCACTGTGCACCACAGGCAACAAAAGACAAGCGCCACTCGAAATGAGGACCATCTGGACAACAGCTCAAGAGGAAAGCTCAGGCGTGGCACTTTGCCTAAGCACACACGTGCACACACACACACACACACACACACACACACACACACACACACACACACACACTGCTCTGCAGATAAGCTGTTATAAAACTAATATTATCTGCACATCCTAAATTTTCTTGCCACTACTGTACATTACTCTTTCAGAAATATTTAAATGTCCATAAATGTAATGCATTTATTTATAAAGCTGCTGTGATTTTATACTTGATAATCATTTTAATAGTAAGTAAGTAAGTTTTGATATAGTGATTAAAATAGGTTTGTGATTACAAAGCTGCAATCAAAAAAGTATTTAAATATCAGGAAAGCAGGGGACCCTAAACTGGCAACTTGGTAGAATAGGGTATCAAACCCCCTAAAAGTTTTGCCTGCACTATTAAAAATGAATTCTGCAATTCTACATTTTTGTGGCCTTAAAAAACAGACTGGTGCAACATGGATGAGCAAACAAGAGGCTTCTGGACTTCATCTTGTAACGCACCATCTGGTCCAGGTCACATAGCCAAATGCCACATCTGTCCTCTAAACATTACTTTTTTTCTAATATTTAGAGATGCATCCACGTGAATGTGGTCAGAGCACAAATTTGCACAAACAGTACATCAATTAGATTATTATCTTTCAACAGGATGGAGACGAAAATGGAGAAGTTTCTCTTATTTCTTCTACCTAAAGGTCATTTTGGACAAAAAGTTGGGAGACGATGTGTGTGTTAAATGACCAGATTTAAACAGATAAACCTGCAAATGTAATTTAATGACACAGCGACTCCGATTCTAATTTGCAGCCTGCAATTCCTCAATGACAGAATTTTCCTCAGTGTCATATTAGTTTGTTGGCAGCTTGCTCAGTTTACCATCTCTAATAACGCCCTACACACACACACACACACACACACACACACACACACACACACACACGGCTATCAGATTCTTATTATTTCAGCATGTCAGCAATCAGAATGGTGTCAGTGAAAGACACTTGTCTCTAGGCATAAGGTGGACTCATTTCCTGTAATGGCTCCAAGCCACAAAACTTCTATGACTGTGTACCCTGCAATTTCGGCCTCTTTAAGTTATGCTGTTGTTGTTGTCCGTGTTGTCAGAATTTGATGCTGCACTGTGCTTAATTCTGTATGTTACTCTGTTATTTGGGGCAACCGGAAGATTATGGTTGAGAAGCCAGCTTTGTGACTATGGCGAAGTGAAGTGCCCTTGGGCAAAGCACCTAACCACAATTGCTTTCCAGGGTCTATCTACAGGGCTGCCCACCGCTCCGGACACATGTGCTCACATCACACCTTACTTCAATATGTGTTTTTCACTACAAAGATGGGTTAAATGTAGAGGACAAATTCCTTTCACCACCTCCTTATCTGCAACTCATACAGGAGGCTATATTAATAACCTTGGAGCACATACATAATTAAGGGGATGGCACAGGGTGGGGATGGCGTCTGTCCCAGAACAGTAGGGCAAAATTTGGGAAACACCTTCCACACCCTACGACGCTGAACGGGTTAAAAAAAGCAATTACAAAGCAAACGGTTAGATTTAGCTGCCAGAAAGTTTATGAACCGAAAGTAGAAAAAGAATTCTAATCTGAGACCTCACCGTGTTTTATGGTAAAAGTACTGATCACTGCATTGTTATTATTATATTCATTACTAGCTTAATCCCAAACTCATGCGGTCAATTAGATTATATTCTGTTACAAAACAGTGGCTTATTGCAAATATAGTTTTCAAAAGTACTTTAATGATTTAAACATGGGTTTATTGAGTCATATGGCTTTTCCACCGTTTTATAAACGCAATAAGCCACACGGAGTGCATTACTGTGTGATTTTATCACAGCTTATTGCCATAGTGCAAACTTTAAACAATACACTCAACACTCATTACTGTGAACATGAGGCAGTTTGATATCTGTAAATAAAAAAAAAAACTCTAAGGCTTAAAGTAGCCAGCGCATAATTTTATTAGAAGACATGTTCTTTAATTTCTCTTTTAACTCCTCACCCACCCAGCTGAGCTATTTAATTTTATGGCGCAGTGTCTTGGAGAGCCATGTGGTTGCATTTACCTTGTGTTAAGAAGAGAAGGAAAGAGGGTAATTGATTTTTTTTATCTGTCGTGAACATGCTGACTCCACTGTAACCGTGGTACCGCAGGGCCTACCCTGATGGGATGAGTTTGCTGAATGACCTGTTTACACCCTGTTGCTACAGCACTGCAGATTTGATAAATGATAAACAGTAAGGACCTGTAACCAGCTCTCAGTAAAACAAAAGCCCAGATGTGTGTGTGTGATCTGGCAGCTGCAGATTACTTCAGTTCATACTCTTCTGTTCATACTGTTTACCTCCAAGTTTATTTAGATAAAGTAAAATGTGCACAATAATGTTAAATTATATCCAAATCACAGTAAGGTGAGGACATCTTAACCAGCTTATCATTAGTAGAGTGTATGGTGCAGGAACGCTGACCCTCTTGACTGAGTACTCTGCAGCATCTGCCTCCATCTGCTGCTGTGGTCAGTGGTGCAGGAGTCACATGCTGCTGTGATAAATTCTGTGTTTTGATCAACTATTTATCTCCTCTTTTGAAATTTCTCCAGCTCTTCAACTGCAATTATCAGCCTAATAATTAATAACATTTTCAGACTGGATTAGAGTGAATCTTACCCGGCCGTTTAAGGAGCCCTGGTCCACACAAGATTTTTCCTATGAACACAAAACAATTACCAGGTAGCCTGTAAATTAGCACTACTGTAAGCAGCACAAGCTGAAGAAATACATTTAAAACGATAAATACCCTTAAAGCTAAAAAAATCTTTATGGCTGAATTACGTTAGATTAAAAAAGTGGAATAAATGAGGGCTAGAATATTGACACCATAAGAGAACAATGCTGTAATGCTAACAATATTTTTAGATCCATAAGATGGTGATCCCTCGTGTAAGGAACTTTTTAATTGCACTATTCCCTGTTTGAATGAAATCATCTCATCAGTATCCTGCTCCTAATCTTTCCTTGTTTTAGGTTAACATAGAATTACGGCACTGGGAATTCTGTAAAGATCATTGAAAGAGCCTACAGCTAAAATATCACTATGAATATTGCTATCCTATATTATATGTTGGCGGCACGGTGGCTTAGTGGTTAGCATGTTCTCCTCTCAGCGCTAGGGATTCCCGGTTCGAATCCCCATCTGGGTGGAGTTTCCATGTTCTCCCCGTGTCTGCGTGGGTTTCCTCCGGGTTCTCCGGTTTCCTTCCACAGTCCAAAAACATAGATGAAGTCAATTGAATTCTCGAAATTGCCCCATATAGAGTGTGTCTATGTGAGTGAGTGTGTGCCCAGCGGTGGATTGGCGCCCTGTCCTGGGTCTATCTGCCCAGCGCCCAAAACGTTCTCCCCTAGATGGGCATGGGGAACCCCACCGCGACCCTAATAGAGGATAAAGCGGGAGATAATGAATGAATGAATATATTATATGTTTTACTTCTTGTTTCAAATGCAAATGCATTTATATACATAAATATACATTTATAAACATATATATATATATATATATATATATATATATATATATATATATATATATATATATATATATATATATATATATATATATACATTTATATATAATATACATTTATATACATTTATATATACACAACAAATTATATTCTGCCCATCCCTTATGTTGGTAACTTGATCACCCAGTAAAATACAGCCTCCCACTCATCAGATGCAGGTAATTATTTAAATGAACTATTGGCCTTGATATTTATAGCATGGAATTGTAGACTAGACCTTTGCACATCTATCCATCCAATATAATGCTTCTCGTCATCTTACTTCTAATCATCTAATCTCATTGTGACAGTACCGTGTTAAAGTATGCAAGTGTAAGAGCGTTCTGTATGCTGTGCACAAAGACATTCCAGTATATTGGTTCTTGTGTAAAAGTAAACCCCTAAGCAAAAAACCCCCAAAAAAACTCTTTTTCTAAGCTTTCTAGCTCACCTTGTTTGCAAGTAGTCCTTGCACAAAATATGCTTTAGGCCAAACTGCATTAACCTTATCCTACATTAGCAAGTTGTGTTCACTGGAAAGATAAACCTCTCTGGGTTAGAGCAAGACTATGAAACCACAATGCGTCTCAGACCCTTTAGCTGAATTATAAATCTATTCTATTTTCAGGCTGTAGCAGCCATTAACTTGTTTTTTTTATATCTGATATTTCAATACATTCAACAGTTCAAACCACAAACTGTTAGTGTGGCAACAATGTTATTCTATTTATGCTTCATATTACAGTACAATATATCTCCATTAATGTTAATCGGGAGTATTGGAACACCAACACATTACACCTACAGGACATCCTATTTGCAAAGTTGCTCCCCCCACCCACTGGGATGGCTTTCAACAATCACCTTCCAGAGAAATATGCCATTAATCACAATACAGCATGCCGTTGACACAAACTTTACAATTGGCTATGATAGACACTGATGCTGTATAATCATGCCTCCATTTCCTTTATGAGCTCACTATCCACTGTGTAAACACAAAAACAGTGAAGGAAACAGTACAGGATTTTTTTTTGACATTTTCGAAGTTTCCTGCATATTAAATGTAATATTTCAGAGTTTGCACGACGCTTAAAATCATGGCATTTATCCTGACACTGACAGCAGTTCTTCATCTTAACTTATTTACATAAAATCCAGCTTTTCCAAGGCCTTTATCCTTTTTTATAAGCTCATTTTTACTCATGTCACAATTTCTGAAAAACTTAAGAACTGAAGAACTGATGTCTACATAATTTGAGGCTTTGTTTAGCTTCCCATCAGTTTCCAAACTCCACCCTCCACTCTCTTAATTCCCAAATTCTCAAAAAAAAAAGAAAAAGTTTTTACATAACCGGTTCAATATAGCGTCTTCCCTTATGCCTAAAAAACATTTATTACAAATTCCATATGTATTTTTTTTCTATGAAAACTTCTGCACATGTTAATGCAGTCATTATAAAGACACTAAAATTCGTATGTAAATAATGTTTGTTAAATGAGTGAAATACATACAAATAATTTGAATTAGATTTATAATGAAAACATAAAAGACACATCATCCAGGGATCCATAATTTAAATAAGCTTTAAATATAGTCTGAGTGTGCATTTGCAAATGAAAAATCAAAACCCAGATGTCATGGTCTGACAACCCAAGCATATGGTCCACTTCAAAAAAATTTAATAAATTATGGAACGCTATAAGAATTCAAATGGCCTTCGGTGTCAAAAAAAATTTACGGTGCATTTATTAATAGAATAATATCCTCCATCATGGATGATTGCCTGCCATTTGCAATTTAAAAATACATACACCATGTAAATGAGAAGAAAGCCCATCTCTATAACTCGCTCATGCCACCCTGGGTGCAACGCATTCTAATGAATGTTGATTTGAGGAGAGCTTTTGTGAAAAACTGAGCTCTTTGTGTCTGGGATTTCGTAGCTCACTCACATTCCCACAGGGTTTCCATAGGGACCATAAGGAATCCCGATGAACATATTTAGCAGAATATTCTCAGATAACTGCTACTGATGTTCTGATGAATGCATATTTATTAACTGATAGCTAAAATCTTTTATTGTAAATACAATAACCAAGTCAACATATACAATGTGAACATGTAGTTAGAAAAATTATATTATAAGATTTCAAATATTTTGAGAAAAAAAAAAAAAACATGTTGGGTAACATAAGAAAAAAGGATGTACTGTGTCGAAAATGCCAGAGTAATCATCATTTTAAAACTTTCTTAATTGCCCCAAGTAACCAAAAATACATGGTAAAAATGTTTTAAAATGAATTAATTAATTACCATTAATCAATAATATTAATTGAATCAATGGTCTCTTGACATCCTTGTTCCAAGTATGCTTTATCATTACATAATGTTGTGCTATTTCTCTAAAGATTATGGATTAAAAATCTGTGCACACTAAAAGTTGTGAGTGTTGGCCCTTGGGCAGGGTTCTTAACATTCCTTGATCCATCAATCACCCCACCTACCAGAATAATTGTATTTAATTATTATTTTCTTGGCAGCACGGTGGCTTAGTGGTCAGCACGTTCGCCTCTCAGTGCTAGGGATTCCCGGTTTGAATCCCCATCTGGGTGGAGTTTCCATGTTCTCCCCGTGTCTGCATGGGTTTCCTCCGGGTTCTTCGGTTTCCTCCCACAGTCCAAAAACATGGATCAAGTCAATTGAGTTCTCAAAAATTGCCCCATATAGAGTGTGTCTGTGTGAGTGAGTGTGTGCCCAGCGACGGATTGGCGCCCTGTCCTGGATGTATCTGCCCAGCGCCCGAAATGTTCTCCCCTGGATGGGCATGGGGAACCCCACCGCGACCCTAATAGAGGATAAAGCGGGAGATAATGAATGAATGAATATTATTTTCTTTTTAAATAACAGTAAAATGTTTACTGCAAACCCAAAAACCAGCTGTATATCAATTTAAAATCGGACTTGATAGACATGTTTTTTTGTAGAGACTGAGACTATAAGTATTTTACATAATGTTTCCAATGATAATGGTTGCTGGGTGACAAGTCTCTCACTTTTTCTCCCACTCATCCTCTGCCTCTGTGTTGTGTAGGTGGAATTGCTTCCTTCTACGCTGATCTAGTCTACTACTGATGCTTTAAACACACACACACACTTACTCTATTAAAATATCCTCATGTCTCTGTAATGTTCCCACTCAACGTCTGCAGAGAAAGGGAATGTCCATGTCCGTGCTTCTTTCCTGCTAACGCCATTAATCCCTTTTAAATCCCCTAAACAGCTGAACCTGTGCTTTCCTATGCTGCAGTGATGGTCTACAAGTGCATTCATCTTTAAAAGACTCTAATAATTTTAGCAGGTGAATCAGGCAACTATCAAAAAGTGTGTCTTTATAGAGTATATCATTTATAGGTTTTATTTATTACTACATCAAAGTTTGAGATCAACTGTGAGTAAAAATCCATTGGGATCCAGGCACTAAAATGCCTCCAGTGACTAACATATCCAACGCTATATGGCGTAAAGTAGGACCGCTTTCAAAAAAAAAATGCTAAAAAGTGTATCCAGCAAAAAGCACAAGATTTCTGAAATGGACAGTAGGGGTCTGATAATTTCTCCAGTCAGCAAATGGTATATCCATAAAGATTTAATAGCTGGAGAATGGAGTCACTGTCCGGACGTTTTTCAAGGTCTGGCTACTCTTTTACTTTTAGTTTCATCTTAATCATTTCCATAGTGGGTCTGGACTCTATACCCTCTGTACAGTACACTCATTTATCATAAATTAGCAGGAAAACATACAGTGGAAACCTGGAATCAACCAAGAGAAGCAACATTTGAAGCTTAAATTAAGTTTGTTCCTTGCTACTGGTCTGTCGCTCAGAACACACACGTTTTAATTAAATAAGGTGTGTCCTTGAACTTCTGGTTTCTATTAAAGGTTTCAAAACTCACCTTAATGGGTTAATATACAGGTAAAACATCATGTTTATACTACCCATTACCATTTTAGCATGCTGGGTAGAGATAAAGAGTTCAGGAAAAAAAAAGACAAAGGAAGTTACTGTTTTACATCTGCTGGTTATCAGCGTCTCAGTCACAAACCCAAGGCCTGCCAAGATAAAATACTTCCTCTCATATATCATCACAGGATTCTCTCATACATCCTCTCCTCTCTTACATTTTTGACATCTCCCTTTATTTTTACTGTCTGTTTTTTTAGTCTTTAATGAATGGCTGCAGACCACCTACAGGACCTGGTGGTAAAGCCTGCTGTTGCCATCTCCTCTAATAGTGGGATATTAATAAATGACATGATTTCTTTTCCTTTTTTACACTCCATCCCTCTGAAACATCCACAAGGAATAAGGAGTATGACTTGGGAAATACTCTTGCCCTCATTCAAACACAACTTGACTACAGTATACCTTTACTGAACATACAGGTCTTTATGATGCATTTAAGTGAGTGTGAATACCAGAAGTACAATAAAAATAAATAAAATGTACTAAATAAATGATATTGCCAATTAACTATATTTCAAACTAGCTGCTTCATCAATTCACTTATTCACTCATCAATGATCCAGTCCATTAAATCCCCTGAAAAGTAATCAGATAAATTGAAATAAATTGGTTCAATTGTTGTGAAAAAGGCTCAATGGTGCCCAGGTAAAACTAGCAAGTGCCAGAACTGTCTCCTAAAAAGAATTCAGCTCTGGGACCGTGTCACTACCAGGTTAGAGATTTCTTAGGGATGGCATCAGGCAGGTGTTAAGTTCAGCAGTGAGCTGAAGGATTTTGGAGGACAGCCTGGTGTCACTACTCTCCATGAAAAACATCAAAGACAGACCGACAATCTGCAGGATGTACAGGGATTGGACCGCAGAGCACTGAACGTTTAGTAGCTGAACCTCAGGTTTTGGTCAATCAAGTTCAGTACAACAGCAAATCCATTTGAGGCACACATATAAAAACACACATTTAGAGTGAAGTGAGACTAACAAGAGGTAACTGCAGGCAGTTTAAAAGAGCAGCATGTGGGTTTGGCAAGATTTCAATGACTATTTCACCCAGCAGACCGGCTGTGTACAGAGGTAATGTGAATGATTGGTGAGCATTGTAGGTGACCACCGAAAAAAAAAAAAAGAAGCCCTGGGCAAAATCAAACAAAACTGATATTTTCGCCCCAGTGGTGGAGCAGCATTTCAAACCTCCAGATATTGCTTCATTGAATTTCAAAGATGTTAAGGAGGTAGCAGCTGAAAGCTGGAGGCAAGATCAGGAGTCATGGCAAACACACATACACACAATCGAAGTTCATTGTCCAAAATAACTTGCTGGATGTATTTTCAAATCAATCTCTAAATACCAAAATCTACACTTTTATGGACAAAAGTATTGGAATAGGGCAGCACGGTGGCTTAGTGGTTGGCACGTTCGCCTCTCAGCGCTAGGGATTACCGGTTCGAATCCCCATCTGGGTGGAGTTTCCATGTTCTCCCCGTGTCCGCGTGGGTTTCCTCCGGGTTCTCCGGTTTCCTCCCACAGTCCAAAAACATAGGTCAAGTCAATTGAATTCTCAAAATTGCCCCATTTGTGTGAGTGAGTGTGTGCCCAGCGACGGATTGGCGCCCTGTCCTGGGTCTATCTGCCCAGCGCCCGAGATGTTCTCCCCTGGATGGGCATGGGGAACCCCACCGCCACCCTAAAAGAGGATAAAGCGGGAGATAATGAATGAATGAATGAGTATTGGAATCCATCAGAATTTAGTTGAACTATTGAATCTATTACCCCAGAAGTTTCACATCAAACACCTGGCATTATGGACAAATGTATCATTCCAAATTTGTGGGTACAGCTTGAAGAAGGCGATACATCACATTATATATGCAATATATATATATTTAAAATTACTGCATTGTACCTTGTTCACACATGTGAACAAACACTCAACCTACCCTGATAACACAAATTTCTAAATCTGCAAATGCAACGACAAAGTTTCATTAGTAGTAGCCATGGTGTCAGAATAGGGTACAAGATAGAACAAAAAGCCAGAAACAATGTGAAAATAAAAAATATTCAAATAAATTAAATTAAGACTTTGAATTAAGTGTTAAACGAATAATGAATAATCAGATTCTGGTTTTTATAAACATTATGAAAAATAGTGTAACAAAATTCCAACTCACTTTAATACTTAATCTTTTACTGCATTACTGTTATGGCCTGGATGATGTGTTAATCTGCTGCTGGTGTCTAAGGATTGCGTCAGTGATTTGATTTTATTGATGTGGGCTATTAATAGTGCCCTCAGGGTGAAACTGTTGACCTTGTGAAAAAGCAAGCATGTTCCCTATATAAACTATTATCCCATGTAGTGTTTCCAATTAATATTTTGGCTCAATTTGGGGTTATTATTAATTAGAGCAATAACGACTAAGCACAATTCCCAGCATTAGTAATTTATTTAAGGAGGGTGTGTTATGTAGTAACATGTGGCCTGGGTTTTATCCAATTCAATAAGCAGACTAAATCATTCTGCCAAAACGAATAACACAAACATGTTCAGTTGAAGTATTCATTGTTGATTTACTCCTTTGGTTTGGGTCGTGTTCATGTCATTGTTCAACTTCAATTAATCTCCCGGTGATTAATGCAAATGCCGGGTTTTTAGCCAAATAATATGAAGGCTTTCTGCCAAAATGTTCACATTGTGTTCAAAGAACAAGCAGGTGGTCTTGTAGTTGTGTTTTTAGAGAGCAGTGATTTGCTCTGGCGTCGCTGACACCATTATTGTTCATTGCTTTTCAGCGGACACAAACAAGGATGATGGCAAACTCTAGAGTTTATCTGTCTTCTGCGTCAAAACTCATTGTCTTCTGGCTCATTGAATATTTTCTATCATGGTACTTTATTGCTCGCTGTGTGATCTCTGGAATAAAGAATGGTTTAGAAATTGATCGCTTTTGGAAATGTTTTTGTAGCCCTTCCAGATTCTGCAATTCAGCGATGATGAGGTTTAATTTAATCTCGCTTACATAAACAGATATTTTATGAGAAATAAAGGTTCTGATCAAAACATTTTTGATTTATTAAAAAACATTGTGTTTCTCGCCTTTTGATGTAGTTATTAGTCTGAAGGTTAACAATATAACAAAATATACATTTACCGGCCACTTTATTAGAAACACTATGTTTCTACTCTTATTGCCGATGCTGCACTTTCCTGTATAGATGAACTTTATAGTTCTACATTTACAGTTTGTAATTCATCTGTTTCTGTCCATACTTCGTTAGGGCCCTTTACTTTGTTTTCTAATAAAAAGGATCCCCACAGAGCAGGTATTATTTGTGTGTTGGATGATTCTCAGCACAGGAGTGACACGGGTGTAGCAGGCACGTGTTGGGAGTGTGGTGCACTGATATGATTCCATCAGACAGAGAGGTGCTGCTTGGTTTACAAACCCTGAATCCACTCATTGTACACTCTATTACACACATCTACCTTATTGCTCCACCTTGTAGATTTTAATCCAGAGCTGCTGCACAGTTTGTGTTAGTCAAACACACTCTAGTGCTGCTGACTGGACATTTTTAGTTAGTTAGTTATTATTAAAAAATATATATATATTATTAAATTAAAAACTCAGGACTGTCACAGAACTATCACCGCAATCTGCTGGTGAATATAACACTTTGAAGTGTTAAACAATATTAATTTTATATTCATTCATTCATCCATTATCTTCCGCTTTATCCTCTATTAGGGTCCCCATGCGCATCCAGGGGAGAACGTTTCGGGCGCTGGGCAGATAGACCCAGGACAGGGCGCCAATCCATCGCTGGGCACACACTCACTCACTCACTCACACAGACACACTCTATATGGGGCAATTTTGAGAATTCAATTGACTTGATCCATGTTTTTGGAATGTGTGAGGAAACGGGAAAACCCGGAGGAAACCCACACGCACACGGGGAGAACATGGAAAATCCACCCAGATGGGGATTCGAACCGGGAATCCCTAGCGCTGAGAGGCGAACGTGCTAACCACTAAGCCACCGTGCCGCTCATTAATTTTATATTAATTAGTTTTATATTTTATAATAAATTAAAATAATTATAAATAAAAATACAATTATAAAACTGTGCTGTAGCACATTTAAATACTGCAATACAATGCATCTGCTATTCTCTGCTGTTTCAGCAGATAGTAACACACGCATGTGCGCACACACACACACACACACACACACACACACACACACACACACACACACACACACAGCACACATCAAGGTCATAGTGTTCTCTGGTGCCCAATCACTTACTGGCACCACCCACAGTTTCATCGTCCTCTACACCGACTGCAGAAAAGTCACACAGGCATCAGCATGCATGATCCTCATTGATTTGAACACACACACACACACACACACACACACACACACACACACACACACACACACAGTACTTTACGGTTGCAGCTTATACAGTAAGCTCTAAAATCAATATCTGTGCACAACTTTGCATGCATTATGTATATCATGAGGCAGCAACCCGCTACACCACCAACTATAACATACACAATCTGTATTACAAATGTTCAAAATGTATTATGTCATTTCTAAATGGATTTAAAATTTTATAAATGGATATAAAATTTTTCTAAATGGATTTCTAAAAAGATTTAAACCTGATGCAGATAAATCCTCAAAGGTTATTCCTAAAACTACAGTATGCTTTTCTTATTCCCTGTTTGGGATCAGGATCTGGCAGCGAGTGGTGCATCTTGGTCTCCTTATAGTGTCCTTGTTTTGCATCCAAACTTTTTGCACGTTGTGGGTTGTTAGAGCAGCTAAATAATAATAAACTCAAACTAAAATGTCAATCATCCATCCATCCATTCATTCTTTAAGCTGCTTAGTCTAATTAGAATCATGGTGCTGCATCAGAGAGCTCATTGACAGGCTGGGAAATAGTCGACCGGTCCGTCGCAGGGCAAAGCTTAGTTTGAAACCTGTAATTTATCTGTCTTGTTTTTGTATCATGAAACAAGAGGACCCCGCACTTTCCGGGTGTGAGCCTATTATAATATTTTTTCAACATTAAACTATTAATATTGAAAAAATACATAATGCATAGTTTTGTGAGAGATTAATTAACTTATGTTTATAATTACAAGGACAACGATCTGCAAATGTACATTTTATGTACAGCAGGTAAGACATTCTGTAATCTGTACATTTGTTTTTTTTTTTTTACTTTTCTTTTTTTTTGCAGTGACATCACAAGCAACGATTGAGGTTCTCCATCCTGTAGTTTCTCAAATAAAGCCTGTCGTTTATGTTTCTTGTTGGGACCATCTAATTATCCTCACAAGGTCAAGTCTGTCATAATAAGAGACCTGGCAAAGGGATTAATACACGCTCTGCATACAGTTGGATGAGTTGAGGGCCGTATTCGGGTCAGTTGTGCTTTGGATTAAAAGCTTCTGCGGTAATCAGCATGTTATGAGACAATTTGAGTGATCAGGAGGACATTCTCTAGTCTGCAGGTTATGGTAATGACGCCGACCTGGTAGAACACTACAGCTGGGACAGAGTTGTTTAGCAGCCTCACTGGATTGGGTTCTCTAAACTCTGCATCAGCAGCTCCACCTATGACAAGTCGGCATGACAAGCACACACACTCACGCAAACACTCAGTAAGCAGAATCAGCAGCATTAGCCCACTGCAGCAGAGTCCACAGGAGCTCCCCGCCCCTCTGCAGTACTCTTACCTTTGTGACAGTCATGCAGAGAGAGGGCGAGAGTGGCCGGCGTCTATCCCCTGAATGCGCTGAGATAGTCGGTGCACTACAGGCTGTCCAGCAGAACGAGCAAGATGGAGAGAGATGAGGCAGAGCTGCTCCTTCACCAGGGCACTGCAGTGAAGTCTGCTCTGCTTCCAACCACATGGATTACACCCCCTCCCTCCTCCTGGCTCTGGCTCTCTTCTCTCTCTCTATCTCTCCCACTCTCTTACTACTCCTCTCTCCACCCCTTCACGGTACTGCCTGATTAGTGAGCTTTTTTAAATAGAGCTTACTCAAATGTCCCAGCAAGAGCTGAGAGATAAAGCTTTTATTTTTTTTATGCTCTTCTGATTTTTTTTTGTGTTCTCTCGGTCATTTTTGTCAGCACAGAACTGTGGACCAAAGGTATCTGTAAGCACAAGGCGCGAGCATCGGGGAATTCAATGGACTAGAAGAGGCCAATCTGTAAGCTCTGGTCTACAGCAGTAACATTGTTGTTTTTATTGTTTGAGAGTTTATGTCAACATTTTATTATTTTGTTCCTATAGATGAAAGCAAGTGCATAAAAATAAGAACAATGCCAATTTATTAAAGTGTATGTATTTATTCATTCATTCATTATCTCCCGCTTTTTCCTCTATTAGGGTCGCGGTGGGGTTCCCCATGCCCATCCAGGGGAGAACGTCTCGGGCGCTGGGCAGATACACCCAGGACAGGGCACCAATCCATCGCTGGGCACACACTCACTCACACAGACACACTCTATATGGGGCAATTTTGAGAATTCAATTAACTTGATCCATGTTTTTGGACTGTGGGAGGAAACCGGAGAACCCGGAGGAAACCCACGCAGACACGGGGAGAACATGGAAACTCCACCCAGATGGGGATTCGAACCGGGAATCTCTAGCGCTGAGAGGCGAACGTGCTAACCACTAAGCCACCGTGCCGCCTGTATGTATTTATTACCATACAAATAATTTTACATAGTAAAAAGTCTCTAAACTGTCCATCCATCATCTTCCGCTTAATCCTAGGGTTTAGTGGTGCAGGGGTCACACTCACTCACACACTATATTGGCATTTAGAGCAGCCACTTTACCTTGAATCCAAGGTTTTGGACTGTGGGAGGAAACCGGAGAACGCGGAGGAAACCCATGTGGACACAAGGAGAACATGTACACTCCACTCAAATCGAGATTATATCCTGGATCCCCAGCACTGAAAGGCAAACATGATAACCACTAAGCCACTGTGCCGCTCAGGTCTAAACCACAAATAAGAAAATTGTGAAGGAGCTTGAACTTCTAAAAAGCAAGTTGAAATGACAGTGATGAGTAAAAACGTATTTGTTTTGATCTTATCGGTAGAATCCCAGGTCCACTGAAGTTACAAATGTGGGTCCTTGAGCAAGACCCTTAACCCTCATTGCTCCAGGGATGTTGTGGTTAACCCTGTGCTCAACTTGTAAGTCGCTTTGGATAAAAGAGTCTGCTAAATGACCCAATGTATACCTGGATTGTAATGTAAACCTTGCGAAGAGGAAGAAAAAGAGACACATCATCGTTGAGTGGCGGAGCAGGATTAAACAATATTTAAACAATAATAATGTATTTTTATATTCAAAATAGATGGCAGTTCATCAATAGTTAAACTAATAGAGTTTACTCATTAGAGTCATAAGAATAACTCTTCTGATCCTCACTGAAGATGTGCTCACTGCTGCACTAACACTTTTTATTTTAAAAAAAGTCATTCCCGGTTGGCGTGGTTGGCACGTTCACCTCTCAGCGCTAGGGATTCCCGGTTCGAATCCCCATCTGGGTGGAGTTTCCATTTTCTCCCCGTGTCTGCGTGGGTTTCCTCCGGGTTCTCCGGTTTCCTCCCACAGTCCAAAAACATGGATCAAGTTAATTGAATTCTCAAAATTGCCCCATATAGAGTGTGTCTGTGTGAGTGAGTGTGTGCCCAGCGATGGATTGGTGCCCTGTCCTGGGTGTATCTGCCCAGCGCCCGAGACGTTCTCCCCTGGATGGGCATGGGGAATCCCACCGTGACCCTAATAGAGGATAAAGCGGGAGATAATGAATGAATGAATAATTCCCGGTTCGAATCCCAATCTGGGTGGAGTTTCCATGTTCTCCCCGTGTCCGGGTGGGTTTCCCTCCAGTGGAAACTAAGGTCAATTAAGGTCTAAGGTCAATTGAGTTCTCCAAATTGACCCATATAGAGTGTGTCTGTGTGAGTGGGTGTGTGCCCAGCGATAGATTGGCACCATGTCCTGGGTGTATTTGCCCAGCGCCCGAGACGTTCTCCCCTGGATGAGCATGGGGAACCCCCCCCCGCGACCCTAATAGTGGATAATGGATGGATGGATGGATGGCTGTGCAACAAATGATGGACCAACATGGTCTAACTGAGGAAACTGCAAATCATGTGTGGAAAATAAGAACCTTAGACAGTCAATTTGTGTAAGCAATAATTCTAAAACTAAACAGCTGCAAAATTGTGTGTTCTATTTAAAGAACCATCCGGTCACACCCTGCACAAATAATGGTACCCCATAGTAAGCATTCAAACAATGGGCTGTATAAACATGATTTTCCACCCTTAATACACCCAACCACGTTAAATCACTGCTTTTTTTTGGTTTTAAGTGTTTGGGCATTTAAACTGAGAGCATCCCATAAAGACAGATGTTTATTGAAGAACTTTACTGACATTTAAACAACAGGCATGGGTTGAGCTCGTGTCATAATTACTTTAAATTATATACATAATTACAGATTACCTTCGAGTGTGGTGGTTAGTTTACACTTTGCGTTGAGCATCTTGAGTTTGTTGATGTTATTGCGTCTCTCCATGTTTTCATTTTCATTAGTGGAGCTCGGTGAGAAAGCCAAATTCATTCCAAACATGAGTGCATACTGCCATCTGTGGGTGGTTTATGGAACTGCATTTATGAACTGACTCTTCTGGCTTTGTATTTTGAGCTGCTACTTACACAAATCAGCATTTTTTAAGTCATTTATTTTTTAAATAATCTTAATCCTCACATTACTGTGAAATAGAAACTGGCCAATCAATTAATATTTGATTCCAGGTCAGAAAAACGTGGCACATAAACACTTCACATAATCACATAATCCTTCAGATGGTAAAAAGATCTTTTAGCAAGAAGAATGTTTGTTTGTTATTTGTGACAAGCGTTTCCAAAAAAAAAAAAAAAAAAAAAAAAAAAAAAAAATTCAAATCAATATTTGGAAAGGTGTTCAATTTGTGGGCGGCACGGTGGCTTAGTCGTTTGCCTCTCAGCACTAGGGGTTCCCGGTTCGAATCCCCATCTGGGTGGAGTTTCCATGTTCTCCCCGTGTCCGCGTGGGTTTCCTCCGGGTTCTCCGCTTTCCTCCCACAGTCCAAAAACATGGATCAAGTCAATTCATTCATTCATTATCTCCCACTTTATCCTCTATTAGGGTCGCGGCGGGGTTCCCCATGCCCATCCAGGGGAGAACGTTTCGGGCGCTGGGCAGATACACCCAGGACAGGACGCCAATCCATCGCTGGGCACACACTCACTTAGACAAACACACTCTATATGGGGCAATTTTGAGAATTCAATTGACTTGATCCATGTTTTTGGACTGTGGGAGGAAACCGGAGAACCCGGAGGAAACCCACGCAGACATGGGGAGAACATGGAAACTCCACTCAGATGGGGATTTGAACCGGGAATCCCTAGTGCTGAGAGGAGAACGTGCTAACCACTAAGCCACCGTGCCGCCCGGATCAAGTCAATTGAATTCTCAAAATTGCCCCATATAGAGTGTGTCTGTGTGAGTGAGTGTGTGCCCAGCGATGGATTGGCGCCCTGTCCTGGGTCTATCTGCCCTGCGCCCGAAATGTTCTCCCCTGGATGGGCATGGGGAACCCCACCGCGACCCTAATAGAGGATAAAGCGGAAGATAATGAATGAATGAATGAATGAATGAAATTAAAGAGGTCAGTCTGTTTCCTGTTGTATTTCCATCATGCAGAATGAGAATGATAAGCTCTTGTACTGAGATGTCTGCACCAGTTGAGGTCAGTGTCGTCCTCTCTGACTGACGTGTAAAAGTAGGTTCACAGAGCAGACCACTGTACTTCACTCCATCAGCATCTCCGTAAGTCCCCACTGCAGTCCTCTGGTTCCTGCCTGCACCATCCGACCACTAAATCCCTCCCCATGGAAAGCGTTGCTCTGATGGAACTTTTAATGTGCTGCTCTCCGATTACGCTTTCCCATGTGCAAGTCACACTGCCCCGGCCAAACTCTGTCTGCACACAAACCGCTTCCTTCAGTAGTGAGGGGGAACTGGGGGAAATGCTGGGGGTTTTGGCTTAGAAACCAGGGGTAGGTGAGCTGATGTGCATAATGATGAGTGCAAAAATCACTACAGAGAGATTCATAACTTGTCATTGTTACATAAAGTTATTATATTTACGGCAATTAACCTGAAATCAATATGTATTGAATACTATTTAGCAACTAACTGCAACTAATCTCTCATTATGAGGTTATACATCATAGCATGTTTGCCTCTCAGCGCTGGGCATACAGGTTCAAATCCCAATCTGGGTGGAATTTCCACGTTCTCCTCGTGTCTGCATAGGTTTCCTCCAGGTTCTCCGGTTTCCTTCAGCTTCTCCGGTTTCCTTCCACAGTCCAAAAACATTGATTCAAGATAAATTGGCTCTAAAATCCCCAGTGACCCTAGTACTGGATGAAGCAGAACATAATGGCTGAATGGATAGATATGACATTTTAAAATTTAAAGCATATACTGTATCATAAATATTGTAAATCAGGTACATATTATTCACATCTTTACTTGATTCCTGAACTGGTCATTTCTTTCAACATTCAGATTAATCTCAATCTGATTCATGCGTTCGATTCTCACCGTTCAAATTTATGCAGAGTGGAATATATCTCAATGTTCTTGGTGTCGTCTGTGAATTAAACCTTTAACCTCAGTCTAAATGAATGCGTCATTGGGATGAATGACTTCTGCTTCAGCTATTGAGAATAAACAAAGACTGTACAAAATTTGAACTTGATGGTGTGTTGCATAAATCTGTAATCTCACACACCACTATCTCCCTGAACACATACAAACACGCACAGGCCAGTATGATAAGAATTCAACTTATTTTAGACATTCAAATAAAAACAGTCTAAAGTCTATGTTTATTTACACATTCATACTCCCAACCAAGGACAATGTGGACTCTGGAGCAGTGACGAGTGTAAACAACCAGCAAACTCACTGTCTATGTAGTCTGTGGGCAGATAAAGTCCATCCTCATGTCCAACTGCAGAACTTGCTCAGTTCTGTCCTTGTAGCATGATTCTGATCAACCGCACTCGGGGAAACCACTGCAATATTTGTAAAATTATATTTAATATAACAAATTATAGTAATATAGATATATATATATATATATATATATATATATATATATATATATATATATATATATATATAGATATATATAGTATGCCCAGCGATGGATTGGCGTCCTTGTCCTGGGTCTATCTGCCTGGGTCTATCTGCCCAGCGCCCGAGACGTTCTCCCCTGGATGGGCATGGGGAACCCCACCGCGACCCTAATAGAGGATAAAGCGGGAGATAATGAATGAATGAATGAATGAATATATATATAGTATATAACATTTACTATTTATAATAAATAATAAATACTCATTCATTCATTCATTATCTCCTGCTTTATCCTCTATTAGGGTCGCGGTGGGGTTCCCCATGCCCATCCAGGGGAGAACGTCTCGGGCGCTGGGCAGATAGACCCAGGACAGGGCGCCAATCCATTGCTGGGTACACACTCACACACTCAAACACACTCTATATGGGGCAATTTTTGAGAATTCAATTGACTTGATCCATGTTTTTTGGACTGTGGGAGGAAACCGGAGAACCCGGAGGAAACCCACGCAGACACGGGGAGAACGTGGAAACTCCACCCAGATGGGGATTCGAACCGGGAATCCCTAGCGCTGAGAGGCGAACGTGCTAAACCACTAAGCCACCGTGCCGCCTAAATAATAAATACTTTGTAATAAAAATAATAATTATTTTCTCAGATTGCACATCAGACTGCTCTCATCACGTCACATCACAAAATGTCTGCTTTTTGCACTTGACTTTGACTTTTGTTTACTAATCCATCTGGCTGTGATTAAGTCTCATCCAGCTCTGCGTCTAATTACCAGTTTAATTAAGCATCATTAACAATGCGGCCACATTAAAGACCAAACATCTGGATCATGAGTACAGGAAACTGCACAGGCACAGCATGAAATTCAGTGGTAAAATAGGTCCAGGTGGATATCTTCCTGGTGCACGGGGCAGTCGCAGGGCTGGAGGTGCAAACACAGAATCAAACACACATGGACATTTTTTGCCTTCACACCTACACAACAAGAAAATCCAGGCCTTTCACTGTAATCTGTGGCTGGTTAATAGAAAGCTGTGTGTAAGCCTGGCTTCAGGCTGTCATAACAATCAGCAGCAGCGACTGACGCTACACATGCACTCTCACACACCAACCAGTATTGTTCTTTGTTACCTTTTAATAATGCAGAATAAATAGAAATGGAAGTCTCCTCCACTGGGGATAATCCATGTGATTAAAAGTGATTCAGTGCCTAAATGTGCCAGGCTCTTGGCATTAATTATTCTGCTTTTAAAGGCGGAACCTGCTGTTTAGTTCCGTCACAGACCTTTTTTATATTAAAGTCTTTAATTTGTAAATCGGTTACAGAATGCTGCGTCATTCCACCACTGAGGTATTTTGTATGTAATTAAAAAAGACGATTTAACTTCCGGAATGTGTTTGTATGTTTAACCTGTGTTGGTAGGAGGGGGAGAGGAAGGCCTAAGACGAGGTTTATGAATGTGAGGAGGGAGGGCATGCAGGTGGTTGGTGTGACAGAGGAGAATGCTCTCAGGACAGCGTGAGATGGAGAATATTGAACTGTTGTGACGGCCTCCAAATGAAAATATAACAGGTATAATTGATTATTCAAACATGAAAAGGGTGTCACATATTCTGTCACATATTCAGAAACATGTAGTGTGCCATTTAAGACTTTAGAGACATCACCGACATTCAAAATGTGTCCTGTAGCTTTTCACAATGTGTTTAGCTCAAATGGTGGATATGTGCAGTCCTCACATCTATGTTTCGCAGATAGATTTGAAATCACATACATGTTCTTATAAACTACAGATGCTCGGGATTTTTTGCTCCTTCTAGCACTTGGTAAAAAAATAAGGATTAAGTGCTTTTAGTAGATTAACATTTAGCTCCACGTGTATTTTAATATGTACCAAATTTACCTGGTTGTCCATGCTTATTGTTAATACTCCATTAATTGTTCAGGCAGTCTTATCAATGCTGTTACGGTCACCCCGAGAGAGTTACGAATGCAAACAGGTTTGGCACTATGCAAATAAATACGAGTTTAAACGTGCAAATGGGTGGAAACAGATCAAAGGTGAGGATAATTGTGACTGACTGGACTAAACACACACGGTCATGGAATTTCTCAAATCATGACATATGGGAAATTTTACCTGTCTATTTATTCTGAAACCTGGCATTGGTCTGAAACACAGCAGCGATTGTAAGCAGAGAAAAAAAAACTGCGCCAAACATTTTATAATCTTATCATTATCATTATCTCCCGCTTTATCATCTAGTAGGGCCGCGGTGGGGTTCCCCATGCCCATCCAGGGGAGAACGTCTCGGGCGCTGGGCAGATAGACCCAGGACAGGGCGCCAATCTATCGCAAGGCACACACTCACTCACACAGACACACTATATGGGGCAATTTTGAGAATTCAATTAACTTGATCCATGTTTTTGGACTGTGGCAGGAAACCAGAGAACCCGGAGGAAACCCACGCAGACACGGGGAGAACATGGAAACTCCACCCAGATGGGGATTCGAACCGGGAATCCCTAGCGCTGAGAGGAGAACATGCTAAACCACTAAGCCACCGTGCCGCCCCCATGTATTCATCTGTTCTTATTTATTCTAAAGCCTAAATGTAGTTGTGCCAGGTCTGAATGTATCTATGAATTTATTTGTGTGTCTGTGATATGCTGGTAACCTATTCAGGGAGCTAATTTTTTATCGTATGAGCTTAGAACCTCATACACTCCAGCACCCCATTCCCCTCCACCCTTCCATAATAATAATAAAAATGATGTGTCATGTGGAAGAAGGGTTTACTGTCAAGAGCTGCTTACCTTTCATGTAAAGAATTTATTTAAATTTATTAAAAATAAATATTTATTTCTTTGTGTGATTCGAACCGGTCATATGTAACATATAACATTAACACCAATGGAGTTTTTAATTCACGTTTTTACTTTAACTCATCTTTGATACCATTATTACACATTTTAACACAGCCTAATTTTCTGAGTCAGTGTTTTTGACTACACAGTCTCAGCATCCCTGAATTGTTGGAGCCATTCAGCAAAAACTTGTCATTTCAGGCCTCCCGCTGCTTGGCTAGACTTGAGACCGAGCACTCAGGTCTTTGCCGGCATGTCATTTTTTTTTTCCTTTTAAAAACAAGTAAGTCCTTTTCCAGCTCTGTGATGCTATGAGTTTATTTTTGCTCCTGTCTCTGAAATATTCGACATGGCTGCGGTGTAAAGACTCAAATCCAGGAAGAGTATTTGATTCCTGGTGGGAACACTTCATTCATTCTGGACAAATAAGGCATCGACTGAAATTCGCTGATCTGTGGTTTGTGATTATTATACACAGACATGAATGTTGTTCCAATTGGAAATCTATTTAAGGAAAAAAAATTTTAAAAAATCACATAAAGAAAAGAGAACCGCAATTTTTGCAAGCTACAAAAATCAACCTGCTGAAATTCCCATGTAATTTATTATTGTTTTAATGACTAATATTGCAGATATTTCTCACTTGACTGAAAATGGAAAGGTTGCATGTTTAATTTATTCATTCATTCATTCATTCATTCATTCATTATCTCCCGCTTTATCCTCTATTAGGGTCGCGGTGGGGTTCACATGCCCATCCAGGGGAGAACGTTTCGGGCGCTGGGCAGATAGACCCAGGACAGGGCGCCAATCTATCACTGGGGACACACTCACTCACACAGACACACTCTATATGGGGCAATTTGGAGAATTCAATTGACTTGATCCATGTTTTTGGACTGCGGGAGGAAACCGGAGAACCCGGAGGAAACCCACGCAGACATGGGGAGAACATGGAAACTTCACCCAGATGGGGATTCGAACCGGGAATCTCTAGCGCTGAGAGGAGAACATGCTAAACCACTAAGCCACCGTGCCGCATGTTTAATTTAATCCAGTTAAACTTTACCTGAGCATATCCTCAAAGAAGCTTCATAATAAGCACTGAATTTCATTCATACATCTTCTGTTACTCTGCAGCAAATGACTTAATTATTACTGAATAGGAAACCTGGATAGTTACGGATGTATTGATGACACCACAAACTACAAATTTTTACAACTATAAACACTTTATAACCGTAGATATACTTGTTTATTATTGTAATGACGGAGCTGCACTAACAAACACCACTAAGCCAAATGTCACCCTCATATGTAAACATTAAAATGGCCTTTACGACCCAAAACACATTAGATCTGTGTCTGGCAGACATGTGGTACTGCTACCTATTTGAGCCATTTAAAAAAAGCCCCATATATTCATTCATTATCTCCCGCTTTATCCTCTATTAGGGTCGCGGTGGGGTTCCCCATGCCCATCCAGGGGAGAACGTCTCGGGCGCTGGGCAGATAGACCCAGGACAGGGCGCCAATCCATCGCTGGGCACACACTCACTCACACAGACACACTCTATATGGGGCAATTTTGAGAATTCAATTGACTTGATCCATGTTTTTGGACTGTGGGAGGAAACCGGAGAACCCGGAGGAAACCCACGCAGACACGGGGAGAACATGGAAACTCCACCCAGATGGGGATTCGAACCGGGAATCCCTAGCGCTGAGAGGCGAACGTGCTAACCACTAAGCCACCGTGCCGCCAGCACCATATATATAAAAAAAAAAAAAACTACCATGGTCGATATTGAAAAACACATCTGGTAAAGATCTGGCAGTGCTACCCACATGTGAACCACTTTTGGCTGAAGTGTGGCCCAAGTCTGGTGCGTACATGGCCCAGATCTTGCAACTGCGAGCAGTCCATCCAAGTGCCATAAATCCATGCAGCAAGCAGGTCAAATCTAGGCTAGATTAATTTTACTCTCTGGGTGATATGTATATTATTTAAGGAAAGATACAAAAAAAAAAAACCTTCACATTTTAAGTATTATTATATTTAGGCGGCATGGTGGCTTAGTGGTTGGCACGTTCTCCTCTCAGCGCTAGGGATTCCCAGTTCGAATCCCCATCTGGGTGGCGTTTCCATGTTCTCCCCGTGTCTGCGTGGGTTTCCTCCGGGTTCTCCGGTTTCCTCCCACAGTCCAAAAACATGGATCAAGTCAATTGAATTTTCAAAAATTGCCCCATATAGAGTGTGTCTGTGTGAGTGAGTGTGTGCCCAGCGATGGATTGGCGCCCTGTCCTGGGTGTATCTGCCCAGCGCCCGAGACGTTCTCCCCTGGATGGGCATGGGGAACCCTACCGCGACCCTAATAGAGGATAAAGCGGGAGATTATGAATGAATGAATGAATTATTATATTTAAGTATTAAATATGAGCTGTAAAACTACAACATTTTTACAATTGCATGCTGGGACTTCCAGCAAGTTCATGACATCACTAAAAAAAATACCTAATCAATAAATCATTAATGCATACATAAATAAATAGTTTATATATTTATATTTAATTTACATATTTAATTTACATTTTTAATCTGAATTTAATTCAGAGCTGCACCACTACATTAAACACATTAATAGTTATTTTCGTTTTAAGAAAAAAATGTAATGAATTCAAGAAAATATAATGATTACGGCTTAATATTCGCATCTGCTGCATACAAAAACATAACAGAATAGCTGTGTAATTAATTGAGGACAGCGCCCTCTGCTGGATCAGTGGAGGAACATAGAATAATAACGTTACAAACAGCAGAAATGATTGCAACGCTTGAGAAGCGTGCACACAATGTTGGTACAAGCTTTCAAACTTGGTTTAAGTAAGTTAAATAACAAAAAACATGTAACTATGGCACTTAGTACAACATGTAACGACCTAAAACACCCAGTGTCTCTGTCCTAAGTTACCCCATTAACCCACGGACAGGCCTTTATATGGAGAGCATGTACAGACACAGCACAAGGGCTTCGCTTGGCGTTTAGGCGGTCAACCACAAAATAAATAATTGCACGCATGGCTCCCCGAACCTAATAATTACACGCTGGAAACGCCAGCACTCTGCTTTTCCATGGTCGCAGGGCAGAGCAGACAAACTTGTTGATCCAGAATGGTTCTCCTCCTACTAAGTTTTCCATTCTGTCCCATAAGAGCTGAACCGGAAGCGCCATGAAACAAGAGCATGCTTTCCCCATGGCAGTTGAGAAGGTTTGCTGAGTTGACTCTGGACTGCCTTGCGAGCTAAAAGGACAACAAAGAGGCAACCGATCTGATCCCGAAGGCTTTAAAAGAGGCCGGACAGGGCAAGCTGAGCATGCGGATTGATTTTATGCACGCTCAGGTTAGGAAGAGCAGTTTCCGACCACAAGCAGTTGCTCAAGCAGTTTGCTGTGAACGGCCATTTGGTCCAGGGTCCTACAGACCTTTTGTCTTCTGAGAAATTCACCTGAGAAAAGGAAGTTAGGAGGTTGGTAAATCTGTGTAAACCATATAGTCCCATGTTAAGCATCCATGAATGTGTGCATCATTTATCTGTGTGTGTGTGTGTGTGTTTTATGTATGTGTTGCATGGTGTGAACTGTGTGCTGCAGTCTCTGTGGTGTGTGTGTGTGTGTGTGTGGTTTTATTTTCCACATTACCCCATATCCCAGTGTTGCTACTGGCGCTCTCCGACGGTAGCCCTCAGGTGCCAGATATCTGGAAAAATGGGAATGACTCATTTTGACTCAGGCTTTTTTTTTTATCTTTCTGTTTTTGATTTATTTAATATTTATATTAGGCCTATTCTTCGCATCACGATGAGCTTTTTTTAGCTGTACACGTTTGCCATACTGGGTAACAAACTTCACTCTAATGCCCAATTTCTCAGTTGCTATAGCGGCCAATTTAAATCTAAAGGATGCAGAACAAGTCTGTAGCCTATCCATCTGTACAGTTTATATATGAGACATGTGCTGGTATTTTATTGCCCGATCGGCTCCAGGTCGGACTCTGGGGGCAGCCTATAACCTACAGAGATTATAGCGGTGTCTAGTGCTGTGTGTCAAAACAAATAACACTAAAACCGTGTGAAAGGTTCAATGTCACCGTTAAAAAGGATACTTATGGAAAGAATGAGGAATTCCAAAGTCTAAATTATAGTCATCAGAAAGACAATGAAACTTTGTTTCTGGAAGTTCTTATACATTTATGCGTTTTAATTTCCCTTAATCTTTCCTTCAATCTTATTTTTCACTACCAGGTGAATGCGTTTAAGAAACAGACTTCTAGGCTGCAATGGCAGCAATACATTACATTTTAAAAACACCAGGATCTTTAGAAATTTACAATGTACATCTACCCTGCTTCTGTACTTAAATGCTCTGTGGTTGGTGTACTGTTTCTATTAGTGATGCAGTAAAATCAAGTCGAAACAACTTTTTTTTTTTGCTTACATTAAATGGGCTAAATATATTTTTACTTCGGTTTTCAATGGGAAAAAAAAATCTAAACTTTTTTTCTGTGATTCTTTCCCTGTTTTGTTGATATTTTATTATTTATTTTGACTTTTGGATATCTCCCATGTTTACTTTGAACTTGCTTTTATTTTCTGCACCAGGGTAAAGAACACAGACTAATGTAACAGTGCATACAAGTAATTTAGACAATTGACATTTTAGTGTAAAGCAGGTGCTGGATCCAAAATAATGGAAAACCAATGTCTGAGCCGTGACTAATATTTGGTCCAGTCTAGGAAGGTATGTCTCGGATTAGAGTAAACTTTATAAAAAAGGAAATTCCTTCAGTGGTGAGCAAATAAATTGAAAGAGACAGACTGATTTTACAGTCACTTACTCACCAGAGGTGAACAATGTAGATTACAGGAAGTCATATATCTAAATTTATTAAGTAAAACCTTTGCTAAATAATTTATTTGAGATGGAATTTAATGGCAGTGCTGATTCTGTAATACAGGTTTTATTCAACAATAAAATCCTTCACAATTTATGCCATAATCAACCAAGCCAAGAACTCCAGAAGAATGCAATCTGCATCTTCTGTGTGCTAGTTAGCCCCTGCACATGTAGCACTTGGCCCTTATTCCAGTCTAGAGCAGGCTGGTGTGGCCATTATTTGTTTTTCTGATCGCTGGCCACCAGTGCTGTGATGAATAACTACCTACCCAAACGTATTTTTATTTTGCTATTAATAAGATTATTTAAATATTAAATATTTGTATTTAAATTTGGTTGGGTCCAGTATTATCTGCCTTTTCTATCATTATACTGTTACAAAATATATTATTTATTTCTATGCTTTTAACACATAAATAAATTGCTTTGGCTTATTGTTTAACTAATATGTCAAATGATGGTTGTAGTTACACCAAACCGGAACATTTTGTAAGCTAAAAGATTGTTCATCAATAGTACATAACTGTTATTTGTTATTTGTTCCCAGCTTTGTGACATTAGACAGATATATTCTGCTGTGGTAAAATATTTAAGTCAGCAAAGCAATTATGTCTGTGGGAAACTAATCGCTAAAAGATGACTATAGAACTTTAAAAATAACCAAAGGCAGATCCAAAACTTACATTGTGTTTCTGCACGGCTCAGCAGATGGCATGCACTACAAACACAATACTCAGTTGCTTGCAGACGTTTGGAACATGCTAGATGTGATGTATTTCCATTGTGACCACTGACGTTACAAAAATGTTCTCCATTCTCATATCCCCCTCTTGCCACAGTGACCAGTATCATCCCTCAACCATAAAACCTTATACAGACTTTGTGTACAAATATTCAATTTAGACTTTTCATAAATACAATTCCATGTGGGTGGAGTTTTCATGTTCTCCCCAATGTCTGTGTGAGTTTCCTATGGGTTCTGTGGTTTCCTCACACTGTCCAAAAAACAAGAATTCAAGGTAAATGGGATGGTCTAAAATCGCCCACATCAAAATTACCCATATATATATATATATATATATATATATATATATATATATATATATATATATATATATATATATATATATATATATATTTTTTTTTTTTTTTTATATATATATATATATTTTTTTTTTTTTTTTTTTTTTTTTTTTTTGTGTGTGTGCCCAGCAATAGATTGGCATATCACGTGTCTTTCCAATGCTTTTGCACAGTATGCCATGGGATAGGCTCTAGCGTCCATTATTCTGATCAGGATAAGTTTCCTTGCAAATATATGAATGAATGTTCATAGTGTGACATTTTTGAGAGAATGTTATTCTATTGACTGCTGGCTTTTGCTCAAACCAGTACAGTTCCTTAAGAAACCAACAGCGTTCACCTAAGATTTGACCCAAAACCATATTAAAGGTAGTAAATTTGCAAGGTCGCTACAGTGAATTCCATTAATATCCTTTAAATTGATCTGTCGATCCCACAGTCCATGCCATTTTAAAATGTCTACCTTCTTTGGTTTGGTTAATTGGTTAATAGATGCTAGCCTTAGTGGCCTGACCATGGTTTAAAATTCCCAGAGGATGACTTATGAACGAATTAATGCAATTTGTGAGTGCCTCAACCAAAAATGGCAAACAGCATAGAGGAGCAGTATGAGAATTGTGAAGGGGAAAAATACCCAAATGAAAATGATAGCGTGGTGAGAAAGCCAAGCATTTTTAGAAAGCATTGACGTACAGCTTCTGTGGTTTTTAGTCTGAATGTGTAAAATCATTCGACTAGGACTGAATACAGAAGTAAACATCATCCATAGTTAACATTCTTTTGTGGGTTTTCTGGAGTGTTTTCTCACAGTGTGAAGCGGGGGCATGACGTTTTGAGGCCTAAAATTATGAATTGTGTTTATACGGCCACATAACATCCTATAAACTTACCCCAGGTCACTCTCTTTGCTAAATTCTGTCTGTTGCTTGATTGTGCTGTCATAACGTTTCTAACTACTTGTGTTTTCTTTCGCGATGTCACGATCTGTGGCAGCCTTCTCATCTACAACTCTGCCAAGAACATGGATCAAGTCAATTGAGTTCTCCAAATTGCCCCATATAGAGTGTGTTTGTGTGTGTGTGTGTATGAGTGAGTGTGTGCCCAGTGATAGATTGGCACACTGTCCTGGGTGTATCTGCCCAGCGCCCAAAACGTCCTCCCCTGGATGGGCATAGGATAAAGCGGAAGATAATGGATGGATGGATGGATGGAATTAAAAGTTACTGTTTCATAAAGAGAATGGGTCCACCACAGAGACTCATCCTCACAGTGTACTTTCAATCCATGTTTGTGGACTGTGGGATGGAACCGGAGAACCCAGAGGAAACCCACGTGGACACAGGGAGAACATGGAAACTCCACCCATATCGGGATTTGTATCTGGATCCCCAGAACTAAGAGGTGAACCACTAAGCTACCATGCCTCCCAGTGTACAAATCTATTTAAAGCTTTGGATATTTTGATTTAGATAACAGTCTCAATGTGAAATGAACACTGATTCTCCACCAACTTAAAGATATCGACCTCCCTGTGCGCCGGTAATATTATCCTTCAGTAACATGGGCCATGTACTTACGTCTCAGAACATAAATCATTCACTGTTACAGATTGGAAAAGCTTCTTAAAACTGTGATGAGAAAGAAAACGACCCTTTTGAAGAAGTTGCTATGAAACGTAAGTCTAAAAATGCATATTCCAATGATTGGTATTCATAGTTGGCATTTATAGACTGTAATATTGGCAATAGCTTTCAAAAAAGAGAACCAGAGATTTGGATGACCACTCAGAGGGGCATTGGGTTAGTATGGCTCCGAATGCTGGCTGAGGTCACTTGATTTTGTGGTTTCAAACCGGCATTGTACGCTGCAACGATTTCCAAGATTCAACCACAGGAGAGCTGCTGAGGAGAGCTGACATTAACACACTCTCATTTTACCGCCAACAATCTGTTTTACAGTCCAACATTGATCAGAACAGTAACTGTGTGAAGCAACCACATTGCATTATGTAAAGCAAAATCACCAAGTGCCACCGTGCCATCTATGCCACAGGATATATGGATATATAGTATCAGAGAAACATTGCCATAAAATACAATCTTTTTATATTTGCAATTGTGACATGACCGTTGTTAACGCTCTGTCAGACATGATGGCTAGATCTAGATCTCTACATACATACATACAGTAGCACCCTAAAGGTGGTTTTCATCCAGGTAAAGTTCTGGTCTGTGTGTTGCTTCAAGATGCTTAAAATTGAAAGCCCATCATAACAATCTCCCGATTGAAGATGACAAATTAATTTCTTACCACATGTTCCTTTCGTGTTTCTATTAGTCGACTCTCTGAGGGCCCGGTCTGGAAGAGATCGTCTTTTCCTGTCCTTCTCATCAGCTATGCATCACAATAGTGGAAAGGTTGAGGTGATCTGCATAATTGTTTGCAGTTGCTGGTCAGCGTTTACAGCCTCTGTGGACATGAGGTAAGTGTTGCTCCTGTGGTAAATGGTGCTCCTTTTGGAGTCCTAGACCTCCACGTGTAGAAAGCTAAGCAAGACGGTCATTATTCAAAAAGCTAGGCCTGTACCTCTCATTCCTTCTCTGCTTAAATATAGTCTTATGTGTCTGAGGTGGGATAGAGACACTGTTCTGCGAAAATACTGACAGAGCCCAAGTTCTCCTTTATTCTTGGCTTTTATCCTCCATTCATTGAAATAAAAGGGACTATATTTTAATTGTATGTTTTGCTATAATTTATCATTTTTCTCTGACTGCTGTTGCATGGCAAGCACACAGCGGACGCTTCTTAACCCATAAGGTAACGTCACCGAAACTGTCGTACTATAGCATGATTTTGTGATATGATGGTTAAAGAACTTTTAGCACCTTCTGTACACCACCTTCTTTTCACTTCTGCCCATTACTGAAACAGCAAAGCATTTGATTCTATTATGCTGTTCTACATATCTACAGTGGAGATTTGTAAGCTGTAGGGTGATGGTTGGTTGTTTGTATAGTATAATAGTTTTTTTTTATTCAGAAAGTGATCCAGGGTTTACACCCTTGTCTAGAGTTTCTGAGATGTGCTTGCTTTGATCACACAAATACACCACACCCACAAAAACACTTTTGCTTTTTACCATAATCACAATCTTATTTAAATTCTATTTCATCCACAATAGAATCTCTTGACAAAACCCAAAAGACTGCAGACATATTTTTACCACAATGTTAACACCTAACAAAAACACACCATGATATGTCAACCTTTAACGTTCATAAATTTGACCTTTTTAGAAAAACTTAATATTTTATCTATTTTGCAAATAATTCTAAAGCTTCGAAATATAGTTTGTAGTAAAAATGCAATTAGTATTTTCCTTATGGATAATGGTGTTATATGGTTGCTTGTATATTACATGTGTGTAAATGCTACAAAAAAGAAGTGAGAGGTTTCAAAAACATTAAGCCATTTTCCAGAAATGTTTTGGAAAACATCAAAACTGAAATGGAAGCACCATTAAGAAAGAAATGGAAGTAAAACTAATTTGCAGGTCCATTACCCATTATTACAGGCTTGAGAATACCGTGCTGTATCAACACTGTTATTGCAAAAAACAAGTTTTATGGTAGACATACATTAGCATGGCTTAAAAAGACAATGCACTTCATTGTTAAGCATTTGTGTTGTGCTCGAAGAAAAACATTCCAAAAATATGAAGCAGTATTGGACACACACATTGGGAATCCAGACATTCTTTCCATTCTGTCTGAAAATAAAATAAAATTTTCACTTAAGGTCATGCTGCACTTAAACATTAGTATGGCGGCAGTGTTGACTTATTAATCTGAACAAAAGCAATCATACAAAGATCACAGTGCGACAGGATGTCTGTCTGGAAGGCAACTCACTCTCATGTACAGTACTAATATAACTATATACACCATATAGGTTTAATGTGTAGTTCTACAACTACAGTCTGCCACACTTTGTTTGTCCACTTGTTCAAGACCAACACAACATGTGCAGAAACAAAGGATACTCAGCCTTAAATGACCTCTACATGGTGAACCAATAAGCCATATATATTCAATAGCTGTACAGTGAGTGGACACAGAGTTTACAAACCTCTGCAGGACTGCTGAGTCTGATTTACTTAACCCTGCGCCAAATACACTAACACACCACCACCTTGTTCATGCACGTGGACTTTTCGGACATCCGATATATAACCATGGATATTATAATTATTGGTAGGTTGTGCTAAAACACAAAAGGCCTTTCTTTATTGTTCTTTTTCAATAAAATGTATTGTGATGCCAATAAGGTGGCTCGTGCATTTTCCACAAGCAGATCCGATTTTTGTGAAGCTGTTTATTTCGGTTTCTGGAGGAAAACAGATAGATCACAGCTGCTGCAGCTTGACTTTATAAATAACAAACTCGTAATCCACATTTGCTAAATTTTATTAAAGTCTGGACTTCCTGTTCCAAATCACAAACATCCTTACTTTGAACTATTCTGTTATTGATTTACTCCTGGGCAATTTTATTAGGTACACTGTGTTTCTACCCTCATTAGCTTTACTTATCATATGTATAGTCCGTAATCTGTTTCTCTACATATTTTGCTGCAAACTATTTTGCTACGACATCCTTCCTAAGCCGGACTGGACATTCGGTTTTCTCAAAGGGGCCACATGAGAAACTGGGACTGTTGTCTGAGGGCAGAACCTACAGGATGAATTTAATTCCCAATAAAAGCAATGCACTATAATGACATGCAGCATGTGTCATGCATACACTACATCTGTATGGCTTTTAGTTTGAAGGTTACTATTTTGCATTAAAAATGAAATCCCTTCCCAAAAAAAAAATACTTCCCAATGGACTTATTTACATTTGATTTCTTTCTTCCCATTGACCTTATGGACACTAAGGGACCGGATGTGGCTCCATGGCCATAAAATTGCTTAAAACCTTCTCGACTAGAAATGTGAAGTGATTAATAACCAACAATAACGATGTCAAATATTAGCGTCAATCCCAACCCAAGCCTTTATACACTATATCACTTAAACTGACACAAAAATGATCCTCCTTGACTGTCAGACCTGTAATTTGTTGACAGAAATCTTAAATCTGTTGAAGGTTTGGAAGTGCAAATCTGCAAATCTTTTAAATGTGCAGATATAAAACAACCAGTTCAATGTAAAGTAAAAATAAAGATATACTTTAGCCGGCATCATGTATACGATGCAAAGCTGATTAAAGGGCACTGAAAATAAAACGACTCTATAAATGATGATGTACGGGGTGTAACTGCCAGAGCAAACAAAAGCAAAGTGGTCTAAGAAAGACTGAAGTATAGAGGCAGTCTGGCATTTATCAACTTTAACACAGAAGATTGTACACGCAGTGGATGCTCTATGGACTACTAAAATGGGAACGAAGAGAAAACTGGATGTGGGAGTGAGAAAATGTGGACGGGTTTTGCATGGAATGCTTCAATCGTACCTTTAATTATAAAAGGTTCTTCCAGAAAAGAATGTGAGTGTAAGCGTTTGTGTCAGTAAGGCTATATATAAGGTATAATTATTCGCCTGGATTGGAAAGTGAAGGATTTTGGTTAAGATTGAACTAAAGATTAGAAATCAGTTTCACAAACCACAAAGCATCAGTCATGATATCAGAGGCATTTTGCCTAAAGAGAACGGGGCAATTAAAAAAGTTTGGTGGGTTTCAAAAAGAAAACCTGAGTGAAGTCAGATCAGTGATAAGCAGAATTTATTCTAAGAAACATTGTTTTAAATATAAAGTTGTAATATTTTATTACTTTGATTTGCATGTTCATTACCTTTTATTCAGTGACTCCCTGGTATTTCAAGATAAGCCTTCTTGAGACACATTGTGGTGATAAAAATAAAACGTTTTAAAACAAATGTATTCTGTTGTTAATTGTTGAGTCCTTTATTTAAGAAGTTAAGTATATAACTTATAACTAATTAATGGATAAACTTTTTATTATTATGTATTTTATAAAAAAAAAAAAAAATTAATAACCAGTACATCACTAATAATTTATGTTTATGTTAAATGAGAACTGCTTATTAGTTCTTTCGTATTCCTACATAGTCACCAAGAAATAAGTGAATAGTATAGTAAAGTGCTACCAGTATTTGTTTTTCGCCGTCTCTGTGGTAAGACCAGGCCAACGATGGGGAGACGACGAGTGTGAGTGAGAGGAAGGGAGAAATTTAAGGACAGATGACTGAATGTGCACCTCCTTTTCATTTAGCCACAGTCTCCTCCTCTCTGCCCCTGATATAGTAAGTGTTTGGAGCGGCAGTGGAGTCAATCAGGCCCAGAGCTTAAGAAGAAAGCACTGACTGACATTCTGCCCTCTCGCACAAACATGGAGTACTACTGCACTCTGCTGCTTTGGATCCTATGCATATTGCCAGGTGAGTTACTGTGCATGTGTGTGTGTGTGTGTGTGTGTGTTAGTATTCCACGTGGATGTCTTTTTATTTTTCTATTGAGAGACTGTATTTTGTTTGCTTTGACTTTAATTCTTTGTCAAGAGCAGCATGGATTATGTTGGCTTTCCCGGAGCGTATGAACTGCCTCAAACCCGAGTTTATGTGACCAACAAAAACGTCTTGCTGCCAAAAAAGTCTTGCTTTGACAGATGGGGGATGCTGAGTTCGCACCAGAATTCTCAGTCTCTCAGCTATTGCATTCCAGTTGAAGTTTTTCCTACCTGCTTTGAAATGAAAGGTGATATCACCTGACTCGGAGCTAAAGTATAAATACTTTTCAGAGTCTGGAAAAACACTGGTACGACAGCCGACTGGCGAAATTATGAGTAAAAATATAACCACAGAGATCTGCCAGCTGACAGCAGCGCTGAGGCATTGAATTCAGAGACTTATTTAAATGACCTTTTCACATATGTGGTTTGGATTTTCACTGTTGATTGTAAAAGTTGAGACATTGAATACTTAAAAAAAAAAGGAAAACATAAAGTTTATAGCCGGCCATCACTAATATCTTCTTTCTCAAGTTTTGTTTAATTCACTTTTCCATTTCAAGTTTTTTTGGGAAACAAGCCAATGAGTTCTGATGACCTTGAATCTGCTATATCTAGACTGTAATGTAAAGTTTAATGGGTTCCATATAAATCAGCTTCTGTGTTATATATTGCAGTTGCATTATCACCGCATCAAAAATGAGCTACAGCTCATTTGTCTTAATAGTCGACTTAAAATAATTATGTGCTGAGACAGAATTGCAGATAGTGTATAAATATTAAGATACATTTGGACGATTTGCTAACTGAGAGTCCTGGCTCTTGTCCAGAAAGGACTGTTGCATCAACTGGTGAAATAGATAAGGCTGATGAGATAGATAAACAGACAGACCAAGAGACCTTTATAATGACTTGAGCAATGACTTGTGTGGTACTGTGTAGTGTTCTGGAACTAGCTTGATACTGAGGACAGAGGACTGTGTGGGAAACGCTGTCTAGTGTGTTTGGTTTTCAGCAGCTGCTTGTCATCCAGCTGTTGGTCTAGACCGCTTACTGGCCAAGCAAAGTTTACTCAGTACTAAAATGTCATTATGCATCTATTTTCTAAGCACCTGGTAAAGATATCCTTAACAGGCGCAGAAGGGTATTTTAAGATGGTCTTCACACTTTCTAGAGGCTCTTCCTGGCACCGAGTCTCAAAAAACTCCAGTTCTGTGATGGAAAAACAATTGATGTTTGGATTCATGGGTGCCTTGGTGTTGAAGCCGTAGAGCATACTGTATACAGTACACACATTACTGGTGGAAGGGTAGTTCAGTGGTTTACTGGAGGAATTTCAGGCATGTGGATTTTATTAAAAAAAATATGCAAACCATAACCTCAGCCGATGGGTAGCAATGAACCTCATTAGCATCAGAGCAGCTCCACATGTAAATATTTGTGAAGCAACAGCCGGGAGATGCGCAGATGTGTGGAGGTGTTCTGTCCATCACAGATGGTGAGCATACACACAAACACAGACACACACATGCGGATGTGATTTTGTTTTAAATGTGTTTAGGTGGTCCTGAATCTGGAGACGGTCTTGGTTTCGGTCTGACTAGATGTTAGATGAAAGTCTCTTAAGATTTTGCTTTGACATGAGCCAAATCCTTGGTTTGCGTGTTTCAGATTTCACTCAAATAAATTACTGATGGACCTTTAAAGTGTGCGCTTATGTCTCAGAGGAATGCTATACCAGCAGGGTTGATTCAATTGTTCAATTTATTGACTCATTTTTTGCTTGAACTAAAGCCTTCATATCATGGAATATCATAGACCTCAAGGCTTTAGGAACTTGAAGCATCCCAAAGTTGATATAAGCTCTGATTCCAAACTGCTGATGGTGATTCTTTGCAATTTCATATTCGTTAGATTTCTTGACTCCGGGGTTATCGGTACTCGGCATGCCTTTGGTAAAGCTTCAGCATCTTGATTGTGGGCCAAAGACAACTCAGGATGGACAAGCAAAGCCAGCAGCCACTGTGCTAAGCAAAAACTCCAGCTGCCTAAGCAAGTTACTGATATTATTAAGATGCTTTTTTTTCACGCTGGATTGCAAATGGAAACTTTACTTTGTCTTTCGTGCTAGTGTAAGAAAAATAAGGCTTTCTATAACATTTTGTTTGTTAGATTAGTTACATGCTGGGGTTGAACTAGACTGTTTCTGTGATTTCTGGCATTTTTTTTGGTAAAGTTACTTATTGCATAATAATCATAATAATCATATAATTGTGATGATTGATTTCTTATACAATAATTAAACCATCAAAAAGGCACGGTGGCTTAGTGGTTAGCACTTTCGCCTCTCAGTGCTAGGGATTCCTGGTTCGAATCCCCATCTGAGTGGAGTTTCCATGTTCTCCCTGTGTCTGCGTGGGTTTCCTCCGGGTTCTCCGGTTTCCTCCCACAGTCCAAAAACATGGATGAAGTCAATTGAATTCTCAAAATTTCCCCATATAGAGTGTGTCTGTGTGAGTGAGTGTATGCCCAGCGATGGATTGGCACCCTGTCCTGGGTGTATCTGCCCAGCGCCTGAGATTTTCTCCCCTGGATGGGCATGGGGAACCCCACCGCGACCCTAATAGAGGATAAAGCGGGAGATAATATGCATTCGTCTCATAGCTTTTTAGCATTTTTATTTTATTTTCTCATAGCATTGTATTTTACAATGTCTACACAGACACTGTCTATTAGTATATGCAAGTATGTAAAAAAAAATCTATGGATTATATGGCTTTGTTATTTATTATACCAACATATACAGGGTTATTATTACGGTTCATTAGTGAGGTCATCTCATAATATATACACTGCACATATAGGACACTAGTTACTCTGAATCTTCCACACCCTTTTTATCATTACAGTGTTATTTCAGCCCCTGCAACTGACTGGCATTTGTATTGTTTTTATCCCTGACGGGGTTAAATCAATCACCGTGTTATGCTTTGACTTGATGACTGAGAGACAAGTGTAAGTGAAGCTTGGAAAAAACAACACACGTTGGTACGTTTGTCAGTTGAAAAAAGCAAACGATTTTCAGAGAAGGTTCTGAAGCAGACCTCCATGAGAGTGTTTGCTGCTTTAGAGGTTCTCAGAGGTCAAATCCTCCTCACAATGTTGACTACCTGGGCTCCACCAGGATGAACAAGAGCCATACAGGGTGATTACAAAGTTCTTATAAAGGAGTTTGTGCATTCTGTACAAAATTACATTAATTAAATTCATGATAGTCATATTAGGGTTCATTCATTCATTATTTTAGGCTGCTTATTCTAATTAGCTTATCCCACTGCTCGAAATCCTTATAGGGCACCAGTAAATCTTTGTAGAATGTCAGGGTTGTAAGTTAGAATTTTCATTTTAGTAGCAACCATCTAAAAAGGCAAACACATGCTTTTCTACTTTTGGCCCAAATTCATAGCTTATCCTTGAGAACTCACAGCCAAGTTTGAGATACAACCCTCTTAGTGGGTCCTGGATCTGCCTCGTTGTCCTCACGTAATGGGACATGCCTAAATCAGTTCCAGGAGCAGCCAACCCAGGATTATGGGTGGCATATGACCTCTACTTTAAAAATGTACTATTATATATCAATTGGTCGCCTGCATTTATTTATACAGTATTCATCTGACCAGCTTAATAAAAGTTTGGCATCATATAGATACTTACCACTTACATTAATCATGTATATTGTTCAGATTCACAGATGGTTTGGCTTCTCAGATTTATTCAGTTTGTCATAGTGAATAAGCTGTTTACATATAATCCATGATGGAAAAACATATTTTCCCAGTGGTTTGAAAATTTTGCCATGTTATTCGATCTATTGCTCTCTATAAGTTTGGGTTCTTTTGGCTGGCACAGTGAGAATCACACAAGCAGCTTATGCATTCTTATAATGTTGTCATTAATCAATCAGCTGCCTTAGTCTTAGTAAGTCATGGACATTTGATAATTTAATTCCAAGTCATCTTTGTGTGGCGCAGCGAGTGATCTTGATGAATGACATTTTCAAAGTGATGAGAATCAGAACTCCTGCCTGCTTTAAGTGAAAACTTTCAAAGTTTGGTATGTTTTTCCGATGTTCATTATGTGTTTCGGTGTCTTTACGGATATTGTGAATGAATGACGCCCTTCCTCCAGCTTTCCCTTGTGTCCAGTGATTCTAACTTCAGTCCCACCACAAGTTTAATTAATAAATAACTTAATAAAGTTCTTAGGATTTAAGTGAAAACCATATCTTGCAGATCAGAGTCTGATGGACAGCACAGCACAGCAAACCCTAGTGAAATGAACATGGCTGTTACAAACTGTCTGCGTTCTTAATGATACCTTCATGAAGGAAACCAGACTGAAATTAAAATAGTAAGTGAAATGAAGTCCAGAAGTCATAAAGGCTTTGTGCTGGTTCCAACCATGAGGTTTAAAATGCCAGTTGTCATCCTACACACTTACATTTAACCCTAAACATGCAAAACGCTATAGTTTGGCAGTTTATATCTATTAGCCGCTATATAAAAATCCATAGCGTGTAAAGTGGAACAGCCAACACGGAAATTTTCACCATTGCCAATAACCATAGAACACGAGTGGCTTAGAATATGAGTGGCTTGTAACTGACCTGGTTGTGCTTCTTTGTAGGTCTACAGGATTGTTTCAACATAGACACCAAAAGCCACAGAGTCATAAAGGGACCTAAGCAGGCACAATTTGGCTATACTGTGCAGCAACACATAGCTGGTGGCCAGAAATGGTAAGTTTCCATGTTTTAACACTAGTGGGTTTATTTCTTTTGAATAATTTAATTTATTTTTAGAACTTGTCGTCATTTTTGTGTTTTTGCCACTATTTTAAATGACTGCCTCTCTGTTATTACCTGCTTTTGCGGATCATTTTGCAATTTAGAGAAAACTGAACTTACTAAGCAGGGCATATTGTTTCTTATACTTCCATGTTGACTGCATTTGAGGTCGAAAGTAATTTAAAATGTATGAAATAAACAGGAAAACATTACTCGTTCTATCCAGCTATTTTTCCAGAAACATTTTACACAATAGGTTATGAGGTTTACCACTGGCAAATCTCCTGTAAAATGGAAAAAATCCTCCCTGAGCTATAAGACACCAAGTAGAGGGGTATTTGTCATCGATCAATATAACATCATTATAGCTAAGCACCAGAAAGAATGCTGGCATAATAGGCATATAATGGATGTAACAAATGAGCGTGTATTCCTGAGACATTATTACATATTGGTGATGGCTAGATTATTTTCCAGGCATTTTGTACGCACCCATGCATACACCCCCCATCCTTCTGTATATACTGTATAGCCTTGTACTGTATACATACACATCGAAGCAGTTCCATTACAAACCAGCGCTGCTTTCTTGCTACATCACGAGTCCATTCATGTTTTTGATTCTCTGGTTTCTTAACTGTAGTGGTATGGCCACAAGTATAACATCTTTAAAACATATTTGATGGGTGTAGCTGACTTTTGGCTCTTGTGTTTAAGTCTTAACATGCTTGTTTATTTGAAAGGCTTATACACCGGCCAAAAAGTCTCAGTTTGGACTCTTAAGTGTTATGATCTGGAGTTCAAATTAAGGCTCACCATCATCGTGTAGCAAGGAAATAAAATCAGCCAAGCACCTGAATGTTGTGGATGACCAGTTTAGCAATGAATAGATTTCTGTATTTTTCTAGCATGAGCATATTCCAGGACAACAATATAGAGATTCACCATGAAAGAGATTTCATTCATGAAACTATGAACACGCCATAGACACATCATAATTTCTAATTTGGTATTAATTCTGCACAATTGCAATGTTGCCATGCTTAGTAATGCCCCAGACTTTGGCACATTTTCAGACCATTTGTCTGTGAATGCTGCTCTACACACCTCACAGTCCACACCTCTGGCTCTAGAAACAGATTCCACCGATGCACAATCTTGGTCATTCAGTTCCAGAATAGCGAAAGATGACATTAAGATCACTGCATACATGTTATGAAGTGTGTTTTGATTGCAGGAAATATGTTATCCTTCAGTCATCATTTGTAGTCTGCATAATGTTGAAGGGTGTACTGGTATTATTACCAGTGGGACGGTGTAATCAGTAAGGAAAGGCAGGTTTCATTTATATGTTGTCCAGGGATCATAGATCACTTAGAGTTGAGAGATTAGAACTAATTTAGAAAGGTATGTCATTCCTTCAAAGCAGCTGAGCATTCCACTTTCACATACCACATCCGAATAAACATACAAATTCTATTCATCATAATCTGATAGAAGTCCAAAACATCAACCCCTTCTTGCGTCTACTGAATGAGATTCCTATTGTTCTCATACCGTAATAAAAATGCCCTTCACCAGTCGACATTCTGTACATATCTTTCCGCAAATGCTCAATGAAGAGGCTATAGTTTAAATAGCTTTCTGCTCACTGTAAATTAAGTTGAGCTGATAGTTCGGAATATCAACAGAGTTTTACTCCAAAGAGCAGCTGCCAAACAGACCCCCTGTCTCCCTCGCCATCATTCACGACACATCTGGAAATCATTCACAGGCCAGTGGGAATATTTGGTGGAGTGTGGCTTCTGTATGTGTGTGTGTGTGTGTGGATATTTGTCTGTATGAAGGAGACAGGCAAATTATTTTTGTATATCAGTACGACATTGATTGGTGTTTATTGCCCTGTTGAATACATACTGACATGATACATATATTCACACTAACACACTTTTTCCAGTGGGGTTATATGAAGTCATTTGTTCACTTTAAGATTAACCATGTTAGTTCTGTTTGTACGGTATGGTACAGTTTTTTTATTTTTTACCACAAAGTCATATACATTTTGTGTCCATGCAATGTATGAAATCAGAGAAAGCAGGAATGATTACTTCACTAAAGAAACAGGAATGTCAAAAGTCGCCTAACCGGAGGTTACCTCAATCTTTAAGACTGTATAAAGTTGAGGAACTGGAAGTTTGCACAGTAGGTGGCCTCACTGGGAGGTGAAAATTAATACAATATTTTGGCTCTAGGTAAATGTATGTGTGCTTGCATGTCAGGAAGCTCATGTTTTTGCACTGCAGCAGCCCTGGGCAGCAAAGAAACCTGGCAGTGCTGATGTGAACAGTAGCATGGGCTACTTTTGATTGCTCTGAAATATTCCTTTAATTCTTAGGAATAAAAGAATGGGATGTTTGAGTAGTATATGCTCTATTAGTGTTACACTGTAACACTACAGTGTTTTGATTGTATGGTTTATTGATGTATTTATATTGTGGCTTGCAATTATGGAGGGTGCTGGAGCCTATTATAGAATTTATGGGACAGAAAACAATAGCAAAAAACACCTCCCATCAGGACTCTAGTACAACACAGGGCAGACACACAGACACACACATTTACAAGTATCTACATTTCATCTACTAGTAGGTTTTGGCCTGAGGACGGAAAGTTAAGCTCTCACATGAAACCCATGCAGGTAGACGGAAAACTGCACAAACAGAATATATTGACCTCTGTACATAGAAATCTTAAACAAACCCTTTTTGCAGTAAGGAGAGTGTGAAATGTGTTTCTTTATTTACTTGAATAAAGTATTGATTAAAGAGTTGATCATGGTACTGAAGTTAAAGTTGATGCTATATATCAGCAGGGTCTTAGGTTCAAGTGCTTGTGAAGGTAGTAATTAAAATTAATATCTAATTTAATTAAATGTATACCTGAATATAGCAATTATAAATTCCCTGGCTCTATAGGAGGATAAATGAATATCAGGTGTACAAGAGTCACTTACATATACTGTATGTGTTATTATTATTTTCATTTGAAATTTTCTACATTTGAAAAAGAGACATGTGAAGCATCACTTGTTAAAAACACTCACCACTTCTGGCATCCCTCACTGAACAAAACAGCATCTCCTGTTTTTGTGACGTTGAAAGGAGACACTTCTCCACACACTCAGTATTGTTCATCTCCTGGTCGATGTGTGTGCTTCATTTCACAGGATATTTTTCTGGGCTGATATATGCGTTGTTATTCCAGGGGTCCTTAATTCCACAGAAGCACTGGCCTGTTTGGGTTTTCTAGAACTCTTTGATGTGGGAAGTTCTCTGTAGGAGAGAGCTGACTGCTGACCCTGTTAGGAATGCACTGTATGTTAAACACCTAGGGCAGGAGTTTTGCAATGTTTAGAATTTCTTAAATCATTTTTTTTTATCCTTTTAATTTACAGTCAGATGGTTTAATGATTTAAACAGCTCTATGAGAAACTCCCTTTGGATCAATAAGTTTATGTATTTGGATCAAATTTTTAGGCAATAGTTTCTTAGTCTTAGAAAAAATAGTTTCTTTTCATTAATAATGAGTAGAATTTAGCAAATTATGTTACTGAATATGACAGATGAAAAATTTAAAACTACTCACTATTTTACTTGGAGCAGATATCATGGACAAGAACATGGGGAGAACATGCAAAGAACACAAGTCCAAGGCAAAACAACTTTTTTTTGCTGTGACACAACAAAGATATAGTATTACCATGCCATCATATTACATGCTGAGAAAATTAGATAGCCTTTCATTTTTATTATAAAGTAAGTTAGAAATTTTCCAAACATATTTGTGGTCCGGGCACAGGGTCAGCCAAAATACACCACCCCTGAAACCATGGCTTATTCATCCCAGACCCTTTTGTTCAATATTGGTGCCTGACCATGGTTTGATGTTCAGAACTATTAGAGATCAACTAATCTCATTAAATGATTTATTTGGTAGTGCTATATTAACTGCAAATAAACACAAAATTAAAACCTGGCACAATGGTCACATGATTCAGATGAACCTGAATTACACCTGAATACCAACTTTAAGACTCCTGCCGCAGACTTTTAGCTTTTCCCATTTACACGGTCTGTTTGGATAGAAATAAAATCACGGTGAAAGGAGAAAGAAAATTACCCAATAAAGGACCTATGACTAATGCAGATCAGCAGTGGAAACACAGCTGATTTTGCTTAAAGTTAGAAAGAGTCGTACGTTACAAATAGATTTTCCTGACCTGCGTTTCTGATATGTATATGTTTCATTTTCCATCTTCCAGCATGGGTCATTTAAAGTGGTAGTGTCTGTCCCATGTGGAACAAACCTTAAAGACTTCTGCATGCACAATTTGCTTTTGACTGGATTCTAATCTAAGTATAAATGAAAGCTTCAATGCAGCTTGGCGTAAGATCATTGTACAGTAACGAGTATATGAAATAGAAGTTCACTTGTATTCAATTAAGAATCTTTTCCAGGTAACAAGTAGAACCCGGTGACAGAGGAATGTTCAGCTGTGAAACCCTTGCAGAGTTGCTTGCTTACCTCTTCAATCATAAGGCTGTTGAGCTCAACAGCTGATGGGGTTCCTTGCACCCTTCATGCTGAGCGCTGACCCTTGTTTTAGTGCATGTCTGAAACAGCAGCAGGTAACATGATAAGCTCAAGCTTTGAACTGAAATATTGTTAAATACAAAAAAACATACAAAACTCAAGGTGGTAGAATGGAGGAGGATTATATATGATATATAAGCTCTTTGGTTAAATCAATATCCATTTTCACAAACCAGCAATATATAAAGTATTATCAATTAGGGCTGTATTCATCTAAAGATTTTCATAGTCGAATCTGATTTGTCAGATTTTCCCTATAGTCGACTGATAGTCGAATCAGTTAAAATTTTACCACAAGATGGCGCTATAAGCGTAGTTTTTAAAAATTATATATTTTTTATATTTTACTTGTTTTTCTAACAAAAGAAAACCTTTTTTTTGTTTGTTTTTTTTTTTTTTTTTTTTTTTCCTAGAAATTAGGATGATTTTATTTGACAAAAGGCTATATATAACGAAAACAAAGACATTTCATGTAAAAACTAATGCTTAGCAGCAGCCATGGGCGCCCCCATGTGGTCAAAATGGTACATTCGACTATGAGGTTCATAGTCGACTATGGTTCTCCGAATAGAATCATCGAATCAGCGAATATTGCAGCTCACCCCTATTATCAATTTAATAAAATATGATAAGGTACGACTGTATTTTAGAATGAATCAACAAACCCTGAAGGTCTTTGTTTGGCCTGAACTGTGCTGCCAGAATTTTATGTTCACGTATTTTTTTTTTCAAAAGCTGCACTGAATTCCAATCAATAAATACCCCTAGTCTGCCATGTAAAGTGGCTCATGGAGCTCTGGTTAAGCGGTGTGATACGTCTTCTATTCTTTCCAGCTTTTTACGCTTCGTTAGCTCTCACAGTCTAAAGGAGCCCCACTGCTAACTTAAATCTATAAATCTGTCTGTTTTGGCAGGAAGGATGGGGTTCAAGTGATACAACTGAGAGCACTCACAAATTGCTGAGGCTATACAATGCGGATGTTAAAAGTTATGAGGGAACGCATTTAAAAAACACATGAAAACTGACTTGACTATTGTCAACAGTTTTTATCTTCATACGCAATGATTTTCATCAAGCCCATACCGTAAGCTGAGTGTATGTGGGTCAAAATTAAAGAAAGCATTCTAATCACTGCATCACAAAGCAAGAAGGTACCTGGTTTGATTCCCGAATCATTGCTAGAATCATGCTGTTTGGTGGATAACAAGAGATGCAAATCGCCCCAAGTGGTGACCTGTCCAGGATGTTTCACTGCTTTATGACTTGTGAGTGCTGGGATAGATTATAGCATCCCACATAAAACAGGTTAGAAAATGACTAAAATAATCTGTTTGTGTACAGGATGTGTGTAATGTGAAACTCATTGTCCTTATACATTTTAAATACCATCTGAATTAGATGAATATAATACAATTCTATTTAAAAATCCTTGATATTTTTAAGGTTTGGTGTATTAGTGGAAAATAACTCTTGTGGTATATTTTTTCAAACCTAGACCTATACTTTAGATTGGCCCTCAAGCAAAAACTACTACATGACAAACCACTTGACTTTAATGAGTCGCAACACTAAATGGTTTAACAGGTCTCTATGCTTCTTGCCTAAAAGCTGTTGAAAACCCATAAATCAAATCAACCTAGCACGTTCTCTCAGGTATCAGGTATCCTGAACTGAACTTTCTAGCTTTAGGTTCCTGAGACGGCACAAAAGTCCAAACTAATCACAATATACATGGTCACCAAAATGTTAGCAGCTGAATCCATTCCGCAGAGATTGCTTCCAGAGCTTCCCTCATTGTTTAGAAAGGTCCACGTTTGTGGAAAAGAGATTCCAAGTAGGAAAATTTAAACCAGGACTGCAACCCAGCTCATAAAGGCCAAACAGTTTGACCTCTAGTTGATGTCTTTTCTCGAAGCCTGAATAAGCAATAAGCTTCATGCATCACCTCACTGAGCTATGACTGGATAAGGTGTGACATACTAATGTCTCATATGTAAAACCCTTTAACATCAGCCTGTGTGGGAATCAGTGAAACTGCCTTTACACATGTTTGGAGCTGTGTAAAACTTTAATTTAAGGGTCTGGGTTAAAGATAAGTTTAAACTTGGTTCTAATAAAATTTTTATTGGATGCCTGCTCCTAATTTGTAAGTAAGAAAGCATATTAAAGATCAGTAAGGATCGGAAAGCCTCAAAAACTACCACATTAGAATAATATTTAGGATAAATAAGCTTTTAATTATAAGACATTTGAATAACCTTTTTAAAACGATACCATATGGCCAAAATATTAATCTTTTACCACTTTAATTGATTTTTAAAGTGTTTCATTTTGATACTCTTCAGCTGATCTTTAATTTAATTTAATTTAATTTGATTTAATTTATTTTTTTGTGTGCCTGCTATTCTATAAGATGTCAAGAAGATGTCAAGCCATAATGTTTGGAAATGCGGTTAGTTTTTTTTTTTTTTCTTTTTAAATCCTTTTAAAATTTGTTTCAGTGATTATCACTTATTCTTACCAAATATTCAAAAAAGCTGACTTATATTCTAGTAACACCATTCATTACCAAACTACCAACACTGGAAAAGCCAAATGTACATATGCATTTACATTTTAAGGACACTTTTAGCCAGAGAACATTACGTGTTGAGTCAATGAGTTTAGGAAAAAAAGTTTAGTCCTGTATCACGTTTAGCACTGTGTAGACCTGCATTGTTGTATCGTCGTGTGTTGCTATTTATTAATTTTTGCTCTGTTTGTAACCATAAGGTGGTTATCATTGAAGGTTTATTTCATCTCCTGTCTCATTCTGGTCACTTTCTATAACTGAAAACACAGGTAAAGGGTTTTTTTTATGTTTTTTTTTAAGAATTGGTAAAGAAATGGAGAGGAAATGCAACACCCAGACAAAGTTAGGTGTTATCAGAGCTTTTAGTACTTTACAAAGACTTTTTCTGACATTTATAGGTCCATTGTGACCCAAATTTACTGTTTAATCTTGACCTCAGGGGGACTTTCTTTCTCCACTGAGACCTTTGTCAGAGTAAAAGAATTGGGCCGCTACTCTATAAAATCTATAGAGTTCATTTAACTTTATGTGAGGACTATTTTGTGCATTGGTTCTTTGCTTATTTGATGCGACACAATGCCTGCTCCATGTCAAAGTCATATGTGCTTCAACACAGTGCTCGAATCACATGTTTACACAATTTTACATGTAGCACCACAGTATGTTACAGAAATTACATGGAATAGCTCGTTATTTACGGCGCTGTGCGTTAATGTGCCATGTCACCTTGGGTCACAGGATAGACGCTTGTGAAAACACACTAACAACTTACATTCCTCAAACCACATGCATGTTTAGTGATAAATCATAGTAAGCACCCAGATTATTCTTCTCGAACACTAACTGCTGAAAGATTATAAAGATGGATGATACTAAACAATCTCACTCCAAGCGAATTATTGTTGATATAGAGTTGGCTGGCGTACGAACTGCCGCTTTTCTGGAAAGGCTTTTTACTAGATGCTGCAATACGAATTCAGACATTTATTTCCATTTAGCAACAGGAGCACTGGTGAGTTATGGTATTTATAGTATTTTCCACGCAGTTCAGTTTATCATATATGAGCCGTACTGGACATTAAAACAGTATTTTTTGGAATAGCCATGCTTGAGAAGGCCGTAATATCTAAAAGAAGAATAAGGTTCTTCATTATAATTTACATTCTCTGAATCTGCTCATATGGTATGTGTCAGGATCACCCATGATGCTCTTGACCGTTCTGCATTTGTATCTTTCATTAAAATGATTATGTTTTTTGTATTACATTGTAAGGAACTCATGTGTACCTTTTGGATTGTTTCTTAGAGTTCTGTTGTTTCCTGTTTTCATGTTTATCATTTAGTTAATCCTTAATTCTCGTGTGTCCCATCTATTTTGTAATCGTTGCTTTTTTTTTGTCCTCGTTTTAAGGATACATACAAACTAAATGTTTTTCTATTTTGGGTTCAGCACATTGTTTGTCATGACATTTCTTTTAGATACCTAAAGCCAATCACTTTGCGCTTCTTTTCAGGTTGTTGGTTGGCGCACCACTAGAAACCACTGGGCAACACCAGACAGGTGATGTGTACAAATGTTCATTAAGCAGACGAGTCGCAGGCCCCAGCTGTACCAAGCTGAATTTAGGTAACCTATTTAGCACCTCTCAGTTCTTTTAGTGAATAAAACCTTGCAGTTATTTGTTTAAGTACCTTTTGAAGTCATCATAAAGTTTTACCATCTGATATTAATACAATGCTGCACTTAATACGATGAATAAAACTTGGCATTGTGGCTTGGTTAAAATGTTAGCAGGCAGTTTTTAGTGTGAAACACTGTGGGGAAGCCATCAAAATGATTCATACTTTTCTTAGTTTATGTACTTTCCCCACATCTGCTCTTCCATGTGTCACGCACGTGTGTGGTATCATGTATGCGGATGTGACAGCATGTGGACAGTGTGTGTGTTTAAATGTCATGTATTTTATAAACGTGTCATACTGTAAATTAACCTGTTAGTTGACCTGTTAGTATTTTTTTTTATACCATGCTAGCCTCCTTTATTCTATTCTCTTTGCGGATTCTCAGAACTGCTGTGGTACTGAAGGGGTGTTGTGCTGATATAAGTGGCTCAGACAACGCTGTGCTGCTGGACTTTGCAAACACCTCAGTGATCCTGTCAGAATAAAAATAACCCACCTACTCCGTGTCCCCTTACTGTGGATCTTATCTGTCCTTAGTATATATGTCATCTTCTAATCCTTGATAAGTGCTTACAGGGCACTGTATACAAGATGCTGATGGTTAGACAGTTTTGTTTGGTGGATTATTCCCAGTTCAGAAGTGTCACTAAGGTGTTTGAGAACTCCAGCAGCACTACTGTGTCTGATCGAAGGTACGTAGAGAAACAGATGGTAATTGTTAACCTAAAAAATTAAATTTATTAAAATTGACAAAGCAGTGTTGAACCAAGGAAGTGTACCTAATACCAAATCAAGTAAGGTGTGTGTATGTGTATTAATTTCTCTAGTTGTTTCAGAGTTTTTAAAATATATTTAAATTTTTTTTTTTTTGCTTTTAAGGAAAGATATCTTTGACAAATGTCTCTGAACGTAAAGACAAAATGAGACTGGGCATGACGCTTACCTCCAACCCTAAAGACAACAGCTTTGTGGTGAGTTAAAGATTAAATAACTGATAATTCTGATACAAGTATACTTATATAAGTATTCAAGAAGCTTTTGGGGGTTTAAATATCAGTGCATTTGAACCTAAGTAATCAGGAGATTTGGGTCAGAAAGGGCATCCAGTGTAAAACTGTGTCAGGTTGAATATGAGGTAACCCCTAATGGAAAGAACTTAAGAAAGTCCTCAACATATCCTTAACATTTACTCATTCACAACTGTTTTATATACAACTTCATTACAAAATTTTAACAAAATCGTTAAAATGTCTAGAAAGTTATTTTCAGTGATTGACTTAGTATGACTATGTTGAATATAGTATTAATTTCTCCAGTAGCATAAGCTGATGTTTGTGACTGGAACATTGTAGACATGACTAGCTGCCTCCCTGTTGAATCCTTCCAGAAGAATCTGGAAGACATTATAAAAAAGAATCTGACATTTCACTGATGCTCTATAACTCACTGATGTTGTAGAGTAATAAGGTCAGGCGACCTCAGGTTACTGGCTGTCTAAGCTGGATGAGCACATTGTATATCTGAGTCCATGCTGTCTTTCAGGCGTGTGGTCCTCTGTGGTCATACGAATGTGGCAGCTCTTACTACAGCACAGGAATCTGCTCCAGAGTCAACGCCAGCTTCAAATTCTCACGAACCATCGCTCCAGCTTTCCAGAGTAAGCTCTGCACACCTGCACACTGCCTGTACCTTGATTTTAAAATGGAACTTTATTTCTAATTTTGCTTTGATCATGCTCGGCACTTGAGCGTGAAATCGTCTTGATGTGAGCAATCCAACAGAAGTCACATTCCTGAAACGACCAAATTCCATTACACACTAGCTTTAATGAGAAATGAACAGACCACTGAATTTCTCCATTTGTGGTATTCGGTTTCTAAACACCATTTATACCAAGACTCAACAGACTTCTTGAACGCTTATTAGAAAATTGTCTCTTAATTGCAAATGGTTCTTCAGGGTGTGAGACCTATATGGATATCGTTATTGTTCTGGACGGCTCCAATTCCATTTATCCATGGTCTGAAGTTCAGGACTTTCTCATCAACATCTTGCAGAAGTTTTATATTGGACCAGGGCAAATCCAGGTAAAGTTTAAAAGGTCAGATCTCATTTATCTGTTCGGAATAATACAGTATGAGATATTGATAGACGTTTTATATAGAGTTTAAAGAAAAGAAAATAGATTTTAAAAAATACACCAAACAAGCAAACACGTTTTGGTTTTAAATAAATTTTAAATGATAAATATAATGCGGACAAGAAAAAAGGCTTTATTTTTGAAGCCTTTTGACTACAGACACGGGTCTTCTATATAAAGTGTGTGACTCTGTTAAGGTTGGTGTGCTGCAGTATGGCGAGAAAGTGGTAACGGAGTTCCAGCTAAATGACTTTCGCTCAGTGGAGGAAGTGGTGAAAGCTGGACGCAAGATTGAACAGAGGGGTGGAGAGGAAACCAACACTGCACTGGGCATCAATGTAGCACGGTATTACATACACAAACATACTATCGCATTCCCAATACAAAGTGAAATCTATAAATCTCAGATAAAGATAAAGTAAGACTACACTTTCCAAAAAAAACCAATGTGAAACACCTGACTGTCTCTACTACTGATCATTTCAGAGCTCATGCATTTAAACATGGAGGCAGGAAAGGAGCAAAGAAGGTCATGATTGTCATAACAGATGGAGAGTCACACGACAGCCAAAATCTAAAGCAGGTTATTGAGGACTGTGAGAAGGATGACATCGTTCGCTATGCCATTGCTGTAAGTACTTTAAAGCCCTCCGATCTTGCTTTTTGGTATTCTAGGGTGTCATTTTAACAACTGCAATTAAGACTTCTGCCTCACAGCAGAAATGGTTTGCTTCATGTTGCCTGTCCTTTAGAGTCTACATGTCCTCCCTGTGCCTGTGTGTTTTTTAGTGTTTTGGTTAAAGTTTCAGTTAAAGACACTTAACTCTCCATTAGGGATGTTTGTATCACTTAACTCTTGGTGCCACTCCCAAGCCCGGGTAGGTAAGATGGTTGCTTCAAGAAGGACATAAGGTTTAATTGAAACCAAAGCATGATAGCAAAGATTTGTAGTATCTATATTATTGCATAAGAACCTACCAGAATGGAGTTAACCTCAGTTTCAGAAATTTTCATTCAATAAAATTGCTTCCAAATGTCCAAGTGGAAATGAAATTAAAACTTAGTATGTTGGAATCAGGAAATAAAAGCAGCGTACATATTTTGAACATAAACAACTTATTCTCTAATTGGAACTGGTAACATTGTTCAATCCAAAAAAAAAAAAAAGTCCAGTTCATTCCTTATCTGGCATTGAGCAAATTTCCAAAATAGAATAATAAGCCTTTTAACGAAATACCAAGGACTTGATAAATATCGTGTCTGATTGGCTGGCAGGTGTTCTGTTAATTCCATCAAACAATTGCGGGCGTTCCAGTAATCACAGTTCTAAATCAATACACTTGACTGGAAAAAATAAAAATGATATCAAATATATATATACAAGACCAATATTTACATTTTGCTAGTGCCCTTATAAACAAAGGAGCAGGAAATGGATCTTGTGGTATTTTTTCTGTTTAGAGTGTCAAACTGGAGGCACCAGAGAAAGAATCAACAGAAAAGTCAGAGACTAAACAAAAGTAATAATATTAAAAAAAGAGGAAGGCTTTTTGTTTGTTTGTTTCATTCTATTACTTTTTCCAAGTAAAGAAGAAACAGGAGTGCGAGAACGAACAGAGAAGCCAAACGGATGTAGGATGTGAATCAAATCACTGAATCAGTTCAATGAAATGAATCCCAGTTCACATTTCAGATCAAATAGCCATTGTAGTGTCCATCCATCCATCCATTATCTTCCGCTTTATCCTATATCAGGGTCGCGGGGGGGTTCCCCATGCCCATCCAGGGAAGAACGTTTCGGGCCCTGGGCAGATACATCCAGGACAGGACGCCAATCTATCGCTGGGCACACTTTCACTCACACAGGCACACACTCTATATGGGGCAATTTGGAGAACTCAATTGACCTGATCCATGTTTTTGGACAGTGGGAGGAAACCGGAGAACCCGGAGGAAACCCACGCGGACACGGGGAGAACATGGAAACTCCACCCAGATGGGGATTCGAACCGGGAATCCCTAGTGCTGAGAGGAGAACGTGCTAAACCACTAAGCCACCGTGCCGCCCATTGTAGTGTCGTGTGATGAAATATAAACAGGCTGACTATCTGCACACATCAAAGATAATGATGAATGAGCTAATTAATGATTCAAAACTAATTAATAATAATAAAAATAATTAGAGCTACTGAATTTTTGATCAAATGCACCACTGAATGTTATTAAAAGTGAGGTATACAGTAAGCACATGTACAATCTCATTTGAACTCAGAAACATGATCGAATGTTGATACATGACATTATTTTGCAGATGGTTTTATCCAAAGTGACTTACAGATATCCTAAAATAATTGCTGGTGTTTTAGCACAGGGTCAGAAGACCCTGATGATGTAACCCTGGAGCAATGACTGTTAAAGGTCCTGTTTAAAAGCACAAATTAGCAAATTAACAACCGCCCTTAATCAATTTTATATGGATGCAAATCATTTTAAAGCAAAAAGGAAGCCATTCCCTTGTCATGAAGACAAACCTTAACCTCTTAACTTAATTATTGGGTGGCTTGCATCCTGAAATGAAGTGATTCACACGGAATGCTAGCATGCTCCCATCTGGAACTATAAATTTTCCCTTTAATGGTGTGTATGTTCTGTTTGCTTTTAGGTCCTCGGTTACTACAATCGGAGAGGAATTAACCCAGAAGCCTTCCTGAGGGAAATTAAGGACATTGCCAGTGACCCAGATGACAAGCATTTTTTCAATGTGACCGACGAGGCAGCCTTTAAAGGACATTGTGGATGCTTTAGGGGAAAGGATCTTCAGTTTGGAAGGTACACATTTAGATTTGCAAGGAGAGCCAACCTCGCACAGTGCTGTAGAAATAAGACATTGAATATTCTTGGTAAGAAATTGATGGCTTTTCCACAGCGAGTGTCAGGCACTTCTTTTCTTTGATATGCTAGATGTCGTAATTCTTATACAGACAGTCTACAATGTAGCTACATTCCTGAAAGGAAAGTGTGGAGGAACCCTTCACCTCCCTGTTTGTCTTATTTTGCGTCTGATTCCAGGAACCAGTAAGAATGGGACAGCATTTCGTCTGCAGATGTCTCAAGCTGGTTTCTCCACACATGTAGTTGAGGTAAGCATCACTCTTTTATTGTAGTCTATGGGGTTTGGTATATTTTTTTCAGGTGCTCTTTGTATCAACAATCCCCTATTCTGATGTTCTTTCCATACTACAAATGATTAGCTAATCTTTTTACGTGACCTGAGGTCATCATGACCTACGGCACACCTCAGTGTGTCTCTAATAACGCAGACAGGAATTTTCCAAAACCTGTTCATAAAACATGAATTAAAAGTACTTTCTGTTCCCAAGTGTAAACCATGCAGAGAAAGTCACAGGGAAGTCTTCCACAAAAGGAGGGAATATGTGTCTTTTTTTCACATACGTTTTTCTTTAAAGCCTCCAGCTGATATCAGAGTGAGAACTCTTGGCTCATGAATTAACCCAGCTGGCTTTTCCTCCAACGCAGTGCCGAGAAGTCCACACTCCCTACTGTAACCAGCAGAAGCCATTTATCCTGAACCCCTTCCAGACTGTACCTGTTGACTTTTACTTATTCCAAGTCTTATTCTTGGCTGGAATGCCAGTTATCTGCATCAGTGTCTAGGTCACACTGTCTGCTGATGCAACTGCCCCAGCTTAGCGATTCATCACCACAAACGAGGACCAACCTGCCACGGGCCGTACGAATATATACTCTTTTTAAATTTGTGGGGGGAAAAAAAAAAAGAATAAGAGAACTGCAGATGGTGACTAAGACGCATGGAAATCCAATCTGTCAGACTGCCTGGAATAGCACTTGCTCAGTAAGAACCTGAATGTTGACAGGACGGATAACTTATTGGAAGGAATCTTTAAGCTGCAGGGGAAAATGTCCCACAAATGCCCAGATGGGTTTCGTTGAAAGTGGCTGTGCCTGAGTAAAATATGCCTTATTCAGATATTCCACTGTATTATGTGGTTTAAGGTTCTTGTTTATTGCATTCGGCTATTGGTCTCTCCAGACAGGTTGATCTGGGTAAGATTTAAATCATTAAAATATTCCAGAAATGTTCTGAATGATTTTTGAGTCTAAAGATATTCTACAACTGAGGACAATCCTTTCTTATTGGACAATATGATTTCCTATCAAGTTAAATGGCATAGAAGCTCAGTGGTTTAGGTGTTGGACTATCAATTAAGTCCACCACTGTGATCATTGTAAGCCTTTAAGCATGGCTCTTAACCCTAATTGCTTCATGGGTGATGTATTAGGGCTGTGCTGTGACTTCACAGTTAGAGAAGTTTCACGTTTCATTGGATGAATGAATCTGCAAAATGATGTAACCAGACTTCATCATGCCCAGACACAGGAGTAATCGAATATAGTCAACTAGGTCATTTTAAGTCACATTATTTAGATGCTGATATGCTATTTATTATTAGTTTAGCCAATTGGAACAAGAAGCTGAAACACTGCACAGTCAACTCTGGGATACTACAGCGGCTAGTTGTGGTTTGAAGCAGCAGTCAGTCTGGTATTGATAAGCATCCATGCTGAAGTCCTTAAGATGCAATCTGGTTCAAGTTCTGAGTTTGTCCAAGCTTTGTGTTGTGCATGCTTTGCAGCAGCCACAACTTCTCCACAGACGTTGTGGACCAAAACACCAGTATATACCACAGCTGGTTTTATCAGCGATATCCTGACTTTAATATTTACAGTCGGAACCAAAATACATTAACTTGCACTCTTTCTTATGAGAGACTCCTTACATGTTCTGCTTTAACTGGGTTTGACTTTTCTACCTTCAATCACCATGAGTTTGTTAACCAGCTGTGGCCTCCTTATAGATTTACAGCGAATGGAAATGATTCTTTATTTTGAATTGAATTCAATCTTAGGAAAACCCTGAAATTACATTTCTAAATCACTCAAATTTGTAGACAGTTCTCTTTTGCGTGACAAACTAGAGGAATTAAGAATTACTTAAATAGTCAATCATTGTAAACTTTTTTTCCCCCTGATGTCAAATCAGTCATTTTTACAGCTTGCATATTCCCACATCTGGAAAAGTGTTTTACATACTGTAATATTATGTATAAATACATATTTAAATATTTATATATGTATGTTTTTTTAAAGCAAATTAAAATACAGTATACACACAGGACATTTAACACATCCCTTATTTTATTAACTTTAAAAGATTATGTTCTTAAAATCAAGAGAGTAATTGCATACAGTCATAGTTGTATGGTGTGGTTAAGGAATCAGCCTTGCAGCCTGAAGGTCCTGGATTCGATTACCCTTTCCACCAAGTGCTATGGTCGAAGTGCCCTTGGGCAAGGCACCCAACCCCAATTGCTCCACGGCCAAGTCTGCCCAACGCTCTGGGCATGCATGCTCATCTTCACTCAATGCGTGTTTCACTGCAAAGATGGTTTAAAGGTGAAGGACAAATTCCTCTATGTGTAAGCATTGTAGGCAAAAATAATCACTTTTTTAATACATACTGTTAAATTATATATCAGTGTATAGTGTAGAAATATAATAATAACGTGAACCATATCTGAAGGCTGGTGAGTGTAAATTCTATAGTAAATCTACAAAACCGAAATATAGATGAAAAACAAGCATTTTATCCTCCATTAATGTATTTTACTTAATATTGTTTTAAATGATTGATATTTGGTGCAACTTTTTCTTCATTCATATTTTAACCATGCAGTCATTTTTATTGTAGAAGCTTTGACTACTTTAGCAGAGCAGTTATATAGGGTTTTAATTTTCGCTTCACTGAAAAGTTATTTAATTGCTTGTTGCAAATATGAATTGTTATGTCTTTACTGAGTATCCATGGCAATAGTCAGCGGGGAAGTTAGTGCCGCACTCTGATATTGATTTAGTAACTCCTCCAATGGGTTACAGGGTATTTGTGGTGCTTTGCTATGCAGAAACCACTGGAAAATGTGCAGTGGCCATGCAGCTATTCAGCTTGCCTCAAATAGACCTCATGCATGACGTACTGCTGCATAAAAAAAATTGTGAAACGCGGATGAATGTCAAGAAAGAAGGATTATGCTGATTTCATGAGGCGTTTGGCAAGTAAACTCTACTTACTAATCGTATTAATCATCTAAATGATGTGAAATGACTAGAACTAATTCAAACTTAATCACAGGAACCCTTTAAGCAGCACATACAGTATTGTTCTTGCCTTAGTGCTCTGGGGTACCAGGGTCAGTTCCTGACCTTTCTTAGTGACTACAAATTTTCCTTTGGGTATTCTAGTTTCCTCCCACCTCCCAAGACACGCTTCTAAAAAACATTCCTGTGACAGTCTTCCCTAAATTGCCCATATGAGCGATTATGTGTGAATGACAAGGAAATGCGATATAAAAACAAGATGAATGTGTGTGCTTTTCTTAAGCAAATCTACAATCTAATGTTTCTTAAGTCCAAATAACTCATCATGTAGCTGTTTTTATTTTAATTGACTGTGGTTGTTGTTTCAGGATGGAATTCTTGTTGGGGCAGTGGGGGCGTATGATTGGAACGGAGCCGTGCTAAAGGAGACCCGGCATGGAAAAGTTGTTCCGCCAAAGAGCTCCTATGAACAAGAGTTCCCTGAGGAGCTTAAGAACCATGGGGCTTATTTAGGTAGGGACCACTTTTATCATCTTTGCTGAATCGGCAATGGAACAGTCCTGACTAATTACTGGAGGTACAACAGTAGCTCAACCTCTCACGCGTGTACAGAGGGATTGCACTGCAGCAATGGTAGTACTTTTACAGACTCCTAAACAATCTCCAAATTCAAAGGATCCAGTGATAAGAGCAAAATGTAAAATGTTCTAAACAAAATTATCGATTTAATATATACATTAAATTGATGGAGATTATTTCTGACATGGCGGCACGGTGGCTGAGTGGTTAGCACGTTTGCCTCTCAGCACTAGGGATTCCCGGTTCGAATCCCCATCTGGGTGGAGTTTCCATGTTCTCCCCGTGTCTGCGTGGGTTTCCTCCGGGTTCTCCGGTTTCCTCGCACAGTCCAAAAACATGGATCAAGTCAATTGAATTCTAAAAATTGCCCCATATAGAGTGTGTGTATGTGTGAGTGAGTGTGTGCCCAGCAATGGATTGGCGCCCTGTCCTGGGTCTATCGGCCCAGCGCCCGAGACGTTCTCCCCTGGATGGGCATGGGGAACCCCACCACGACCCTAATAGAGGATAAAGCGGAAGATAATGAATGAATGAATGAATATTTCTGACATTCCTGCTTGCACCCAGAGTGCCCAATATGGGCATAACAAGGACTACTGTATGATGCATGATTTCGGTGATTTATTAGGTTTGAGAGAGCTGTTCAAGAAACCCATCGCAGGGTAGACACACAGACAAATCAATTCACATATTTTATGTTCCACTAATGTACTGTATGTCCATTGTTAGGAAAACAATTCACTGTTTTTCTTTTCAGATTGGCCCTGCATCTAAATGTTTCTTACACTTTTGATAAAAAGTTAAATCTGTGGCATTTGTTTTGAAGCATCACTTGTTCACTCCCACTCACTCCATTGTTTAAAGTCTTTATTCTGCAGTAAAGGCCTGCATGGGCCCTCATTAGCTCATGTGTAGGCTTGTTCAAATCTAACTTTGCCAACCTGACACTGATGAACGAATAATTACATGGCTCCAACTGGGCCTGTAGGGACTTTGGGTTCTTACAAGCTCAAAATGGCAGAATTTCTTTTATTTAGTGGTTAACAACTGATTTATTTCTCCATTTTGTCGTTCATTTCGGTTCATACATATTAAATTTCAGTATAGAAACATAATGAGCAAGTTGACTCATTTGTTTTTATAGACCTACCGCATGGATTGTATTCGTAGCTCTGTTTTTTTCCATTGTCGCATAAGGATACACTGTGACGTCTGTGGTGTCGGCGCAAAGTGGGCAGCTCTATGTGGCTGGAGCTCCCCGTTTTAATCACACGGGCAAAGTGATTATCTTCACGCTGAAGAATACAGGAGATCTCACCATACTCAACTCACTGAAAGGACAGCAGGTATGAATCTGCTGAAAGTTGCTTGTGAGGGACATGTATACAGCATTTACATATTTATTTTTTGAACATCGAGCTGTCAAATCCACCTTTCTGTATAAAGTGACTTGCTTAGAAGCAAGAGGCTGATCCAAGTGTACAGCTGTTAGAGTGATCCTGTTGCCACAGGAATGCATTTCCACTAACTGACCAGAAACAAGCACAGGAAAGAACAGAGGAAGCTTCAGCTAAACACTCACCAACCTCAACATTCAGCATCTTTTTACCAGTCCTGCATTAATCCTCAGCTTTCTTTGAACTCAAAAACCTCCCTATAAATAGTTCTGTCAAACTATCGGTTTGATTTTCAGGCCAAAAAAAAGTTTTAAATAGCACCAATTTACTTTTTACACATGTATAAATACTTCATTTTAAAGGCAGATACTATTTCAGTAATCTTACTAGGTGTATTGTATCATTCTGGGAGCTTTGTGTGTCTTTTCAGTTTATGAGCTCTCAAAATAGGCTTGATCGTTTCAACCCATCATAAGCCATATGAGAACATTTTGGCTGCAACGCTGCTGGATGAAAAACAGATAACAAACTGGTTCCTGCTTTATGTTTTCAGCCAGCGTCGTCTGCATGTCCCACAGTCGTTTCTTTATTCTAATACTTCTTTATTTTAAAGAAATCACTTATTTTAACCAGCAATATATTATTATTAGAGCATCAGAAACTGAAAACAGTAAATGTGATTCATTCGGTTATTTTAGACCCTTAAAGCCACAATTATTGATGATTTTGGGATCATCAATTTGATTGGTGGCTTAGTGGTTAGCACGTTCGAATCCCCATCTGGGTGGAGTTTCCATGTTCTCCCCGTGTCTGAGTGGGTTTCCTCCGGGTTCTCCGGTTTCCTCCCACAGTCCAAAAACATGGATCAAGTCAATTGAATTCTCAAAATTGCCCCATATAGAGTGTGTGTGTGTGTGTGTGTGTGCCCAGTGATGGATTGGCGCCCTGTCCTGGGTCTATCTGCCCAGCGCCGAGACGTTCTCCCCTGGATGGGCATGGGGAATCCCACCGCGACCCTAGTAGAGGATAAAGCGGGAGATAATGAATGAATGAATGATATTGAGAACAAAGTGTTACAAAGACTGCTGATAAAATTCCTAATTTAGTCTTCTTTACAAAAATATGTGCTATAATAAATTCATCTTGTAACAGACAGCATAGTAATCTGACTAATGATGTTTAATTAAAAGCAACACATTCACAAGTGATGCAGAAAGTAGTGGTTTGGTGTAGAAAGCCCATTATATTATTGCATATAGTCACGGAGACACCATTATTTAACCAATAAAATTTTAAGGTTATAAAATTCATTAAAAAAGCACTGCTCCAAACTACAGAATTTCAGAGTGTAAACATGACCCAGCTGTGTGCACCGTCACTTAACATGCCCCATCAGTTCTTTCAGAGGGACAGCAACTCTAGACTCCAAAGAGCCCACATGCTTCTAATCACGGCCCAAACACAAGCGTGCACACACGTACACAGATCAAGATTCACTTGTTTGTTGCCAGCAGCATGACTGATCCCTGCTGTGACTGCATTTTTACACAATGTAATTTCTGCCTGCCATATGCTTATTTTAATATTTATATAAGCTTGTCTGATGATTAAAAGTACTGAATGCACATAAGCTCGAATGTATCCTGTACATGTGTAGTTTCCAGTTTTTCTTTGTTCTTTCCCCGTCACTAAACATTTCAACACAACCCACTGTGTTCAGATCGGCTCATACTATGGCAGTGAGATCGCAGCAGTAGACATTAACGGAGACGAAATCACAGATAACCTTCTTGTTTCTGCCCCCATGTTCTTCAGCGGAGGGTGGGAGAGGGGCAAAGTCTACATTTACCGTGTCACTGATCAGGTAAACACACCTCATTGCTTATCTATACATTGGGCACTGATTAGAGGATCAAAGTTTTTAAGGGCTCAAATTCAACAAGGATTGAAAAAAAAAACAAACATTCATACAGACTTTGGTGTGAGCATCCTTTTCCTGTAAAAAGTAGTAGACTATTTCATGCCAAATCATGTAAAAGTATTTTGTATGGTACCTAAACCCCTTTTTTACAATGCGAGTCTGATGAATCTTGGCATTGTCATGCCATAACAGGAAAAATCCTTTGATGGAATAGCCTGATCATTTGGAATGTTCACTGAGTTTATAGCTACATAATGCTGTTGAGCCCAAGCCTGAGGCTGCTTCAGAAGACTGTAAAGTCTATACAATTACTTCTTTTTGGCCAGGCAGTCTATGAGAAGTTGTATTGGTTTAGTATAACAGAACCTTGCAGAACAATTCGCACATTTGCAGTCATTTATAAAAAAAAAAATAATAAAAAAAAAAAGGAAAACAGCTTTACAGTAAAAAGTACCCATTTAATGATTTTCCATAGTGATAAAAGAAAATGAGCTGAAACTCCTGCAAAAATACTTCTAACCGCTTTCCTCATAGGATACTTCATCAAGATGCACAAATAGAGACAGCACTGGCGGGCATCTAGCACCTGCCAGCTTGTGCCTCATGCCAGCAGCATACCTTGTCTTCATTAGGCTGGAGAGTGCATTGAACTCAGTAGGAAAACATTTGCTCTTTCAAGCATAATTACCTGCAGCTTGTGGCACGAGAGGGCTGCACTAATAGTTAGGATTGTCTGGGCATTAACTGTGAGAGCGGTGGTGGATATGGACGAGTGGAGCAGACTGCCATGCTTCTTTCATTGAAAACAGCTTTATTTCCCCAGATTTTTCCCACTGGCCATTCAAAGCAGATGGGCAGTGAAAGAAGGGAAGACACAAGGGCGGATTTAGGTTTAGGGCCTTTGCATGCAAGGATGTGAAGTCTTAGTTGTTTTAACACATTTTAAATACATTAAGTGGCCAAATGTCATCTGCTTGTCCTGTGTTTGAGGTGTGAGGGGGTTTTAGTGACGGGTAATGATGGGTCTACAGTAGAAGAACACTCTTGTACGTTGGAGCTTTGTAACTTGACCGGAAAGATTTTCTACCACTGTTTTATTCATTGTTAAACCAGGGCTGGGCATATGGTTTTTCTTAATGGGCCACATGACAAACTGTTGTAGAGGCCCTAACCAATCGGCTGAACTCAATTCATAATAAAAGCAATGACAAATCTTTTGTTTGCAGGACTAATAAAGGTATCATCAACATCAACACCCCAATCCTTCGTAATATAGGTTAAAAAAAAAAAAAAAAAGTCAAAGACTGGAGTTGAATATCGGGAAACTTCCAATGTTGCATTTGAAAATTGTAATAAAGATAACTCCTTTAAAAATTATAATATAATTTTTTTTTCCCTCCCCAGGCACGTTTTATTTTTGAAGGGGTGCTGGAGCTGACCGAGCTAAGTCAGAATGCGAGGTTTGGTTCTGCCCTGGCACCAGTGCCAGACCTGAATGGGGATTCCTTTAATGACTTGGTGGTTGGCGCTCCTCTGGAAGACGAACACAGAGGAGCCATTTACATCTACAATGGCCAGCGTAACAGGATACTCAGGAAGTATAAACAGGTAAAAACTGAGTGTTTTCAATAACTACCTCTGGATTTATGTCATTGCAAGAAATCTTTAAGCCATTTACTTTTCTACACCTCTGCTAGAGGATTGCTGCCGAACAACTAGCCCCTGGTTTACAGTACTTTGGCAGAAATATTCATGGACAAATGGATATGAATGGTGATGGGCTGGTGGATCTGGCCGTGGGTTCCCTGGGTGCAGCTGTACTTCTCTGGTTAGTGAATATTTAAAGCAGTTGACTGGAAACAATTTGGAGAAGAAATATTATTCCTGAGCCGAATGATCTAATTCAGCAGATGTAATATTAACATTGGTTTCTTAGCGCTCTGTCTGTGAAGTGGTGACCTGAAAAGTAAAGCTATAAACTTTAAACTTAACTTTGGCAACAAGGGATAAAATGCTTTCAGCATAATACTTTCCTTTTTAGTAGTTAAGGTATGGGACCTCGCTAAATGCTGAATTAACTGATTTGCAACAATCATCACAAACACACAAGTATTAAAAGATCCACATAACTATAAAACAACAAAGCTGCATGCAAAAATATCAGCATTCCCTTTTATAATGACTCAGGTGACCTCATAATTCATGAGAAAATACATGTCTTGGTTTTTAAACGTATTTATGTACCACAGAATGTGATTCTTAAGAATGAGAAAATACATGTCTTAGTTTTTAAACGTATTTATGTATCACAGAATGCGATTCTTAAGAAGAAATAGCTTTAATTCTTTTGTTCTTGTAGGTCTCGCAGTGTCATTCGCATCCAGGCTAACGTTCGATTTGAACCAAGCAAGGTCAATATATTTAATAAAGATTGCCGACGAGGAGGCAAGGATGTGACGTGCATGTCAGCTATTGTGTGCCTGAACATCACTGCCAGGACGGTCATCAAACCCACTCAGGAAGTAGGTCAGTCCTCAGAGTTGTCCTAATTATCTGGTGCTTTGACTTTGTTTGATCAAAGACAAAATGTAAACCACAAAAAGTCAGTAAAGATCTTATTTTTAATGATCCAGTTGGTTGGATTTTGAGGGATTCGTTTGGTTAATTAACAGAAGTGGAATGTTTTTTTTTTTTTTTTTTATCAATTATCAAAAGCAATATAACACAATGTTTTGATCCTTCAGTACCCGACATTTAAGACATTCAGTTGCAAATTTATCACTAAGGGGCAATTTTTGTATCTTGAATTTTTGTATCAAACCAAGCCCAATTATGTAAGTTTGTATCAGTAAATTATTAGTAAAGTATGGAGTTTTCTCTTGTATCACAGCCTTTGAGCGTCTGTGTTTTCAATTTTGAAATCTATCTTTCCGTAACATTAAAAATAATGTAACAAAAAGGCAAAACTTTCACAACTTCCTTTAAAATAAAAATAAATATTTTAAAAAGGTTTAATTACAGAAACAGGTACCATACTCACCTGCTTCTGACTGGAATCACTGTCTATATAACCAACACATGGTGACACAAGCTCAACTTCCTTCTGCTTCTTCCTTTATATGCACTTTATCCAGGAAGTCAAATCACCCCCTACATACTTGTACTGGGCAAAGCACCACCTAAAGACAGGGAGGACACATAACACGTACACCTAAGCAATGTGCTGCAAGAGTTGCTGCAACATACAATGTGTTGAACTTCAACCTGTAACAGTTAAAACTAGATGGTGAATCCAAATTATGTAGGTTTTGCTTGTATGACTTTGTAGTGGCTAGTAGTGTTTCAGTCGCAGCCCAAGTCATCGCGAACAAGGAGGCAGTGTGTTAACAATTAGCATCCTGGCTAAAAAAGGAATTTTTCAAATGTTCCTAATATCCTGATATTTGTCATTTTAATGCAAAATACATTTAGCAACTTATTTATTGTTAAATAAATTGATTCACTGGCGGCACGGTGGCTTAGTGGTCAGCACGTTCGCCTCTCAGCACTAGGGATTCCCGGTTCGAATCCCCATCTGGGTGGAGTTTCCATGTTCTCCCCGTGTCTGCGTGGGTTTCCTCCGGGTTCTCTGGTTTCCTCCCACAGTCCAAAAACATGGATCAAGTCAATTGAGTTCTCCAAATTGCCCCATATGGAGAGTGTATGCGTGTGTGTCTGTGTGAGTGAGTGTGTGCCCAGCGATGGATTGGCGCCCTGTCCTGGGTGTATCTGCCCAGCGCCCGAAACTTTCTCCCCTGGATGGGCATGGGGAACCCCACCGCGACCCTAATAGAGGATAAAGCGGAAGAAAATGAATGAATAAATTGATTCACTGTCTTTTAGAACATTTTAGGGATTTATGGGAATCTGGGATGTGGACTTTCCCAAGCGGTTTTTCTTTACTATTTAAAAGACATATGACAAATCTCCTATGCAGTTTCTCAGCAGATGCTGCTGCTGTTTGGATAGCTATTTCCCTTTTAATCATCTTTATGAGAAGTATTTTTTTTTTTTTGCTGGCTGTAGTGTTAGAGGAGACAGTAATGTAAACAACCGCTGCTTCCTCACATCATTATAACTGGTTCATCTGAGGTTGCTGGGAAAATCTGCCTTATTTTAAACCTTGAATAATAACAAGATGGACCGTCACACTGTGTGTTCGCTTTTGATCGTCAGTGGATTCTTTGTTGATCCAGTGGTCATTTTGTTGATTCAAGCTCTTGTTTAGGAACAAAAGTCTCCCAGACTTTTTCACTGAGGTAGAACTGGGAATACAAAATGTAGAATAATAAAGAATTTGAAGTAAAAGACGCTAAATGTAATAATACTCTTGAGTTCCAATGAGATCTATTTACAAACTCCAGATCTGGATGTGGCATATGACAGAAACTAGCCACGTAACCCGTAGTTTATCAGTGAAAAGTATTATGTGGGGATTGCGCTTTCCTTACACTGTAAAGATCCTGGGTTCAGTTCCAGGAGGCTGTTGACAAGTTCCTCATTATAGAACGTTCTATAGAATAGCAAATCGGATTGAATTTCATTCTCAGGCTTTTTTAAATGGAGATGTTAGGTTTGAACCACTGTGACCTCTGAATTTCTTCATCATTCTTATTATAGGTGTGATAAAATGGACCGATGAAAGCAATATGATATATTTGACTGCAAACATGAAGACTCATCTAGTGCCTTGTCATCAATTACATATCTGGGGGTCATTTCGGACAAATGTGCAATAAGACTGGAAGGTCTCAATTGTGTTCCCAGTGTGAGAACTGTTTAAGGGAGGTCTTTTTTTGTTCTAGCATTCCTGAGCTCCAGTGGAAATGCAACGTCCATAAAGTCATGGTTGGGTTTAGTGTGGACGAAATTGACTGGGTTACACAATGACCACACCTTCAACATATTATTAGTTAGTAGTACAATATATAATGTATATTGTGTTATGCCCACCCATGTAAGAATCATCATCCATACTTGCTTGTTATCATTTTTAGCACTTTGGTATAACACGTTCATCGAGGAGAAACGGTTTAATGCTCGAGCTGTGATGGATGATCCGGACCGGCAGCAGCCGCAGAACCTAACCCTGCTTCCCGAGGAAGAGAACTGTGAGCATATCTACTTCCATGTGTTGGTAAGTTCCATCCTATTTTGGTAACGTTTTCATGAGTGAAATCTATTTCTGGAGAAATGTCTTATTAGCTGAGATTTTCATGTGAGTCACATTAACAGCCAAATGCAAACACCTACAAAGCACATGCTGCTCAATTAAACATACATTCAGCTTTATTTAATATCCAAAAGAATTATGAATTCCAATGGACCCTTCTGTTTTTAGCATTGCAAACCCTTACAATAGTCAGCCATGCGATTATATTACTGAAATAATGGGGAAATGTGTATTTTCATTGTTTTATTATTCAAGGACACTGCAGACTATGTCAGACCCATCATATTTACAGTGGAAACAGGTCTCCAAGATCTAGATAATGGTCCCAAGCTAGATGACATTTGGCCAACCACTACCAGGACTCAGGTCTGTCCCTGTAATCTCAGTTTTATTTATTATATTAAATTATTTTATATTATATTATTTTATATATATTAAAGCTTATAAGTAATTAGAATATCAATGTTTTATTTTATTTATTTTTTTAAATTCCAGCTACCTTTTTGGAATGGCTGTGATGAAGATGATCACTGTGTTCCAGACTTAATTATACTCACCCAAACTGACCTCATCAACCGCGAGTATGAGTCTGCATGTCACCGCCAACATGCACATACACATGCAACTGTCCATACACAACATTATACTGCATTCTCTTTGTTTTTATTAATATAACTTAGATTTTTTTGTACACTACATATTGTCTGTTTTAGGCAATTCTGTGGTCAGGCATTCCGTACTGGAACTGTACTCTGTCGTAGCCCTCGGTCAGCTGGGGTGAATGAACGAGTGATAGAGGCCAACAGGAAAAAAATGGTTGTGGATGTTCGCTTAGAGAACCGAGGAGAAAATGCTTATGATGCCATTCTCAACATCTCGTACTCCAGGAACCTCCATTTCTCCAGTCTTATTATTAAGGTACTGTAGAATCACATAAAGGATATGACTTGGTGGTGTATTTTGTTTGTTCGTTTAAATTTTTTTATTAGCAAATTAATGATTAGAGTTATTCAGTAAAGAGTGTTCACCTTAATACTGAAGATTGATAATGATTTTATTTCCCTTTAATGCACTTTGTGAGAACGTCACATGCTGAGAGTTCAATTCTGATACTTCAGAGGCTTTATTTTCGAAATTAAACTACAAGTTGCTTTTAAATATTTTCACCGTGGGTTTGTTTTGCACTGTATCTTGTCTCATATTACAGGATAACTCTGACATCCAGCTGGATTGTCGCAGTGGAGAAAAACAGCGGAATGAGAAGTTCTGCAATGTTAGTGCTCCATTCATGAGAGCTAAGTCTCTGGTAAGTTACGTTTTAGTTCGGTCTTCAGCTACAAAACATTAGCAGTATATATTAGATCTTCAAGTGAAAAAGCTAAGCAAAAAAATAAATCCACCATATTTAACACGACATTTAAGATAAGCTAAGCTAAGATAGAGCTTTATTTGCTCCACAATGGGAAAATGTACATTCTCAGCAGCAGATTTAATGTGTTGGGTGTTCTACAGAAATTGTTCTAAATAATAAAGCTGCTAGATGTAATCAGTCAACTTGGCAGATCTAGATAGTGGTGACGTTTGAACAGTGAATGTCAAAAGCAACCGTGAGGTCTGTGCTACCATGTTTTACTAGCGTGTGGTATTGCTGGTTGCTAACCAAAGGTTTTTCGGACTTTTCTGTGGAAAATTTCAAAGCCCACCAATACTTTGCAAACATACGTACGTGGTTTTACTCTCAAGCAAGACTCATAAACACTAACAAGCAGCATCTATTGCCTCAGGACTGCCAATGACGGAGGAAATGTGGTGTTCCACAAGCTACAGTTGCTCCCTGTGTGAATAGATTTCGTTTTAAACTGGGAGGTGATGGAAATGTAAAATGTGTAAAGGAGAGAGCTTTGATTGGAAAAGTTTAATAACAAACTTGCTAATGCGGCTTCGTGGTTAGGTTCCCGCTGTAGTAATTTGAAAAGTTCAGCATTCAGAGCCAAATTAACCATTACGGAGCACTTAAGCAAGGGCGCTAATCTTCAACCTTTCAACTTTGTGTTTGCATTGGACTGAATACTGTCACAAATGATATTTACTCTGGATGAAATTGTGTTTTTTTTTTTTATAAAATGCTGACTGTGTAGGAGTGTAGGTGACAAAACCAAAGCACTTCTGACACGGTTTGATTACATAGGCTGAAATAGTTTAAACCATACTTGCATGTCCAAATCTCCCCATCGCTGCATCTTGCACCTTTATCTCCCCAGGACGGCCAAAAATAAGAGACTTGGCTGCTGAGTGCCTTTCCACCAACAACCTTAATCTCACACACTTGCCATGCATTTGAATTACTGCTTTCTAAAAATGACGAAAAATTACTGAGCCATAATCTAAATCTTGTACTTTATGAAACCTCCAGCTCTTTTTCTTCAAAGTGAAGGTGTTGCATAAGAAAAGACATTTGACAAAAAATGGCATGATTCTAAAATTATTCATGTTATTTACGTCAATACACTACAATAAAACTCTCCTTATGTGCAGTACTTGAGTACTGAGTTTGGAGACCCAGCTATTGAAGCATGTCTCTACATTGTTGCATTATAACCAAATAAATATAATTTGTCCTTGCATTCTATCATCCTCTCTCACTTTGTCTCTCGCTCTCTCTCGTTCACATCAGGTCACCTTCCGTGTGGAGTTTGAGTTTAATACCTCAGTGTTACTAGATCATGTCCATGTGATTCTAGAAGCTACAAGGTAATGACAACACACAACATTAACGTTCAACGTCTAAAGTTCTTCAATTTTCAAAAAGTTCCTAATATAATTTTTCTGAGAACAAAAAGTTTTTAGTGTTTAGAAACCAACAGACTGAATTAATAAATCAACACTGTATTTACATCTTTTATACACTAAGCCAAAAGAGGACTTGAATGGTTTCTTAATGGTTTTGAGTTTCCTGGGAGACAAAAAATGAAATATTAGGGACAAGAATATCAATTTCTGAAAATTACAGAGACTTTAGGAAGTGAGTGGTTTGGCACTGTCAAATTTTGAAATATATTTTTGACTGTCTCAGAATGAAGATGGCTGAATAAGCTTTGGGTTATTTCGACTCTTTGACCCCTCAGGAAACAGCATCAGTCCAAAAAGTACAATTTCAACTATAATCTTTCTGCTTACTGATAAAAATCCACTTTTTTTTTTTTTTTTTAAGCTGACATCATTGGATTTCTCCATAATGGCGTAACACAAACCCGTTAAATACGTTTAACAGCTTTGCAGTCCTTTTCTCTCTTATTCAAGCTGTGCCTATAAATTACAGTTAGTTATGTAGCGGCAGATTTTTCAAGGAAATGAACAATTAACCAGAAGATTACATTTCCAGCAAGTTATTGCTGTTTGTGTAACAAAGTCCACCAAAAAGCCTAGCCTGAGGCCACTGGAGGGAGCCAGAGGCTGGTAATTAGAGAAGTAGTTGCAGGTGCAGGTGATGCTATTTAAGCAGCACCTGCGCCAGAGCCAGCGTCAGACACTCTATCTTTAAGAACCTCGCTGATGCGGCGGTATTACGCTGCAAGTATTTTGCATTCTAAAAAATTAATGTTCTTTAATCTTTAAACCCTGTGTCCTTTCATGCCGGTTGCTGGTCTAACGATTGGGGCGGCATCTCAGTATTTTTTCCTCCTGTGCCTTTTCTACCGGTTGCCAGTTTAAAGACTGGGGCGGTATTCCTCTCCACTATTACACTTTCTTTCTTTTTAAAGTACTGTGTGTTGTTACCTGAACACCGTCACCAAGCATGTGTTTAGTTTTATTTTTACAGTTCCTGTTTTTATAAGGTGCTTTGTTTTATTTTAACACATCTGCGCACCCACCACTGCTCATCATTTTATTTATCACCCATCACTTTCCTTGCTGACTGGCTGACTCAGTTAAACATGTGGTTTCATCAACTCTGCTGAGTGAGTTTGAGTCAACCTCAGTGCATCCTGTGTCTTTTCACCAGTTATTTAAACCTGTTGAGTTATTTTATATATAATTATTTTTTATCAATATTTATATGTATTTAGTAATACTTATAAATTTATTTATATCTCTGTAGCTCTGACAGGTTTTTTTTTTGGGGGTTCAGTCCTGTCACCCCTCTTACAGTCTGAGTTTGAACAGTTAGTGTTTAGCTGTTTAGATTATATCATATCTAAGTATGACAACTGCTTTTAATAAAGCGTCCAATCTGTATGAATGTGTGTATGTGTAAATATAAACAGAAAATACACCATCATCTGCAGAAACAAGTAAACATCTTATAGACGCAAACAATTCCTTGAATAGCATTTGCCACAACTGAAAATGACATCGTGAAAAGCCTTCATGTTTCACACATGATCTTTAAAGTTCATGTAATTGTTAAAGCAGAAGTAATGGCTATCATCTGTTTGAATGTCAGAAACGATACCAGTTTTTTCCTTTCTTAAATCATTTACTAACACCATCATTCTTAAAACAGTACGACAAACTCAAGATATATTGTAAATAAAAAAATTAAAAAAGCATTAAGTAATGACAACTGCAAGTTTTAATTTATTTAAATCTTTATTAAACAGACAAGATAAAAAAAATCACAGTTTTTTATGAACTTGTTTTTATATTTTAATTACAAAAAAATATATAAAAAAGGACAGAACTATGTTCCAAATGAAATTTGTTTTATTATAAGATTTTCCCATGCTGTTCAACTACAGGTAACACCCAAAATTGCAGGCTCACTTTTCTTCTCTTTTTCTGTGCAGTGATGGAGAGGAAACAGAATTACATGACAATGTCAATGAAATTTTTCACATGTTAAGATACGAGGCCGACTTGCTTTTTACAAGGTCAGTCAAAGTGTGTAAGCATCGAATGTATGTGAATCCAATGTAGTCTAGCAAGTGCTGAAAGTTTGTGTCTTTGTTGATCTCAGAGAATCTAGTCCATTGCATTTGGAGCTGAAAGCTGACCTTTCCCTGGAGAAGCAGGAAAACCTTCATCCACCTTTTAACTTCACGTTTCAGGTGAGGGGAAAACTTACTGCTGTCTCGAGAAATTATGAGCAAAACAGGAATCTGGACTACAAATAATAGAACTTGTTTTGTGTGGGGCAGATCCAGAACCTGGGCTACTTCCCTGTAAGAAACCTGGAGTTGAACATTATGATTCCTGAAGTGACGAAAAATGGAAATCAACTCATGAAGATCCAGGACTTTCACATAGACCAGGTGAGGAGACATCTGAAGAAGACTAGGCTACTTTATTTTACTATCTACTGGCAATTACCTGGCCAATTATTCTCTGCTGAAACTATTAAAAGACTTTTCATCCTTCATTCATTCATTATCTTCCGCTTTATCATATATTACGGTCGCAGAGGGGGTTTCGGGTGCTGGGCAGATACACCCAGGGCAGGGAGCCAATCTATCGCTGGGCACACACTCACAGACACGCACACAAAAACACTTTATATGGGGCAATTTGGAGAACTTAATTGACTTGATCCATGTTTTTGGACTGTGGGAGGAAACCGGAGAACCCAAAGGAAACCCACGTGGACACGGGGAGAACATGGAAACTCCACCCAGATGGGGATTCGAACCGGGAATCCCTAGCGCTGAGAGGCGAACGTGCTAACTACTAAGCCACCATGCCGCCCTATTCAAAGACTTATATTTTGCAATTTCATGTTTGAGCCCGGGCGGCACGGTGGCTTAGTGGTTGGCACGTTCTCCTCTCAGCACTAGGGATTCCCGGTTCGAATCCCCATCTGGGTGGAGTTTCCATGTTCTCCCCGTGTCTGCGTGGGTTTCCTCCGGGTTCTCCGGTTTCCTCCCACAGTCCAAAAACATGGATCAAGTTAATTGAGTTCTCTAAATTGCCCCATATAGAGTGTGTGAGTGTGTACCCAGTGATGGATTGGCGCCCTGTCCTGGGTGTATCTGCCCAGCGCCCGAGACGTTCTCCCCTGGATGGGCATGGGGAACCCCACCGCGACCCTAATAGAGGATAAAGCGGGAGATAATGAATGAATGAATGTTTGAGCCCTTCCCACCAGTTACTACTGTCTTTGTGATCAGCCTTTGTCTTGACCTTAAAGGGGCAAAAATATACAGAGCTTCATAATTTAAATCTACATTAGTCTGGAGTTTGCATGTTCTCTACGGTATTAATTAGTGTGTGTTTAATTAGCCTGTGATGACAATATGTATACTGTACCTGTAGAAACAGCCCACTGTCTTCTGTCATCAGGTAGATGGGACTTGGTGCATACCCCCTCAACATGTAGCTCACAGTCGAGCATCGCCAGAAGATCTGAATCGTCTTTCCCGTCTGGTAAAGACATGTTCTCTTAACTCGACCTCAGCCATTTTAATTACTTATTGGTTTTAATAAGTAGGAGGCCTAACTTGTGATGTCAGAGTTACATAAGGACCATTTGCGGCAAAAAGCTTAAAACCTTTGGTCATCTGCTCTGCCAGATTGCATGTTTATAGTAATGTAGAACAGAAAATGCCTGTTATGGTGGTTTATTCCTAAATATGTGGCTCTGAGAGTTTTATTAGTGCAACTGCAGGTAACGCTCCAGTTGTAATCTTTTACCAACGTGACTACACAGAGTTATTAAAGTTGCCGAGGAAATAAATAATGAAACCTTTGAGTCAGAGGCACATTGCTCTACAAGCAGCTGTTGCTGATCTGCAAGTCAAGGTGTTGATGAACATAGCAGCATGACATTGTGTGTGTATGCAGAATTACACAAACACCTTGGCTTTGCCAATTCACTGCAATGTGAATCTGAGCTCCTACCAAGAAGTCAGCATGAGAATCCGTGGGACTCTACGCGTTGACTCTTTTCATGCAGTGAGTACCAGCAATTTTCCAACACAAAAATTATTCTGAGAAATAAACTGTATTTAATGGTTTTTTTTAGAAAATGAACAACTTTTATTCTGACTTGTTATGTAATACGTTAAACCTGTCATCCCTCAAAGCCTCAAACTGTGTGGTTGGAATTGCAGCTTTGAGGCTGTTCATTGTGAGTGTGTGGCATTGCTGCACTGATGCTGATCTCGGACAGCACACAAACATTTTATGTACAAAGTTCACATTTAATATCTTGTCCAGTGAACCTATACACGATATTTATGGAGTGAAAATGTGTCCGTAGAATTTTCCCAACCTTTTTCCCTATGAGCATTGGAAAAAGGCTCCAGCCACGAAGAATACTATTGTTTTAGGCAGAATGCGTAATGTTTAAAAGCAGTTACCTCAATGCTCCAACTCCCTTACTCCGCTCTCTAGTGTTAAAATTGTAAAATTGCAAGAGACGGGATCATAAACCAAATGCACGACATTATTGTGTTGTTGCACGATCTATATTATAACATTAAGGCATTGCAATACACTCCATTGCAATCTAATTGCATTTAAAGCACCACTTTTTTTACAATACGCACCACAGGACTAGTTGTATTCTGAACAATGCATAGCAAAGGAGGGGTCAGAGATCAACTAGAGGTTTCCTGCCAAGGTATTGTACAGCAGATGTGACCAAACCACTCTGAACTTAAACATCACTTTTAAAATGTTAGGCTCACGTCATAAACTAGTCCTTTAATCATGGTGAATGTTTTTAGGACCTCCTTACTATGCTGGACAGCGCATGTGTGCTTGTGCAATTAACGTTTTTTTTTCCCTGTACACAGCTGATGTTTAAAACACTGGAGTTGGTAACGACAGCCACGGCAGAGCTAAGCCAGACCAGTCCTATGTTCCTTCAAGAAGAAAGATCCTACAGACATGTGAGTCACACACAAAACATGTCCACGTGGACAGGAAGCCTCAGATTAACCCACATTCACCCAGGCTGTGAGGATATCTAAACATACTGATGTGGACCAAAAGCAGAGACTCAGTGAATACAGTATCCCAGAAAAGTCTGACTTTAATATATAACAGTTTAAAGAATTATGCATGTGGAGATCTGTTGGTGCATATAGAACTTATATAACATGTGGTTCTCTGAATGTTGTTTCATGAAAAAGTACCCAAAATAGAGTCTGGACATAGCGATCTGTATTTATACCATGTACTCCACAGCTTTTAATAACTTATATACAAAGTTCATGATCCGAATTACTGTGCCCAGCCCATTTAATCAAGCTGCTTAAGAAATGTCATGCAACCAGAATGACTACAACTAAAAAAAAGCACATTGTGATTGCAAATATGTGGGACTTGTGGAGAGCTGCACGGTTTTGACAGCTGAGACAAAGTCAGAGGTTTGTAAGTGCACTCGAGCAGTCTGGAGCCAAAGGACCGAAAGGAACAGAAGACCACCATGCAGGCCTCCTCTATCCCACTGATCTCTTCCGCCACCTATGGACACATCAGCATAATGCAAAACATGCTGACACCAGCAACTAGGACTACAAAAATAATGGTCTATAAAAAGTATATATATAAAGACTAATCTAATGTCCATGTTCTAATAAATCATTTTTCACGCACCATTGCTAATGACTTGGCTTTTTTGCAGTAATGTCTCATAAAATGTGGACTGGTCGATATCCAAGCAGTAAAATCAGACAAATATGTTTCAGCTAAATTAATTAACAGTTGTATTTTACGTGTAAGGGCTTAAAGGAAAACTGGCGATTATAGAGCAGAAAAAAACTGTCCCTTGACTTAGGAAAGTTAATATAAAACAAGTAGGGGTCTCGCAAAGATCACACCACAAACACAAAATTGGTAATGACAAGGGATAAAGAATCCAGTGGTCTTGTAATAGACCACTGAAGTCATGTCGTCATTCTGTAGTTGGCGCCGTGTCGTTTATGCTCATATATGGCACTCCAAGTCTAAACTGGATATAAATGTTTACAGAAATCGCCTTATTTTTAAGATATGTATCATGAAAACAATTGTGTGTTTTTTTTTTTTTTAGATTGTTCTAGAAATAAGGAAGGAGGAGGATTACAGAGTTCCTATTTGGATTATTATTGGTAGTACATTAGGAGGACTGCTGCTACTCTCACTTCTCATTCTCGCTTTGTGGAAGGTAATAATATGTTTGATGCTATATAATGGATGCTTTGCTCCGTCTGCATTATCATATTTGCAGGCAATAAACTTTTTTTCTGATTTACAGCATGATCATTACAAACCTGTGTAACGGTGTTTTGGGCTTTGTGTTGTGCCTTGTAGAGAACATGGGTTTTTGTGTTTTCCCCCAGCTGGGATTTTTCCAGAGACAGAAGCGCAGGGAGGAGGCTGAAAACGAGGCCAACGGCAAAGTAGCAGAAGAACGATAACGCAAGCTGCCTACAGGTCTTTTCCAGGCCCAACTCTCAGGGAGCATCCTGCAGTAACACGTGTCCAGATCAGGGGAGAGGAAGATTAATAAAGAGGGAATCACAGGAAGCGAATGTTTAAATATTTGATTATCTTTACAGAGTGAAACCTAATGAAGGAGAGCGATTGGGGAAATTATGAGACAGGCGAAGGATGAGGGATTTGCTCAGTGCACTGGACGACCTGTTGCTAAGTCATGATCAAAACACTGCAACACTCTTCACCTGGCCTGCACTGCTTACTGAGCCGACCCCACAGTTCACATATCTGATCCTCAGTCACATTCCAGAGGCTTTTGTGTGTGCCTTACACTAAAACATCCACCTGGCAATGCATTTAAAGTCTACTAAAGACCCTGTTTCAGAAAACCTCTGGGTGCAGGAGCATGTTCTGATGATCTGATGTCAAGTACTATACAAGAACAACCTTAAGGGTTGTAACCGTCCATATTAGGCACATATTCCGGTGCTTTTTCTCAGAAACAATTACGAATAAGAGTTGTCTGTAGGAGTTTTGGACAAAGGCTGGCTTATTTCTGTAATATTGACAGATATGCGATGTAACATTAGGCACTGGTGTAAACTAGCTCCTTGTTTTTAAAGGTTATAATTTATTGGTATGAAGAATGTTTTTTTTTTTTTTTTTTAAGTTCGCTATGCAATTGTTTCATAATAATTCAGCCCCTCTTTTGTTTCCAGTTCTTTCCATTTTAGATACATATGTTCAATGCACTTTTTTTTTTCTAATGTAAAATGCAAACTTGAATTTTGTAAATATACAAGTATCTATTTCATAACCTAGGTTGGAAACAGGATGATATTGCTTCTGCAAAGACATTTTCATGGTGCTCTAGTAACAACAATTCTAGTTAAGCTTTAAAGACAAGCCATATTGTTTATCCACAAGAAGGCAGCTCAACAAATGGCCTTCAAGAAAGGATATGCTTACTGGACTGCTAACAAAACCCAGGTACCTAGTCATTCTGTGGATGGCATCACTTAAATGTCCAGATCTGATGAAGTATACTCTATTACAGCGGCCATTTTGTACAGCGACAGAACTAAAGCATGTAATATAGTGAGAAAAGTCTATTACATTAGCCTGTGTACCCATGAGGAGATGTGCAATTATTTGTACAAAACAAAAATAAATAAATGTTCATTGTATTGTTATTTTGCATCCTGACTGATGTCATTTATTTAATAATGTGCACTTAAAATCAATTTTTTAAAAGTCCAAGCACGATTTCTGGCACTCCTTACAACAGACAACGTGAATTCAGATTCAGATTCAAATTACCTTAATGTGAATTAAACGGCACAGTGAACTGATAATATGCTGAAATGTAAAGCACAATGAAAAAAGAAGTTAGAGTTGCTGAAGGAAAACAAAATAATTCTAAAATAGACGTGAACAGGAAAACAGTGTAAAGCCAGGGATGATGGACAGCTGACAAAATGCTCCAAGCCTCAGCAGAACGTCAGCTGTCAGACCAGATCAGATTCTGTGATCATCATAAACAGAACATGTCATGTTATACAGGGCAGATGAGTTCATATGTTCCTCTAGTTTGGGCAACAAAAACAATGTTTCTCTTATAGACGGGAAAAAACGGAAATAAACGAAGACATAATATTCACAAATCTAAACATGGATCAGCTCACAATCTCCTTTTTCTCCTCAAGATTAAAGTTTCCTTACAACAAGGAGGTCATGGGTATGCATCCCTAAAACTTGTAAACAGGATTAACAAACCACGAACCGCACAAAAATATGCAATATTTTTTTTGCAAAGTCTTAAATTGATGATGGTGTGGGCTGCTGGAGCCGATCAAAGCACTTATAGAGCAGGGGGAAACATGAGTGGGCTGGGAAACATTGCACTCGCACATTTACACTAAGGAGGATTGCATATCATACAGCATGTTTGGCAAGTTTTTTTGGGCTGTGGGGGACATTCCGAGCATCTGGAAGAAACACACATATATGGAGAAGCATGAAAACACCTTTTATTAGAGTTGTGTGTTATTAAAATATTATTATTCCAATATATAGTTATTTTATAGAAGAAATCATTGTTTGGGGGTATTTTAGGGTTCGTCCTCTCCCCCCCAGCTATCCTCAACCTGAGGCTTCATGAAATTGCTTTTGAATTCCTCATCAAAATGCTCCAGGTCATCTTCTTTAAAGATACCCTGAAAAAATTAAACATGTAACAAGATTACAGGTTTGTTGATTCACACAGTGTAAAAAACATTCATTCATTATCTTCCGCTTTATCCTCTATTAGGTTCGTGGGGGGGGGGGGGTTCCCCATGCCCATCCAGGGGAGAACGTTTTGGGCGCTGGGAAGACACACCCAGGACAGGGCGCCAACCTATCGCTGGACACACACTCAGTCACACAAACACACTCTATATGGGGCAATTTTGGAGAACTCAATTGACTTGATCCATGTTTTTGGACTGTGGGAGCAAACCGGAGAACCCGGAGGAAACCCACACGGACACGGGGAGAACATGGAAACTCCACCCAGATGGGGATTCGAACCGGGAAACCCTAGCGCTGAGAGGCGAACGTGCTAAACCAATAAACCAGTGTGTAAAAAACATTAATTCATTCATTATCTTCCTCTTTATCCTCTATTAGGGTCGCGGTGGGGTTCCCCATGCCCATCCAGGGGAGAACGTCTCGGGCGCTGGGCAGATACACCCAGGACAGGGCACCAATCCATCGCTGGGTACACACTCACACACTCAAAACACACTCTAGATGGGGCAAATTTGGAGAACTCAATTGACTTGATCCATGTTTTTGGACTGTGGGAGGAAACCAGAGAACCCGGAGGAACCCCACACGGACACGGGGAGAACATGGAAACTCCACCCAGATGGGGATTCAAACCGGGAATCCCTAGCGCTGAGAGGCGAACGTGCTAACCACTAAGCCACTGTGTATTTATTTAGGTTGCATATTTAATCATTGGACAATAATTTTACTAAATTACACTGTATTATTATTACTATTACATCAATTATTAAGTTGATCTTAAAAACATTATATAACAGTGAGCTTTTTACCTTTGGAAGGTACCCCAACAGTTTTGCAGCATGAAGCTTGAGGAGCTTCTGCCTCTCCTCCTCGATGATCTGCCTCCGCATGAGCTCCTTTTCCTCCTCTATTGCTCTTTCCTCTGCCTCTTGCTTCTATATACAGGAGTATTATATTTATCACATTATACACTCATCTAAAAAAAATATCATTTCCACTAATAAATTTAAAGCTTAATAAATGCATCCAAGCAATCAGCCATAACATCTTCCAAAGAGAAGCGTAAACATCACCCTGTCAGCCAGCCATTTCTGCCCCCTTTCCTCGATCATCTTCTCCACAGCACGTTTGTGTTCCTGCTGCTTCATCCTCCGTTTCTGTGCATTCATCTGTTCGATTCGATCATCCTCAGCAAACTTAGCCAGCATCATGACCCTGAAGGCTTCCTCCTCCTCCTTCTCGGCCTGACGGCGTAGCTCTTTGAAGGCCAGCTGTTCCCGGCAGGTCTGCTGCATCTCCAGCCTTTGCCGGATCCTGCACTCCATCTCTTCCTGCCATGTTTGAAATGTCAAAAGTACTTGTTACCTTCAGTGGCTGGAAAAATAATTCATTCATTCATTCATTCATTATCTTCTGCTTTATCCTCTATTAGGGTCGCGGTGGGGTTCCCCATGCCCATCCAGGGGAGAACGTTTCGGGCGCTGGGCAGATACACCCAGGACAGGATGCCAATCCATCACTGGGCACACACTCACTCACACAGACACGCATGCATACACACTCTTAATGGGGCAATTTGGAGACCTCAATTGACTTGTTCCATGTTTTTGGACTGTGGGAGGAAACCGGAGAACCCGGAGGAAACCCACGCAGACACGGGGAGAACATGGAAACTCCACCCAGATGGGGATTCGAACCGGGAATCCCTAGTGCTGAGAGGAGAACATGCTGACCACTAAGCCACCGTGCCGCCCGGCTTGCAAAATAAGACACATTAATTATGTTTAATATGGACACCAAGGGAAACTTTGGTACACAGACTGTATTTTCTCAACTTGGTTTTCTCAACCCATATTTTTCTCAAGAGAAAAAAAAAAAAAAAAAAAAAAAAAAAAAAAAAAATATATATATATATATATATATATATATATATATATATATATATATATATATATATATATATAAATAAATGGTTTAGTGTTGTAACACTTTACAAAGGCAGTTATAGTACATAAACAAGTGTGTGGTTATTTGTATCAGATTCATCCCTTATATTTTAATCATAAAAAATAAATATATATATATATATATATATTTTAAGTTTACTTTTAAGTACAACTTTTGTGCACAGCATTACAAAGTGATCGAATTATATTAATTATGAATTTATATCGGGCGGCACGGTGGCTTAGTGGTTACACGTTCGCCTCTCAGCACTAGGGATTCCCGGTTCGAATCCCCATCTGGGTGGAGTTTCCATGTTCTCCCTGTGTCCGCGTGGGTTTCCTCCGGGTTCTCCGGTTTCCTCCCACAGTCCAAAAACATGGATCAAGTCAATTGAGTTCTCCAAATTGCCCCATATAGAGTGTGTGTGTGAGTGAGTGTGTGCCCAGCGATAGACTGGCGCCCTGTCCTGGGTGTATCTGCCCAGCGCCCGAAACGTTCTCCCCTGGATGGGCATGGGGAACCCCCCCCCCGCGACCCTGATATAGGATGAAGCGGAAGATAATGGATGGATGGATGAATTTATATCATTTCATTTTGGTAGTTCATAAGAACACCTGACTTACAATTTCTTTCTGTCTCGCAGCTTCAGCTTGCTCTTCAAGGTAGAACTCCTCTCGAACCCGTTGCATTTCCTCATGCTGCTTTTGTTCTTTTTTCATCTTCTCAGTCAGCTGAAGAAACAAAGCAAATCTTATTTACTGTATTAATAACAAAAAATGGAAATAACTGATCTGACATCAGAAACTTGCACAACGCTCTGGAAAAGATAAAATATCTATGTGGTTGTGCGTGGTCTTTCATTTCTTACCATCTGATGGAGGATTTCTTTAGCCTGTTCACGCTTTCTAGCACTGGCCTTCCTGTCTCTTTCTTTTTTGTCCTGATACTTGGCATACTCCATAATGCGCCTGTTTTCCTCTTTCCTTTTCTCTTGCTCATGAGCCTCCACTCTTCCTGCTGCTTCTTAAATTCTTCATTGTATCTATGGTTGGCCGTGACCCTCTCAAGCTGATGCTGGCGTTCTCTAAAGAAAGGAAAAGTTTACATTTAAGGAAATAAAAACAGGATCGGTTTTCATAACGAACATTTTTACAATCTAAATATAACTTTCAAGGATGTAAATCAAATCTCTCACATTTGATCCTCTTCGTAGATCTTCCGTACAATTTCATCTACCATAAGCTTCTCTTTAAGGAACTCCTCATAGGCCTCATGTCGCTTTCGTTCCTTCTCCTCAAGCTGCAGCTCTAGTTCCTGTTGATAACAGAGCAGTTTCTCATAGCACTTCTGCTCCTGCTTCTCCTTCTCCTTTACCACGCGGTCCTGTTCACTTTTCAACAGGCGTGCTGCTTCAGCTTTCTCCCTCTGAAATGCCAAAGACAAAGGCAATTTAATCATGAACCTTACGAAGGTTTAAAGAAGTTGTTCTTTATAATTAGTTTACCGATTACAAAGAACAAGAACGTTGATGCTCACTATGATCTCGCTCTTCGCAGCCTCTTTCTGAGCTATCTGTGCAGCTCTTTCTCGGTTTACATATGCAGACCTCAGCTTGGACTCTAATTCACGAAGCTCCATGCTAAAGAAATTAAAATTAAAAATGTAATTACACAGGGCGGCACGGTGGCTTAGTGCTCGGCACGTTCGCCTCTCAGCGCTAGGGGTTCCCGGTTCGAATCCCCATCTGGGTGGAGTTTCCATGTTCTCCCCGTGTCTGCGTGAGTTTCCTCCGGGTTCTCCGGTTTCCTTCCACAGTCCAAAAACATGGATCAAGTCAATTGAATTCTCAAAATTGCCCCATATAGAGTGTGTGTGTGAGTGAGTGTGTGCCCAGCGATGGATTGGCGCCCTGTCCTGGGTCTATCTGCCCAGCGCCCGAGATGTTCTCCCCTGGATGGGCATGGGGAACCCCACCGTGACCCTAATAGAGGATAAAGCGGGAGATAATGAATGAATAATTACACAGATCTGTGCATTAGACGTGCATTGTAGTAAATTAGTATGATTGTGACATTCAACCAACCAGTTTTCTTTAATACACTGCCTCATTTTCTCATCTCGCAGTTTCTCATGAGCCAGACGAGCCAGTTCCTCAGCCATTCTTTCCTCCTGCTCCTGTAGCTTCTCCTTGTAGATTTTATTTTCCTCTGCCTATGGACACCACACAATCTAGTTAACATATTTTATGTTAAAATGCACAGCACCACAAAGGATTACAAGTGACACAAGCAGGGGGAATTATCTCCAGTTTACTTATTAGCATGTATTTGGAATCTAGGAGGGAACCGGAGTCCCCAGAGTCGATTCCCATAGGCACGGGAGGATATGAAGCCTCCACACAGAAGGGATCTTTCTTCTCCCCCAACTGGGAATCAAACCCGGGATCTTAATGCTGTAATGCAAAAGCCTCCACCACTACACTGCACCAATCTAGTTACCAATATTAAAGCATTAAAGAATAAGTGACCCTTCACCTTTGAGTACGCTTCCTCGATTCTTCTTTCATACTCTTCATCTTGCATTTGGCGCATAGACCGATACCTTTCAAGCCTCTCTTCTTTCTTGAGGGTGGCTCTAATCTGCTTATCTATGGCCACATTTCTCTTCTGCTCTTCACGTCTCTCCTCCTGGCGCCTGAGGTCGGCCAGAGCTTTCTCACGAAGGCTGTGTCGCTGGCTCATGACAGGCTGGACAAGATTTAAAGTTACCAAATAGACTTGCAGAGATAATCAAAGTAGCAAACATACTTTTAAACAAATACACATTTTTTAACACATTTAACACACAGTGTTAAACATATTCTCTATAATATTTAATCCTGTAAATCCACTGATGTAAGTTTCATACTATTATGAAATATTGGGATCCCTACTACGGGATAATGCAGGAGAATTTATTTGTTTTCACTTAGGTGGACTTTATGACCAATTGAAAAAACTTTAAAATCACTTTAAAATGTCAACAAAAAAAAAATACATACATATATATATATATATATATATATATATATATATATATATATATATATATATATATATATATATTCATTATCTCCCGCTTTATCCTCTATTAGGGTCGCGGTGGGGTTCCCCATGCCCATCCAGGGGAGAACATCTCGGGCGCTGGGCAGATAGACCCAGGACAGGGCGCCAATCCATCGCTGGGCACACACTCACACACACTCTATATGGGGCAATTTTGAGAATTCAATTGACTTGATCCATGTTTTTGGACTGTGGGAAGAAACCGGAGAACCTGGAGGAACCCCACGCGGACACGGGGAGAACACGGAAACTCCACCCAGATGGGGATTCGAACCGGGAATCCCTAGCGCTGAGAGGAGAACGTGCTAAACCACTAAGCCACCATGCCGCCACTCTTTTCATTCATTATCTCCCGCTTTATCCTCTATTAGGGTCGCGGTGGGGTTCCCCGTGCCCATCCAGGGGAGAACGTCTCGGGCGCCGGGCAGATACACCCAGGACAGGGCGCCAATCCATCACTGGACACACGCTCACTCACACACACACTCTATATGGGGCAATTTGGAGAACTCAATTGAATTGATCCATGTTTTTGGACTGTGGGAGGAAACCGGAGAACCCGGGGGAAACCCACGCGGACATGGGGAGAACATGGAAACTCCACCCAGATGGGGATTCGAACCGGGAATCCCTAGTGCTGAGAGGCGAACGTGCTAAACCACTAAGCCACCGTGCCGCCACTCTTTTATAATATAATAACAAAATGTATTTGTAGCTAAAGCAAAGTAAGATATTTACCGTGTGCTATGCAGCGGGAATATTAAACACAACGCGGAACGTCGAAAATCCTCTTAGAATTTCAGACTCATACAAAACCAAAGCTTTGTTAAGCTTTGTTTGAAAGTCGTCGCTATGGAGATAAAAAAAATAAAACATCCCACTTAGCAAAATAGTCAGCGATGATTGGCCAGACTGAGTGAACGAGCCGGTTAACTAGTCTCTGATTGGTCTAACCAATCGTCAGCGTAGGTATAACATCACGACACGATTTCCATTATGATTTCTTTTTTATCTTTACCAAAGATGATCTATTAAGACTAGTAAGTCTATTAGTTGCAGTTCTATCAAATTTAATCAAAAACGCAGAAACAAATAAAACATTTCTAGGAAAGTTGTTTAAAATGAAGAATCGACTTCAGATAGTCTGGAGTCGATTCTTTTTTTTCAGCTTTAAAAATAAGCGAAGATGATTCCATGATCCGATTCCTCTTTGCCAAAAACAAAACATGACTTATTTAAAAAAAATGTTTTTAATGTGTTTTGTGTTTTCATTTGGAACATAAAACCAACAAATAATACACGTGATGGACTAACAAAAACGTAAACAGTTGGACTACAGTCTGTAAATGTAAAACTACAAAGTCTATATATATATAAATATATTCATTCATTCATTATCTCCCGCTTTATCCTCTATTAGGGTCGCGGTGGGGTTCCCCATGCCCATCCAGGGGAGAACGTCTCGGGCGCTGGGCAGATACACCCAGGACCTGGCGCCAATCCATCGCTGGGTACACACTCACACACTCAAACACACTCTTTATGGGGCAATTTAGAGAACTCAATTAACTTGATCCATGTTTTTGGACTGTGGGAGGAAACCGGACAACCCGGAGGAAACCCACGCGGACACAGGGAGAACATGGAAACTTCACCCAGATGGGGATTCGAACCGGGAATCCCTAGTGCTGAGAGGCGAACGTGCTAAACCACTAAGCCACCGTGCCGCCCTTATATAAATATATAACTATATATATTGTAAGTGGAGAAGGATATATATATATTTCCCTTTTTATTTCCCTTGGACTCGGCATATTGCTGTATTACAGAAACAGAAATATATATTATATATTATGTGTGTGTGTGTATGTGTGTGTGTGTGTGTGTGTGTGTGTGTGTGTATGTTTCTGTAACACACTATAATATATTTCTGTTTCTGTAATACAGCAATAGGCCGAGTGCAAGGGAAATAAAAGTGTGGTAGTGTTGAAATATAATTGATTAAATGTGATCTGTGACTCATTGCAGCACACCTTTGGGTTAATTAATGTTGGATAAGCTTGTAAAACACAATTGCTCACTACTACTATGTCATGTACCATGGATTCAGCTAATTATCATTTGTTTGTGTTGCATTTTTATTACTTTCCATCCTCGCCCTCATTGGAACAGTTTAGCAGCGCAGTACACACCGATTTCAGGCCTTGGGCTGTTTGATCAGGGGCTTCCTGTACACAGCGACAAGCTCACCTAGGCATTTCACCACGACCTCATCAAAGACTGTTTGATTACTAGCATTTGCCCATCTGCCTTTCAACACACTGTCTACTGAGGTCACTGTCATAATATTGTCTATATAAGTAATAAAATGACAGCATTTACATCTAAATGCCAGGGTTCTTACATACGTCATGTGTGTGAAAGCTAATAAAGGTCGTAAATCCACTTTGCTGAACTATATGTTAAATTTAGAACTATTCAATGAAACCCAGAGGGAAATGTATTAGCATGTGAATAAATTTCCCTACATTATAAAATAATGGAGGGCGGCACGGTGGCTTAGTGGTTAGCACGTTCGCCTCTCAGCGCTAGGGGTTCCCGGTTCGAATCCCCATCTGGGTGGAGTTTCCATGTTCTCCCCGTGTCCGCGTGGGTTTCCTCCGGGTTCTCCGGTTTCCTCCCACAGTCCAAAAACATGGATCAAGTCAATTGAACTCTCCAAATTGCCCCATATAGAATGTTTCTGTGTGAGTGAGTGTGTGCCCAGCGATGGATTGGCGCCCTGTCCTGGGTCTATCTGCCCAGCGCCCGAAACGTTCTCCCCTGGATGGGCATGGGGAACCCCACCGCGACCCTAATAGAGGATAAAGCGGGAGATAATGAATGAATGAATGAATAAAATAATGGTTTTACACAAACCTATATTAGTAGGAAGAGCAGAATTGGTTAAAAGTTTTTTTAATCATATATTTTATTGGATTAACAATTATCTTCAGTATAATTTCAAAAAGGCGGCACGGTGGCTTAGTGGTTTAGCACGTTCGCCTCTCAGCGCTAGGGATTCCCGGTTCGAATCCCCATCTGGGTGGAGTTTCCATGTTCTCCCCGTGTCTGCGTGGGTTTCCTCCGGGTTCCTCCCACAGTCCAAAAACATGGATCAAGTTAATTGAGTTCTCTAAATTGCCCCATATAGAGTGTGTTTGAGTGTGTGAGTGTGTGCCCAGCGATGGATTGGCGCCCTGTCCTGGGTCTATCTGCCCAGCGCCTGAGACTTTCTCCCCTGGATGGGCATGGGGAACCCCACCGCAACCCTAATAGAGGATAAAGCGGGAGATAATGAATGAATGAATAATTTCAAAAAGGCGGCACGGTGGCTTAGTGGTTTGCACGTTCTTCTCTCAGTGCTAGGGATTCACGATTCGAATCCCCATCTGGGTGGAGTTTCCATGCTCTCCCCGTGTCTGCGTGGGTTTCCTCCGGGTTCTCCGGTTTCCTCCCACAGTCCAAAAAACATGGATCAAGTCAATTGAGTTCTCAAAAATTGCCCCATATAGAGTGTGTCTGTTTGAGTGAGTATGTGCCCAGCGATGGATTGGCACCCTGTACTGGGTGTATGTGCCCAGCGCCCGAGACGTTCTCCCCTGGATGGGCAGGGGGAACCCCACCGCAACACTAATAGAGGATAAATCGGGAGATAATGAATGAATAATTTCAAAAATACTTCTACAGGTTGTAATAAACTAAAAATCTGGTATGGATACACACAATTCATTACCAGGTGGTTCATGTGTAATCAGTTTCCAAAAGACCTTTAAAGGTCTAAAAATTTACAGGTTTAAAATAATAACATTGATCCATGACGCGCCTTTTTTAACGTGATCTCTATTTTCCGTTTCTATTGAGAGTTATTGGCACAAGCGGCATTTCCACGCATGCGCAAAAAACAGCGCCCCCAGTCTGGCGCGCTCTATAAAGAGAACACGCGCTGGTCATAGAACCGTGATTTTTGGGACGCACCAAGTTTTTACATCTTCATCTCTTCTACACTCTGCTATGATTTCCACTAAAACTGAAAGACCACTCAGGGGACGCTCTCTTGATTCCATTAACAAACCCAACGAGGCAAAACAGCTCAGCCATGAGGTCAGTACTGCATTTTAAACTGCTTTCCAAGAACCATGTTTATAACCAAGTTTAAATGATCCCATTACCCTCATTATCCCATGCAACACTATTTTTTTAAAATTTGTATCATTTACTAATTTGTATTTAACAATTAAATAAAATAATTAAGTTAATGATTAAATAATATTTAGAAAATGTGGACTAACAAAATGTGCCCATTGCATTTTGAACTGCTTTCCAAGAACCATGTTTATAACCAAGTTTAAATGATCCCATTACTCTCATTATCCCATGCAACACTATTTTTAAAATTTGTATCATTTACTAATTTGTATTTAACAATTAAATAAAATAATTAAGTTCATGATTAAATAATCTTTTGAAAATGTGGACTAACAAAATGTGCTCAAAGCTATTCAAGAGCTATGAATAAAGTCAATATACAAGGAACGTTTTCTTATAAATTATAATTCTAACCATATATTTTCTTCTGGCACCAACTCTTCTTTTTTTCAAGATGTGTAAAATTAAAATGTAAAAATGTTATGGATTAACTTACAAGTTGTCTTGTGTTATATTATATATTATGTTATTTAATATATTATAATCATATATCATATTGTTATGATGTTTGTAGCATATAGGTCAAATGTGTCATTGAAGTTGTATGTTTTTTGTTTTTTTTCTTTTTTTAAGATAAATAAACACATGGTCAAGCACACTGACGAGAACCAAGATAACACCTTGTCCTCTGACACAGAACATGGAACTATTGTCTTCTCTTTAAGAAATGAAATTGGAAACCTGGTCAAGGCTTTAAAATCTTTTCAGGTAAAATTAAAGCAATCACAGTGACAATATAGTGATGATTACCTTACAATATATAATATTTTTTTAAATTATGAGAATACACATTATTAAAATACATTTCATATTAATAGAAATTACAAAATTTACAGTATATGTATTATTGCCATCTTTGAGTTTTATTAAGGAATATTAACGACTGTTTTTGGTTTTTCTTCACAACCCAATGGTAGGAAAACCACATTGACCTTTTTCCAGAGTCCCTGAAATCCAAAACCGATATTTCTGAGTTCTTGATCAACTGCGGCAGCGAGCAAGAAATTGTGAATAAAATCATCCAGCTGCTGAGAAAGCAAACAAACTCAGTCACCATGAATTCATCTGACAGCTGTGCCACACCTGCAAATGGTGTAACCTCCCACTACAGCATGCTTATGAAATATTAAAGTTTTTTTCTCTGATTAATCTATTGATCTCATTCATTTATTTTAAACGCAAACAGTATTTCATACGCTAAACCTAATTTTGATGCATACCTTAGATATGAACTCAGAAGAGCCCTGGTTTCCAAGAAAGATCTCAGATCTTGATAAGTGTTCTAACCGAGTTCTTATGTACGGTTCTGATCTGGATGCTGATCATCCTGTAAGTGGCGTTTTGGCGAGTATTTTTTTTAAAAAGGTGTCAAATGTGTTACATGAATATATATACTGAACTAAATGTATGTTTCAGGGATTTAAAGACAACCTCTATCGTGAAAGGAGGAAATACTTTGCTGACCTTGCAATGAACTACAAACAGTATGTGTCTTCTGTGGCTTTGGATCGAGCCCCTAATGCCTCCATGTAATATGTAAATGTAAAATCTCTCTGTCTCAAGTGGATACCCCATTCCACGGGTGGAGTTTACAGAGGAAGAAGTGAGGACATGGGGGGTGGTGTTTCGAGAGCTGAGTAAGCTCTACCCTACGCATGCGTGTAGTGAGTACTTGCGTAACCTGCCTCTGCTCACACAACACTGTGGCTACAGAGAAGACAACATCCCTCAGCTCGAAGACGTGTCTCGTTTTTTGAAAGGTAAAAGTTCAAACAAGCCTCCATAATCCCACTACTCATCTCTCTTCTTGTGGTTGCAGTAGTTGCATCTTTAAGTACAAGCCCCAGACACTGGTCTAAAGCACAATCTCTAGATCTGCTCTGTCGTACCCACACTCTGTTTTCTAAAAGTGCACTGCTCTATATTAAATAAGTAAGCAATTTTCCCAAAGTTTCCCCAAATGTGCTGTACATAATGTTAAGACCCTTGTGTTTTTCAGAGCAGTCAGGCTTCATAATTCGCCCAGTGGCTGGATACTTGTCCCCTCGTGATTTTCTGGCTGGCTTGGCCTTCCGTGTGTTCCACTGTACTCAGTATATTCGTCACAGTTCAGACCCGCTCTATACACCTGAACCGTAAGTACATCACACTTCTGTCAGGCCTGATGACAGGTCATTGACTCCAAACAGCAAACACTACCATCTGCATCCTTCATTGAATGAGTAACAGATCTATCAGAATACTTATTATATGTGCTAACAGCATAGTTCCTCTTTTATGTTTTGAAATAGTTAATATTTGTTTTACAGGGACACATGTCATGAGCTGCTGGGCCATGTGCCTTTGTTGGCAGAGCCCAGCTTTGCTCAGTTCTCTCAGGAGTTAGGCCTTGCTTCACTGGGTGCCTCGGATGATGCTGTGCAGAAACTGGCAACTGTAGGTGGTGTTCAAGTACACCTGCTCTTATTGTCTTTTAATAAAAGTAGATTGAAAATAGATTGGCCACATGTTCAGGGTGTTTTCCAGCATTTTGCCTTGTTAGTGCTGGGATAAACCCCAGCACTTCAACACAAGCCTACTTCTCACAAGGGTCATAAAAAATATATATAAATGAATGAATTTTCTTTAGCATTGTCACTGTGGCACCTGTCCCTCGTTTGGTCCTTAATTGTTTCAGTTGGGTGATTGGTTTGTTTTGTGCACGTGTTCAGTTGCTTTTGTATTTGTTCTTAGTTTTCCATCTCTTGGGCGCACGTCTTTGTTTTGTGGTTATGATGCCCTTTGTTACTTTGTTCGTTTCTGTTCCCCCCTCTCAGTTGGTGTCCCGTCACCGATTTTGAATAAATTCTCATTTTGGCTTTTATCCCGGTGTTCATTACTGCACATCACTCTTACACACACCCTCTTCCATACCTTTCTCATATTTTATATTTAAAATTTTTATATTTTAAATTTATTGTAGGCGGCACGGTGGCTTAGAGGTTTAGCACGTTCTCCTCTCAGCACTAGGGATTCCCGGTTCGAATCCCCATCTGGGTGGAGTTTCCATGTTCTCCCCGTGTCTGCGTGGGTTTCCTCCGGGTTCTCCGGTTTCCTCCCACATTCCAAAAACATGGATCAAGTCAATTGAGTTCTCCAAATTGCCCCATATACAGTATGTCTGTGTGAGTGAGTGTGTGCCCAGTGATAGATTGGCGTCCGTATTTTTTGGACTCTCCTTCCGCGTTCAACCACTGTACGGCGTTGCGCATCTTCTCCGCGTGGGTCGCACTCGTGGGAGTGCTTTCCGTGGACCGGCGCACGCTTTATTTCCCCCGCGTGGTCGGTACCCGGGGAAAGACGGACAATCTAACAAACATGAAGTTAACTGGATTTCTTTGATCATTGATTTGAGTTCTAACTGGATGTCCTTATAATCACGTTTCTATACACTACACTATTTGTATATTTTTCAGTGCATCAGGTTAATATTCATTCATTTGTTCATGTTTATTGTGATTTCAGTGCTACTTCTTCACAGTGGAGTTTGGCTTGTGTAAGCAGGAAGGTCAACTCAGGGCATATGGGGCTGGTCTTCTCTCATCAATCAGTGAACTTCAGGTCAGCATACTTGGACTTTACATGATAAATGACAATATTAAAAAAAATGGACATAACTAACATGACACCTACAAAATGCAGTGTTTTTTGGTAAGACTTGAGGTAAGAAAGGATTTTTAATTACAGCATGCACTCTCAGAAGGCGCCAAGGTCCTGCCATTTGAGCCCAAAGACACATGCAGACAGGAGTGTCTGATCACAACCTTTCAGGAGGTCTATTTTGTGTCTGAGAGCTTTGAGGAGGCAAAAGTTCGAATGAGGTAAACAATGATTATTTTCCCCATTACTATGCAATCCAAACGGCATTGTGTTAAAATGCTACTGTGCAGTTATTTTCTTTTTATGGTTGATCAGTTAGTTTTAGCTCTACGTATTGATTATTCATTAATTCATTATCTCCCGCTTTATCCTCTATTAGGGTCGCGGTGGGGTTCCCCATGCCCATCCAGGGGAGAACGTCTCGGGCGCTGGGCAGATAGACCCAGGACAGGGCGCCAATCCATCGCTGGGCACACACTCACTCACACAGGCACTATCTATATGGGGCAATTTTTGAGAATTCAATTGACTTGATCCATGTTTTTGGACTGTGGGAGGAAACCGGAGAACCCGGAGGAAACCCACGCAGACACAGGGAGAACATGGAAACACAGGGAGAACATGGGGATTCGAACCGGGAATCCCTAGCGCTGAGAGGTGAACGTGCTAACCACTAAGCCACCGTGCCGCACGTATTGATTATAGTTTTGATATACGTATTGATTATTGATTATACTCATTTAATTTATTTAAAAGTTATGAAAAATGTTTATTATTGAAATGCTTAATGCAGGAATGACAAACCCATCTTATAGTTAAATAATCTATTTTCCACTCAGGGAATTTGCCAAAACAATCCGGCGCCCGTTCACTGTGCGCTACAACCCGTACACACAGAGTGTGTGTGTGCTGAGAGACATGCCCAGCATTAATACTGTGGTGGAGGAACTCCAACACGAACTAGACATCGTTGGGGATGCACTTCAAAGACTTAACAAACACCTGGGAGTCTAATACAAACAGATTTTGTCATTTTTCTCTATAATCAGGGATTGGACTCATGGCCCCCTGCACCCTGTTGTTTTCCAAATGTGGCTTGTTAAATTCAGAGTTTAGGGGGTAATTTTATTTTTTTGTGCTAAGATGCTGTGTGCTGTTTGCTTTAGTTAAGCTTCAGAATTAGAGTCTGACATCATAATAAACACTATTACTCATTTACAGTATTTTAAATCTATGCAGAAATCCACATTTTTGTTCCATTTACTGGGATAAAACACAGTATGACAAATTGTGTTAACGATAAGAATCTGATAATGTCCTTAGTGTCACGATAATTATAGTGGATAGTTTGTTTATTTTTCTGTCTAAGCAGGATCTTAAAAAATATTAGGCATGGTATGTTAAATATTAAAAACAGAATGATAGAAAAATGCTGTTTATTCTTTTATTTTTACATGTTGTGTTTTGTTGACAAAATGCTCTGATAAACACCATCAACCAGTAAAAAGGTCGTAATGCACTCGTTTTGTCAGCAGAGGGCGATATGGGTTTGTATTACTGACATAAACCTGAATATAAAATCTATCAAACAGTTGTTTTTTGATTTGGTGATTTATTCGAATATTTAGGTTAAAAGATCAGCATTTGTTGTGCTGAATATTAAATAGTTCATTATGTACATTCTATAATAATGTAGATATCTCTTAATGGTTGGTGTATGAATAATTTTGCACTAAAACCCAGGAACAAACTGCTTAAAAACCAGACTCGTTAACGAAGTATGTTTTGCCATGACAACAAGAATATTCAACAAGATTTTGGATAACATTGGTTATACACAACATTATAATTTAGTGTAATTAACATCTGGATGCTGCGCAGGCCACTGCAGTTCTTAGACATGACACTTACCACACTATATCATTAGGAGTAGAATAGTGACTTCTCCCCCACATTGTCTCCCCACAGAGTTGCATATGTACTTGTAATAATTATCTAAAATCCTTTTGAATACTAAGACCAAAGTATATTTTAATTAACCAGTCTCTGAAAATGGTAAGTAGCTTTAGTGAGTTCATTTCTACAAATTATTCCTCAAATTGCTTACAGAAACATAAACCCAGTTGCTTTTATAATAATGTATGTGTAATAAAGTCAGTGTAGTATCTTAGAAATTTAGACTAAATGGCATTTCTTTTTTCTTATACAGCTCTGCTCTCTTTATTTATATGCCTTGTCTTGTTTTATTAGTTCTCAACAGCAGACAGGTGAGCTAAGGTGCCTATGGAAAAATTCTCTTTTATATTATATTTATATTAAGTATATACTCTAATAAACCTGCTTATGAGGTCCAACAGTGGAGGATTGGTGGTGTGCAGGCTTAAACCTTTAACCATCAGGTCTGGAGGTCTGAATTGTAACAATAAGTCGCAATTGCAGGGAGTTTTTAGACTTGTAGATTTGTCCAACACTGCCTACATATTTAAACCAACGTTATATCTTAAATATATTAAAAAGTCTAACATTTCAGTGTTTAGACACATTTCTCTTACCTGAACTTATTTGTGGAATAGTAAATGATCTTCTGACAAATTGCAGGAAGGTTCTATAACTCAACATGAGGCTTTGTCTGAACACAATTAATCTGATGTTCCCAACTAACTTTGGTAGTTTTATCGCTATGACAACCACCACTCTCAGCGTTCCAAAGTAGAGGTTTTATTAAACTTAAAAAAAAATTGACTTTATTTGTAGTTTGTCATATTTTGGTTGAATACAGAGATTAAATAATTCCAAACGATCTGTCCGCCTACTTTCATAGCGTTTCTTTCAGTTGCGACACTTTTCGTCAAGCCTTCTAGCAGGCTAACTTGTGTCATCGTTTTCACACCGTCTGATTGTACTTTTGTTACTCTTCAATAGTTATTGACAGCTGGATTGAAATGAGACAGGACATTACTAAAAACCTAGGTGTAAACGTCATTTAGAGAATTCTAACAACATGAAAGATTTCATCTGGCTGGGCTAGCAGTTAATGAGCTTGAATACAGGTATCTTAAACAGAGTGGCAAAATTATTCATTCATTCATTCATTATCTCCCGCTTTATCCTCTATTAGGGTCACGGTGGGGTTCCCCACGCCCATCCAGGGGAGAACGTCTCGGGCGCTGGGCAGATAGACCCAGGACAGGGCGCCAATCCATCGCTGGGCACACACTCACTCACAGACACACTCTATATGGGGTAATTTAGAGAACTCAATTAACTTGATCCGTGTTTTTGGACTGTGGGAGGAAACCGGAGAACCCGGAGGAAACCCACGCGGACACGGGGAGAACATGGAAACTCCACCCAGATTGGGATTCGAACCGGGAATCCCTAGTGCCGAGAGGAGAACGTGCTAACCACTAAGCCACCGTGAGTGGCAAAATTAATCAAAGTAATTGTTTTACAAAAACAAAACACCAAATTGAATCATTTAATTGAGTTGCCAAAAAAGAAAATGTATATTTTTTGTTATTTGATCAAACATTTGAAGTTCAGGTAAGTCATTAAAGTGTGTTGGAACAACATTTATCATTTTTGTGTTGCCGTATAAAAAAAAAAACATTCTGGCTAATTCACATAACTAGATTATTCTTCTTAAAACAACACACATATATTAAAATAATGGCTAAAGGGATTTTTTTTTCGAGTGACTGGCTAAGCCCTACTTTAAAGGCATTTTTTGATGAACTCCTGTTCAATAAGGCTAATGTTAAGTGGGTAGCACTTACATGTCTCAGGGGAAAATGCAGAGATCTTACTAAAAATCAATATGTGAGGTGATGCTTACAATGAATCTTTCATTTTACTTAGTGAATCTTTTAATGAATCTTTAGTTTATAAACCAATCTCCAGTGCTACCAGTAGTATGTCCCATTGTACTAACTGCATCCATTTAATCTAATATTTGGAGGATTCAAGATTTAAGAGAATTATCAGTTGTCTCTGACCATTCAGGATTCTGTAGCACTCAGAAACCCTTGGGAAACTACAGGTCAAGCAACTGAGGAGATAGAATAACTGGTTCAATTTACTTCTCCATTATGGAATCCCTAATGATATAACGTCCCTCTCATACAACAGTCTACTAAGAGTGTCTTATAAATGCTCATTGCATCTATACTTAATTTCCCCATCATACATTATATATTAAAATGGTTCTGTTGGCTATTAAATGGATTCACCCTTGGTCAGATGATGCTGCATTGCTAGACTCTCTGTGGTTAATCCAGCTCTACATACCAAAAGTGGTATACAGTTATTTGGACTCGCATTTGACATTGATTGGTGTAGCTGTTTAAACTCTAATCAATGAAAGGCCTGGGCAGTTAAATTACCTGCTACATATTCCAAGTTCAAGTTATTTATTTATATAGTGCTTTTTAAAATAGTACATTGTCACAAAGCAGCTTTACAGAATGAAAAGCCTTTCAACCCCCAAAGAGCAAGCCGAAGCGACAGTGGCAAGAAAAAACTCCCTGTTATGTTGTTATTTAAGGAAGAAACCTTGGGAGGACCAAGACTCAGTGGGGACTCATCCTCCTTGAGCGGCCGGGCAGCAACAACAGTGTAGGACATCCATGTACCGATATTTAACAAATGCAAAACTATATGTGAGTCCATTAGGGGGCGTCCTGCAGGACCGCCAGTCCAATTAATATTCAGCTTCCATCCAGTATTGGTCGGTAATATTCTACCATCCAGCTAAACAACCTCTCTTTCATTCATTCATTCATTATCTCCCGCTTTATCCTCTATTAGGGTCGCGGGGGGGTTCCCCATGCCCATCCAGGGGAGAACGTCTCGGGCGCTGGGCAGATAGACCCAGGACAGGGCGCCAATCCATCGCTGGGCACACACTCACTCTATATGGGGCAATTTGGAGAACTCAATTGACTTGATCCATGTTTTTGGACTGTGGGAGGAAACCGGAGAACCCGGAGAAAACCCACGCAGATACGGGGAGAACATGGAAACTCCACCCAGATGGGGATTCGAACCGGGAATCCCTAGCGCTGAGAGGCGAACGTGCTAACCTCTAAGCCACCGTGCTGCCCAACCTCTCTTTATGGATGCAAAATCCACGCCATCAGCAACATGGAACCGACTTATACCTCACCAAGTATTCGCCATAACCTTTTAGCATCCCTATATTCCTTTCCCCACTTACTCCTCATAACTCCCTGCGCAGCATTGTATCTTTCTGTGTGATCTTGCACTGTCACATTCTCTAGTTTTGTTCACCTTATTGTCATCATGCCCCTTTATATTTTGTTTTGCGTTAATCTTTCCACTAATACTTGTTTATATTGGTGAATTTACTGTTCCTGTGTTTATTTTATGTGTATATTTTACTAAGGTTCTTGGCTATCTACTTCAGTTATTGAATTAGTTGGATCTTAAACATTGCATTTGTCCTGGCATAACTGAAAAAAAAGGAATATTATATTATTATGAAGCTTTTTTTGTCTTTTCTTACATACAACAAAGAGTCCTTTTGCAAATTGCATTTATCTTCATATTTTTTACATTTTGAATCCCCCTTTATTTAGCTCCTTTCGTTTATTTGAAACTCTTTCATCTCCATTGCTATTCCACTTAAGCAAACGTGAAGCTTTAATTGCTGTGCATTAAAATTTCAGGGCCGGATGTTCCATCATTGGTTGCTGGCATCATGTCTGGGTAAGTGATTGCATCTGAAAAATGATGTTCTGAGCCGTTTCCCTGACCACTGTTGCATGAATACTGTCCTGAATCATTGTTTAATGCCTTATTTACTTACAAAACACATTATATTGAAAACACAAAGACCATATCACTACCACAATAAAGCTATTGAGCCTTATTATGTTGCTTGAGAGCTTGAACCTGTATCAGTTTTTGCAGTATTGCCAGTTTTGGCAATATGATATTTGATAATCTGTTGTAGGTGCGACAATCAGGTATTAACCAACTTGTGTTTATACAGTGTTGACAGACACAAGGAACAATGCTGCTGTCATTCAAAGCCTCCTGGTGAAGACTACATTCATTTGTTAAATGTAAGCATAACTCTACATTTCTCTTAGCTATTGGCAAGCTTAAGAAATGGTCAGAAAACCTGCAGTTGCTGCCACTGGTCTCAGCTGCAGACCCCTTCCCATCCTCTGTAGTATATCAGGTCTTCACCAACTAACTAAACACAGATTATCTTTTTCCTGCCACCTTGTTTAAGTAACTTACTTATGAGCACTAACATCTAATGAGCAAAAGTACGTTTTCACCCGGAAAACTGCTTAATAATCAGACTTTACAACTGTTACTATACAGAGAACATGGTACAGCCATTAGGTTAAATGTAGTCAGTCATCATCTTACCCTTTGGACTCACCATTTAGGAGAACGTGAGGCTACTGGTTTAAAGCAGATATCAGTGGTGAGTAGAGCTTCTGAAAGACTCTGTGTAGAGGATGTTGCCATGGAGTTTCTAAGTGCTGCAGATTTACAATGCCATGCTACAGCTCTGAGGTGCAAAAGAACTCGTTCTAGATTTCGGCATGTGGGTGTTTGTGTCTCCACCTGTGCCAAAGTAAATCTGACGAGATTTAAAAAAGTGTCTTATGTGTGCATTTTCTGGATATTTGTGTAGGGAGGTATTTTTCTGTGTTACCATAGCAACTGAGTGACTTAGGTAATTTCAGAATACAACGTGTGCCTTACATAACTATAGCACACACGGAGTAAAGAAGGTCTCCAGCCTCTCATACCATGTGCATCACTACTATAAATGAAGCTTGAGTAAAATGATCAACTCCCCACACAGTGTATAGACAAAGAGGACAGTACATCTGCACATTTATAACCGTAATCAGCAAAATAAGCCTGCTATTTTGTGCATATCAACAGCTCTGAAAAGCCTTGATTATTTATTTCATCCTACTTTACAACCTTTGTATAGTAGCCTGATCCATTTCAAAAAGGAGTCACAAGACATGTTGAAAGGCAAGGCATGGTATGCAGTAGATGTTTCAGTCAGGTGTCAGATCTTGGTTAAGGTTCTTTACACCAACTTTACAGACTTTAAAGCTAAAACAGTTCTTACATTAACATTTGTGTAACTAAAGATTTTTAATAATGACCACAGGGGATACTGAAGTCTACCCCAAAAAGTCACTGGACAAGAACAGGAGAAAAGCACCCTGCGCAGATTGCCAGCTCGTCACAGGTCAGACACACAAACACATTTAAAATCATACCATGGTATACAACTATTAAACATTCAATAATTTCTTAATCAAATACTGGTAACGGGGCAGCACGGTGGCTTAGTGGTCAGCACGTTCGCCTCTCAACGCTGGGGATTCCCGGTTCGAATCCCCATCTGGGTGGAGTTTCCATGTTCTCCCCGTGTCTGCGTGGGTTTCCTCCGGGTTCTCCGGTTTCCTCCCACAGTCCAAAAACATGGATCAAGTCAATTGAATTCTCAAAAATTGCCCCATATAGAGTGTGTCTGTGTGAGTGAGTGTGTGCCCAGCGATGGATTGGCGCCCTGTCCTGGGTCTATCTGCCCAGCGCCCGAGACGTTCTCCCCTGGATGGGCATGGGGAACCCCGCCGCGACCCTAATAGAGGATAAAGTGGGAGATAATGAATGAATGAAAATACTGGTAACTGATTATTGCCCATTTTGCAAAAAACATACAAATTTTCTTTCATGGAAAACCAACATGTCACAGGTGCCTGGGGCACCTGTCCCTCATTTGTGTATTCATTGTCTCTGTTGGGTGATTGGTTTATTTTGTGCACGTGACCGGGTCTTTTTCTTACTTAGTTTCCGTATTCCCTCTTCCCCGTGCACGTCTTTGTTTGTGGTATTACCCAGGTGTTAGTCCATTTGTTTTGTCCCTCCTTTCTGTCGGTGTCCCTACACCATTTTTAATAATAAATCCGGTTTGTTTTTATACCCGGTGTTCTCTGGACTCTCCTTCCACGCTCAACCACGGTACCACGCTGCGCACTATCCCCGCGTAGGTTGTGTTCGTTGGAGTGTTTTGTCTGACGGACCAGCGTACGCATTTTTCTCCGCGTAGCCGGTTCCAAGGAAACGCTCACCGGGCGCAAGCGGCGTACTCAGTTTCCCCGCGTAGCCGATTCTCCCGGGGAAGACGAACCGAGTCTAACACAACAATTCTTGTTTTTAGTGATTAACTATTCAAACTTCTGTCTGGTTTACAGGGCTAGGTCCTTTAGATTCAGGCATAAAATTATGTTTAAGGTGTAAATTCATGGGTAAAAAACTTGAAAGAAATGTTTCCAAAAATGTATATATTTTTTGGATGTATCTTTGAAGCTTTTCAGCTTTTGTTATAAAGTTTTATTGGGAAGAGATGGAACACTATTCCATTCCTGTTCTTCTGGGCTTTTTATTATGTACATAATACATAGTATTATTTATAATACAGAACGTTCTGATCATTGCTTAAATTCATTCATTCATTATCTTCCGCTTTATCCTATTATATCCCATTATCTTACGCTTTATCGCGGGGGGGGGGGGGGGGTTCCCCATGCCCATGCCCATGCCCATCCAGGGGAGGACGTTTCAGGCGCTGGGCAGATACACCCAGGACAGGGCGCCAATCTATCGCTGGGCACACACTCACTCACACAAACACACTCTACATGGGGCAATTTGGAGAACTCAATTGACTTGATCCATGTTTTTGGACTGTGGGAGGAAACCGGAGAACCCGGAGGAAACCCACGCGGACACGGGGAGAACATGGAAACTCCACCCAGATGGGGATTCGAACCGAGAATCCTTAGTGCTGAGAGGCGAACGTGCTGACCACTAAGCCACCGTGCCGCCCCATTGCTTAAATGTTTTAAAAAATTATATATTACTGTAAAGACGAAATGGTACGATGGTTTTCTTAATGTACTGTACAGCGAATGCAAGTGTAGGATTTCTCACCAAGCATCATGTGTCTGGGACAGATTTCGGCTTCATACTGACCTGGATTCAAAGCTTTAAATGTAATACAAACAGTAAACACTGCAAAACCCAAACAAACACTGCAAAATACAGTGGACAAGTCTTAGTAGAGCTCCCCAAATGGGAAATTGTATAATGAGGTAGGGACTGAACTAACTGGCTTTGGGAGTGTGAGGCATCATCACACAACACACACGTGCATACACACATATACACAGAGTAAAGGTTTGGCACACACTCTTTTACACACTCATGCACAGTAAATAATGTTTGGTAGTATAATTACTGTTGAACTTTGTTTGAGAAACATAGGTGCTAGGTTAATTTATGTAAGATTCAGAATGGCGTGTTACTAAGAGTCACAGGGAAGAACCATGCCACTCTCGAGAGCAAATCACACACTTGTGTTGCTATGGAAACTCTATTAGGTAACAGGGTTGCCATAGTGTCTGAGAAGATCAAAGCTCAGCAACAGAACAAGAGATGAAGAAGACACACAAACAAGCATGTGCACATGTATACACACACACACACACACACACACACACACACATCAAACACTAAGATGAATTAAAGAAGCATATTCACAACACCACTGTGAACTTTACAACTAGCGGTGCCTCTTTTGAAGCTGCAGATGAAGAACAAACATTAAACATTTCAAAAAGGCAAATAAATGTAAAATTCAATGAATAAATCTGTCATTGAACTGTAACACCACTTTATTAAATTCAGGGACTGTTATAAAACAGTAAAGTTGTCTTGTAATAGTCTATTCAGCTCATGTGCATGTTGCTGATTGCTCCTCTTGGACATGAGCTTCATTAGATCTTGTTGAAACAGGAACTGCTGAACCAGCACCATAACACTTCCAGCTTCGTTTTTGTTTTTGCAGTATTGCCAGTTTTGGCAATTTGACACTGGAGATTTAAGACATTTTTAATTCACGCTATTTAGATTCCCCTTTATTGGAACTAATAATAATAATAATAGACAAAATAATACTAATATGTAGTGCTCGTTTACATTTACAAGGTCACTTTGCATTCAGCTAAAGAGATAATTTGAGAAAAACAGCATGACAATTACAAATCATGCTGTTTTGTTTATTTAGTTACACAAATACAGTATACTGAACTTCCCATATAAAAGGGAAATAAAAACACAGGCACCTGAAAGCATAAAATATGAACATAAGGCTTGTATGTGTAGTTATATATATATATTCTACAATCAATTATCAACTTATGTTTTGAATATGCATGCTTAGAATTCAGCAAGCAAGCTTTATTTGCACATAACATGGCAGTTGTGAGTATAAATGGTTTTATTGCTGTATAGAAAAGTGGGAGCTGCTATAGTGCTTCATAATTATGCATGCACTTAAAATATTAAAAAAAGTCTTCTAAGGCTGTCCTAATTTATTACGTTTACTTCAATAAACGGAACCCTTCAATTCGCCCAAATTACTAATAGTGTAATTACAAATTACATTTAGTGTAAAAAAAAGTCATTGTGTTTTTTACCTACCACAATACAAATGTTATTTAGTTCTATTGTAAATGTTCTATAATGTCAGGCAATATTAAATGATGTTTGTGATTTTTCTTATGGTTATTTTGCTATATATATATATATATATATATATATATATATATATATATATATATATATATATATATATATATATATATATATATATATATCAAAACAGACATGCACTTCTTAAGCAAGTATTACTTATCTAATTATTTGTCATCGTATTTGGCAAAAATAGTCTATGTTCTAAAGTTCTAATGTTGTGAGTATTGTGCCATGGACAGATTCAGTGCAACAAAAGACATGTAACAGCAAAGTGGCACATAATATGGATCTATAGCTTGTATTAGAAAAGCTGCTATGACAAATATCTAAAAACACATTATATAATTGTCAAACAAATATTGTTAAATAGGAAAATTATTATTTAATAATAATATAATATTTGTGACCTATAGATGTGCTTTCCTGCTCTCATGGTATAAGTCACAGGAGTAAATGGCATTTGGACTGCTGTTTAAGCAGACTAGTTTCGTGTCTTGCACTGTTGGCCTTAAATTTGGCAGGACACAAAATTACATACTGTATGATAGAACCAGGTATTTGGCATAATCATCCAATAACACTAACACAATCAACCAATTTAGCAATAATTGAGGCAGGACGGTGCAAAGCACAAACGAATGTGACACATGAATGAAGATAACAATAAAAAGCATGACTCAAACATTGAATATCTACTGGCAGAGACAGTTTTCATGACTTCATGAAGTGAAGAATAAATCCGTTTGCATTTGAGCATTTGAGAAAAAAAGTTTCAGTTTTAAAGATCACTTACAAGTGAGTGTAAAAAGGTTTCAAACTGCACGTACACAAAGTTCACACAAACGAACACACTCATGCATTCTTCACATATTAAACAGTACTCACGCCATGCTACAAATAGAAATGTGGATAATATGATGCCCAAGAAACAAGAGGAGAACGGCACATTTTTCCTAGAAAGGAAGGAACCGGATGAGCCCATTTATAGCCTATAAAGCCATTTATCGATCTATATATGACGAAAAACACAAGGTTATCAGGTGGGATCACGGGTGTTGTAAGCCATGCACAGAGTGGTTGGAACACCACGGTTCATGACACACACAGAGTCTGCAGGCTGCCTGCTCCGATTAGGCCGCTCAGCCTCTACACACAGGGAAAGAAGAAACACAACACACTAGTTATTAAGCAGACAGGTGAAATACATGAGGATGGAACCCAAACAAGAATGGAGCCAGAAAGTGGGAAGATTTGGAACAAATTGTCAGTTGAAAAAATGTCAACCATGCATCTTTACCATGCTTTGGCAACTTCTTCCACGTACTGATGGTGATGCAGGTTTAGCCGTTTCACACATCTTTCCACATCGCCATCATGTTTTGACCATGCAGTTTTCCCTTAAATGCCAGAGGGCGGTTTTGTCATTTTGGGTTTCATGCTTTGTTAAGTGCACTTTGTCATGCAACCACAAGGCACATTTTTTTCCTCCTTTAACGTTCTGCAATAAGTTTTGTCAGCCTCTTTTTGCCCTTTTCACACCAGGCCAAAGAGAGTATTGAAACCAGAAGAGTATTTGTGAAATAATAATTAAAAGAAACCATTCCATGTGATGAAAATAATCAAACTGCAAACAGGTTTCATACAAAATTTATTTCATGCTAGAATTAAATCATGTGCTCTTTTTCTATCAACTTTTGCATAACATCGTACATGCATCTGATTCCCCCCCGGTGTTCTAAATTGCATACAGTGCTCTTATGTTCTAAATATACATGTCTTTTTTTTATGTAAGCATTGTTGTACCTTAAGAAAAACAATATCAGAGAAAAGAAGTGTAAATCACATCTTTACTCTTTCCTTTTAACACGTTGACATTTTTTGTCATTTTTTCTTTAAATTTATTTTTCAAAAATAACACTGTTAAAAGTTCTAACTCAATGTGTGAATAAAACAGTTGCTCACAAAAGCTTTTCACACAATCAACAATATAGTAGCGTAAAACAGAAAAATATCAACTAAATCTGCTCTGATTATTTTTTTTTTTTCTTCTCTCAATAAGATCAAATAGCACAAGCATGCCAAACAGAAACAACATGGAAATGTTGGTTGATTTGAACACCCGAAACATCTTGTTGAAATATTTTTCAACTTTTTTTTCAGCAAGCTCGCTCGGAGTTTGAGGTCAATATGACCAGATTCGGCTTGCATGTGGTTCTTAGCACAAATGAAAATGTGGAAGAAACAGTAAAGAATCTGCTGTTCTAAGGAAAAGTACACTGTCTTTTGAACATCTTGTATTCATGGCTACATGAAGCATTGTAAAAGTGAGGAACCTTCGAATCAAAATATATAATTTTCATACAGATATTCATAACAGCAGTAAGCAGTGTTCAGGATTTTATCATACCACCATGCAACTCATGCTAAAATATCTTCTAGTTATCCCAATGGAGACTGAAAGTTATATCATTGGAATTCTTAATGGCTTTAATAAACCTTTGTTTAGCAGTCTTGTTTCACTTTGTGTCAAGTTATCTGCAGCTTGTGCATGACTTGCAGTATTCGTGTCTTGTCCACACATTGCGTCCTGGTCGAAAAAGGTCTACAGACTGCTCTGAGAGGGTCATCGATCAGAAAAAAAAAACAGTCTGCCGTGATAAATGAGGAAATTCTCTTCCTCACCAGTATCCTATTGAGTTGTCTCTCTATTTTCCTTTAACATGCCTTCGTTTTTGGAAATTGACCCTAAAGCTTTCGAGCCACTGTACATCCAAGAAACGTTGGAGAGGGAGTTCTCCTCTCTTGAGCCGGTGCGGTCTCCTCAGGTCACGCGAAGCACTTCTGCCTGCATATACTTAACTAGGACAGTCTCATCTTTACAGGAATCTGTGATAGAGAATACAGGGGAGGGTGTGGTTGCTCAGGGTCATCCTGCCACTGCGTCTTGGCCATTCAACTCAGCTTACACAATGAGGAGGACAGGGTAAGGAGATGTCTCACAGACGAAGGATTATGGCAGAGATGGTTTTTTTTTGTTGGTTTTTGACAATCCAGATTTTCAAGAAAGAGTAGGGGAGGAGCAATGGACAGAGACACAGAATAAACAGCAAAAAGAGAGACAGCTGCTCAAGATAGCGGAAAGAGTCTTCGCCATGCAATAGGAGCTTTGGGGGACTTTTGCTGCCAGATAACTTAAGATTGAACAGGGGAGACCATTTTGCAGGTAAAGAAAAAGGAAGGGGAGATTCTCACACCTGAGCGGGAAATTTTTGTGGCTTAACAAATAGAAGAGGCGGCGTCACAAAGAAAAGGTTTTGGGCTTACATTAATGCCTCGTAACTGACTGACTGCATTAACATATATATTGTTCTAGTTTGGTGAAATGAAGGTATGAATATGTATGAATCTGCCTACTTGTGAACAAAATCGGGGTAAAGACAGGAAGGGGGTAAATGATACTTCACATATGGCATTTTGTATAGTATTTTAACCATGCTAATAGTATAGTATTTGTATAGTATTTTAACCAGAGATTCTATTCTAAACACTTTTCCTGATCCTTTCGGACATGGTTTTCTCTCTGTAGTGGATCCTCATATATCTAACGACAAATACTATGAATAAGTGACAAAGAGCCACTAAGACACAAGGAAAGAGAAGCAGAAAGCTAAAAACAGGAGCACAGACAAGGACAGAGCACAACAAAATAGCAGAGAATGAGTATTTGTTTTTAAAAATAAGGGAAAAGGCCTGAAGAGTTCTAGGGGTCAATGGACACCGACACCAATTTGACCAGATTGTTGACCTGCTTGTTAGAGTGCCCATCCTCCAGAACTTTTACTAACCTTGGTTTGCTAAAAAAGGGCAGCCTGAGTGACAAAGAGGCTTCAAGCTCTGTTCTTTCTTTTCTGGATGTTTGTTTTAGTTTGGATGGGTCCTCAGCAGCTGCAGTTTGCTTCATTGAAAAAGCTGTCGGATTGCATGCAGTTAATAAAAGCACAAACATGCACAGAAAAAGTGTTAGTTTGGGTTGGTAAAAGACAGGTTGAAGGATGAACAGAGAACACAGGAGTTTTTTTATTCATTTATTTATACAATATATTTTGTTATCACTTAATTTCTTTACTTTATTCATTAATTTCATTTGATTGTAGTGTTTGACACTGTTTATCGTGCCATGTCAATTGCTAGAACAGAGAATGTAGTGGGCATTACTGGACCTGCACATTATGGTCTAAATCCTTAATGACAGTACAGCCTCACTACTCTGCGTTTTATACTGTTCCCATGAAATTAGATTTGCATTTTTGCTAATGATAGTTGACCTTAACTTAATAACATTCACACTATAATCCTATTAAAGACTAAATAACAAAGATTTCATGTTGCTTTTCTTTCAAGGTTTGGAGAAACTAATTCCTAACCTTTAAAACTTCTGCCACATTATGCCTCAGCCAATAAAATAATTGTTAAGTTGTTAATATTTGATGTCAGCACATTATTATCTGTCTGCAGGGTGTTTTGGTTTTAATAATTAGTTGATTAATTATATTAGCTCTAGTTAAAATACATGTCAATATAGACATCCTGTCAAAGTAGGCCTTCACTATAATGAGCGGTATTTGAAGTTGTGAAATATAAATATGAATGAAAAAGAGCTTTGTTTTCTGTGTTCTCAGTCCATGTCCTTTTTCCCTAATCAGTACCAGCCTTAGCAGGAGGACAGAACATGCTGGAAGGCCCCATTGCCAGGCCCAAAACATGCACCACACAAGACCAGCCCAAAGAAGTACATAATCTGCTTTATAGAAAAAATGTTTTTTTTTTTAATACTGATACATGTATATCCTTATTCTGTCCTAAAGCCTTTACATACCAGGGGTGTTGAGGAAAGAAAATTGAAAATATTAGTACCTGCAACGATGCAAGTGATGAAAGTTCAATAAACACTTGTTTAAATAATCCCAATACAGCGCATTCTACAAAAAGATCTGTGCTGATGATCACATTCTTATATTCATAATGTTATAATTTGATTAGATTTTTTTGATTCGTTTGTTTCTGCGTTAGTAGTCATGACTAAAATAACAGTTTGACGTGCCGAATAATCCACAAGGGACAAAGACCAACTCTCCGGGCATGTAAAGGCCTTTACCTTAACATAAAGCATGTAACAGATACATATGTTCACACTGACCAACAGAAAAGCTCTCACAAACACAATCAACAAGAAATTGAGACAGGAATATACAGTGTGTGGGTGTCAACTGTGTATCAAGTGTGACTAATTTTATGGTGAATCTAAATGTGGAAATGTGTAATTAAACAGCATGTTCACACAGAGCAAGACATAAGACACAGAGAGACAGTGCTTGCCAACTTATAACACTTACTTAACCTATGGATGGTAACATTATCTAGTTCAAATATGACACTAGGGTGTATGGGCATCATGATTTGAAAAAATGTAACATCTTGCTTGGAATTTTGCAGTCACTTGTTCCATTTGCTTTGTTGCATTCTCTTAAGTTGAAAGCTATGAAACTAAACAGTCATGGTTGCATATGAAATGTTTATACATGAATGGGCAGGTATGAGTAGTATTGTAATTGAGTTACAATTTGTGGAAATGCAGTAGCGTATCTGATGGGGATCGTTTTATGCCTTAGGAGATGTAAGTCTCATATGCTAAAATCTTTTGCGCTTGCGGTTAGTGATTATAAGTGGGGCTGGCAGTCAGGTGGTGATTCTGGCATGGCCATCCTCCTGGCTGTGTGTCCAGCCTAGCTGCAGCAGTGGGTAGCCTAGTGTGGGAGCGGCCGACGCCCCACCTGGCCTCCCTGAGAATGTTCCGGCTATGGGTTAATCAGAAGATCGGGGACAGATGGAGAGAAAAAACACACACAATGGACAGACGAAAGGACGGGCAAGTGGAAGAGATAACAAGTAAAAAACGAACAAACGACAAAGAAAAAAACAGAAAAAAGGGAAGATTAAGGTTTGGCCCCAGGAGGCAGCTGTATGTGTTTTATAGTGACTTTGAACATAATGCAAAACGACACTGAGAGCCAAACTTAGTGCATGTTTGGAAAAGTGGAGTGGCTGATGTTGAAGGAATGACGTTTAAAATTATAAAGTGTATTAGTGCCTAATGGAATTGGGTTATATCGTGTGTACGCCTGGACTAATAATGTGCAAATACGAATCTGTTGTTGAAATACAGACACATGGCCTTTTAATACCTGGGTCTTATATTTCACTGTCTCTCTGTTGGATGCACTTGTCTTCTGTATCTTTTGTGTAAATGTGTGTGTGTGTGTGTGTGTGTGTGTCATACCTTTTCTCACTCTGGTACCTGGGTGTGTGGCTCGGCCAGTCATGTTCAGAAGAAAACATGGAGTTTCCCCACGTGGCTCACAAGGGCTAAAGATCTGGCCATCTTCAGGGGTGAGAGCCTGGTCTATATGAGGGCAGTCTTCATTGGCCAACGCTGCCTTGGCCGCTTCACCGTTCACTTTGGGATCTTCAAACACACAAGTACATATAAGAGTATACAGGTGCCGAACTAGGGTTTGAGGAGTTTTTGAAACCTGTACACACAAAATACTGATGAGGTTTTCTTCTGTTGTAACATGTTTTATGTTGTCATTACTTCAGCCTATTGGAACCATTTATATATATATTGACCCATTTCATCAGCAATATGTGTCCTTTCAGAATTATCTTAGTAAACATCTTTTATTCTTCAGACACCTTCATCTTAATTTTTGAAGACAAATTACTTACTATAACTTTATTAGCTTCTTTAATTGCGTAGGTAAAATACATCTAGGCTTTCAAGCCTGTAATAACATGCTAACTCTGAGTTCTTGTTACTAATTTCCCCAAAGAAAATTAAAAGTAATTGGAGAATTGTTTTGGAGAATCTCCAGTTTACAATCTTATATTTTGCCACACCCAATTTCACAACGTTACCCTATAGTTATTTTTAAGGAAGTTTTTATGAAGAAAAGTATAATAGGAACAAGGGAGCTTTTTAGTGCACAGTGACCTAGACATGGTCTTGAGAACTAAGCACAAATATTCATTATTTTTAGATTGTCTGTGCTAAGAAGACAAAGGAAACTGGGGTTTATGGGCTTACAGTTGTAATGTATCGTGATTCATGGCTGAGTATGAGTAGGGAAAAATTATACAGTTCTGATTTTGCCAGGATCAGCAGATTATAGCTGTGGAAAGTCAGCCTTGCTCTTACTGCAGCACATTTACTTAATATGGGTAAATAAATATTTGTGAGATCGTTTCCGAGCAGTGCATTGTTCTGTATAAAGCTATATCTGTATTGAAGCTCAGCATATTGTTGTTGTTGTAAATATAAAAATATTTCATGGCAACCGGCCCGTTAACCTGTGCAGCCTGAGGCTTTAACTCACTCTGGCAAAAATTATGCACCATCGATCAAACTGGTAAGAAAGCAGGACACTGCCAGAACGTTTTTGAGGATGAATGCTCACTCTGTAATTGCAGGTGTTTGATTATGTATCAAAGTCAGTTGTTTAACTTTGTATTTATTACGATTTAATCTATACAACTGTTGTTATCAATTAAAAAAATAAAAGGGCAATGCCAATCTGTTTGACAAAATGACTGCTATATCATATCATAACATCATTGTCATGGATCTCATTTAAAATCTCCTGCACCCCATGTAACAGTTAATTATTACACCTGCTTGACCAGATGTCTACAATGGCTACCATACAGGTTATGACTAAATCACATAGTTTGTTATATTGTTTTCTGGGCCAGAGCTTGTTTAAGATAAACAAAAAACAAGTTGAAAATTGTCCTGTGGTAAATCGAACATTAAATACGTGTGAATAACATGGACACTGGCTTTATTATTTAGGATCCATGATGGTATGGACTACATTAGTGCATAAAACATCGTAGACTTGCACACCTGTATAAACACCAACTGGAGAACTGTTTTTTATTTTCAGGAAAGGCCTTCTTTAATTTAGCAAGACTATGCTAAACCAAAGTTGTTGTTTTTTTTTTTTTTACATACTTATATATATATATATATATATATATATATATATATATATATATATATATATATATATATATATATATATATATATATATATATATATATATATGGCGGCACGGTGGCTTAGTGGTTAGCACGTTCGCCTCTCAGCGGTAGGGATTCCCGGTTCGAATCCCCATCTGGGTGGAGTTTCCATGTTCTCCCCGTGTCCGTGTGGGTTTTCTCCAGGTTCTCCGGTTTCCTCCCACAGTCCAAAAACATGGATCAAGTTAATTGAATTCTCAAAATTGCCCCATATAGAGTGTGTTTCAGTGTGTGAGTGTGTACCCAGCGATGGATTGGCCGAGACGTTCTCCCCTGGATGGGCATGGGGAACCCCACCGCGACCCTAATAGAGGATAAAGCGGGAGATAATGACTGAATGAATATATATACAGGTATATATATATACTCTTAAACTATTAAGAGCTGTAACAGCAAAAATACATGAGAAGACTTCTAGTGGGTTTTTTTTTCAATCACAGTATGACTTCTTGTCATGGGTTCCCTTAACCGTGTTTGTATTTGTGTACATACTTCAAATGTAGTTTTACACATTGTGCATGTGCGTGAGAGCAGACACACTCTCGGGCCTTATACAGACAGAGGAAGGTGCTAGGAAATGATGCAAGCCTCCTGGGATGGAGGCATGAGGTGGAAGAAGGAAAAACAGGGCAGTGAGTCATCTTGAAAACAACTCAATGAATAAAGGCATTCTCCTTGCTCTTTTATTGCTTCGGTCTCCTGGTTTTCACTTCCAGCGTTCTCTTCCACCCAAATCAGATCTTAAATGATATTTTGATTGTTGTGGTACTATGCATGAGGCATGTGTTCCTGATATTTTGTCTACGGCATGCTTGTGGGTGTACGAATCGATTGTGTGCGCATGCTAAATTTAAAGGCCGTGTCTCATATTCTGCAAAATGGCTTACAGTTTAAAATTAATATGTAATTTGAATATCAAAAACTGATACTGATAATTAATCAAACACTGATGATCCACTGTTTGGATTAATATATTGTTTATTGCGTGCATTACGGAAACCTGGAGCCTTCAGTGCTAGTGAACAGCAGTGCTGTGTTATTTACAGATGAAATCTGGGTGAGGGAGCAGACCTCCTGGGCTCTGACAGGGCTGCCCTACTTTCACCCATCTATTTTTGCTCCAACCTGTCACATAGTTGAACAAAGCTTTTAAATCACCTTCTAATTAGGTTCACAGTTTACACCGAGAGCTCTGACTGACTTAAGGACACTTGACTTACTTTAACGGAATAACAGAAGTCTTCGGTTAGTTTTTAGCGTACAGATGCTGTCATTTAGAACACTATTCTTTTAGATTTTTGTGTTACAGTTTGACGTCTTTAAAAGTGCTCATCGTGTTGAGTTGCCATTATAAACCGTTGGCAGACTACTCATCACTGCCTGTTTAAATCACAGTTTGTTTCACTTCACACCACCGTCACTTCCTTCACTTCACACCACCATCACTGCCTTCATTCCTGAGCTGAACTGTTAAGTCACAAATGTGCTGAAATATGGCTGCTGCGTCACCTCTGTAGCTGATTCTGGGAGCATTAAATATATACAACAAACAAAACCTTCAACCGCATGGGGTCATGTGGAAAACTAAATTATAATATTGCAAAATCTTAAGAGTAAGATCACAAAAGAAATTAAAGCACATCACATTAAACCAGATTTTTTTCTTTTTTTTTTTCCTAAGCATAATATGAATTTTGACATTGAGCTCTTTGCGTAAAAATTATTGGTCTCGAATAGGCAGTTTATAAATGTTGTGTACTCTATATGGGCTATTGTATTGTATATAATTCTATTTTGCTCTGATTGCACATTATTGCAATGCACTAAATATTGGAATGCAAACAAAAGGCATTAGTTTTTGTGAATGTTGTGAATTTAGAACAAAGTTCCCTACTTTACCTTTTGCACTAATTTAGCACTGAGAGTAAACTGATTGTGTTTGTGTTCATGTGCTTTGTGGGAGGGTGCTGATAAGAGAAAGGTAAAGTGTTCAGAGAGGTGCGTGTGCGTGTGTGTGTGTGTGTGTGTGTGTGTGTGTGTGTGTGTGTGTGTGTACATGTGATGTGCATGCATATATGTACATGCTGGTTTTGCATCTGTTGTGTGTTTTCCTGTTTGCTGCCAATATAAACAGATGCCATCTGTCCACTGTGGTCCTGTTTTATAAAATTGTGCCCAAAGTCAAGTGGCTTAAACTGACTGACTTATGTTTGTCCAAAGGCTGTAAGAGCAGGGTAAGGGATAAACTAACAATTAAAATAATTAGTCAGAAAAAACAACGAGAACAACTTGAAAGCAGCGCTATACTTTTAATATACTCCACAATGTGGCATCAGTTTCCTAATCTCATAATCATTGCAATCACCCTGATCTCATTAGACATGTGAAGAGTCGTGAAATAAAGCAGATCCATCTATATTTCAATGTGTTTTTTGCCAGAGTCGTGCAAGTGGAGTTGAATGGCTGCAGATCAGTGCAGAGCCAGATTTCTATTGTGTGGTTGCTTAGACACAGTCTCTATAGCAACATGCTCCAGTGCTGTGTTTTAAAAATCAGCAGCAGCAGTAGCAGGAAATAAACAAGACATCAACTAAAAAGGGGAGGGTGAGAAATAGGTGAAAAGTGTCACTTGTTTACCACCTGTGATGAACCAGTAGTCTCTTTGGGTTAAGAAAATCTGTTTAGGATTTAAAAGATCCTCCTGCATTTAGAAAAACATAAATATATGTATATATTTGTTTTTATGAAAGTGAAGCATAACAGTGCTGATCAGTGCTTTCAGTGCTGATATTGTTGTAACTATTTTTTTATGTCAAAATACATTACTGATATAATACGTAAAATTAATTTATATACATTTAAAACAAAAATAAAAGACATTCCAATTGTTTTATTTTTTAAATTGTTGCCTTTAATGTTAATTGTTCTAAGGGAGATTCAAGGTGTTTAAATACACACAGTGCTGATATTATTGTAACTAATTTATACCATTCTTATGTTATAGGAAAATATTTCATTACCAATGCCAAATTAAAACGTTGCTTCTGTACAAATCTTAAAAATACCTTTAAGTTGTTGTTTATAATAGATTACAGAATTTAGACGGCAATTTAGATGACAAAATGAAGATGTGTGACAACCATGGTGATGTTATGTCTCATGCGATTGGTGTTTTGTCGATCTTTATTTATCATTGGGGAATAATTACTGTTATTTAATTAGGATTTTTATTGGCCAGTATATTTTTTAATATTGAAACTGCTACTGTTGAAGATTTTAGAAACATTTTACACCCTTGTTAAATAACACAAAATATTGTCCATACTGCCATATGTCTGCCAGACTTGGTTCAGCTGTGTTTCAGGACATGTGGGTTTTTATAAATGTTTAATGAAACATGACAAACAAATTAATGTAGCATGTGTGTATGTTCCAAATGAGTGAGCTAGATGTTCTTTCTATAAAACTGCAGTTCACCTTGAAATAAGTTAAACAGCAAAGTATGCAGCTGCAGAATATTGTCTGGAGTAAAGAAATGCTCTTTGATGGGAGTGTGTGAACAATATGAATGAAACGAAGTAATGCTGAGTGGGTGATTCTTTGAGGTGCCTTTGGGGGCTGTCGTGCTGAAATTGCTTAGTTGACTGGAAAGTAAGAAATGTTGCACTCAAGGACCAAACTATGAAAACTATAAAGAAGGCAAGCTGTGTGTCATTGTTATTCTCTTTTGTAAGAGCTGTTTTCAGAAAAACATGACAGTAAAGAGTGTCCTACCTGCTCGGTTCATTTGTAACACCTCGTCCTGGGGAGCCAGTGGACACATGTCACTCTGTGTGCTGTGATGAGGCGAGTTTGTGCCTGACTTACAGAAATTTGGAGAACCCAAATGTGGTGCTCGTGGAATGTGCTTGTTCTTTTTCTTTGGTAGCTTCTGCTTTGCCATTGCCAGCGAGTAGTACATCCCGAAATTATTAACGATGACAGGAACGGGCATAGCAATTGTGAGCACACCAGCGAGGGCACACAGCGCACCCACCAGCATGCCCGACCATGTCTGTGGGTACATGTCTCCATAACCTAGTGTGGTCATGGTGACCACAGCCCACCAGAAGCCAATCGGGATGTTTTTGAAGTGTGTGTGCTCACTGGCCCTCGGATCATTGGGTTTGGCGCCAATGCGCTCAGCGTAGTAGATCATAGTGGCGAAAATAAGCACTCCAAGGGCAAGAAAGATGATGAGGAGGAGGAACTCATTGGTGCTGGCTCGCAGAGTGTGCCCAAGAACACGCAGGCCCACGAAGTGACGGGTTAGCTTGAAGATTCGCAGGATGCGCACAAATCGCACAACGCGTAGAAAACCCAGTACATCTTTAGCTTCTTTGGAGGACAAGCCACTCAAGCCCACCTCTAAGTAAAAAGGCAGGATGGCCACAAAGTCAATGATGTTGAGGGTGTTTTTGATGAACTTCTTTTTGTCGGGACAGAAGGTGATGCGCATGAGGAACTCAAAGGTGAACCATACCACACAAACACCTTCAATGTAGGTGAGATAGACCTCGGTCTCGGTCTCTTGGTAGATCCGCGTGCTGTTTTCCAGCGGGTCGATTTCAGTACGGTTGATAATGGGGTTGAAGGCCTCATGTGTCTCCAGGCAAAATGTGGTTATAGACACCAGGATGAAGAACAGAGAGGCGAATGCCACCCACTGGAGAACAGAGAGAGGGAGACAAACATTACATGGTCGAATATTTATATCAAATATGACATTTTTACATTGATACAAACCAAGCCTTCAATGCCCTGTTTTGCACAGTGATCCCATTTTGATTCCAAATTATTTCTTTCTAAACTCTTATTCTTCGTTTTTCATTGACTTATTTACAGAACGGTCATCACTCACAACGGTTTTGTGAAAATTGCACTTTTCTTTTTAAGTGTAAATTGACAAAATAGATTGAAAGATTCATTCATTTTACCATAACACATTTTTACCTTTGACTCATGTTTCCATTTTTTAGACCTGCTACCAACACCTGAAGTTGTGTGTCATTATATACTGCTCTTGTTGTCTTTAATGGTCTGTAGTAAAAAAATGTTCATTACCTGATACAAGTTACCAAAGTTTACCAATGTTTCTCATTAAACACTGAACCAGTTCTCATCCCAGTTCAAAAGAGCTTTTTAGACATTAGAAAAGCAGGAGCAGCGTTTGAACAGAACTCAGGAATGACTGATTATACAAGAGTTTCATTTTGCAGCAGAAAAAAAACTCAAGGTGTGCTTTGGGAGTTGTGTAACTCCACTTTACACCTCTACTCTACCAAAGATCTGTTTTCTGAAAGCAAGGAACATGCACTTTGCAAATGTTAGGAGAATAAATGGTGTAACCTTGATATAGATTGAAAGTGTGCACTTGTATTACTCAGGTTCAAGTAGGAAAGCATGTAAAGCATATCCTTGATAAAGTAGTACAAGGTGTTTAATTTTTCAGTAACATAAATACTTAAGGTGGCTGCTGTAAATTCTTACAGCAACTAATGGCTTTACTCAAATTGATTTACTGCTGATTCCCACAACACAATGGTTCAACATTACACGAGGTGATGTATTACTGAATGCATTCTTTACATGCATGTGACAAATCAGTTTTGTAAATCACTTTAATGCTATATTTTATTTTAAATAAACTATTATAAATAAATTTACTTTATATGCTTGGTTGATGGTTGGTACATGCCAAGCTCTCATTCAAAGCTAAGAATATGGCATCCTGTTCATCAGCAATGTTGATGAAACAGCTATAATTTCCCTCGTACCTTCTACTGCATGAGAAATGTTAGCCTGATGCTGAAATTGAGTCATAAATATATGATCTATGTTATTTCTCTCTATGAAATCAGAAAAAAAACAGCAGACTATAACGTTGTGTTTGTGCTGCAGGCTGTTTGGTGTATTGATGCTCTTGCAGCTAAATATAAAATTAGTATGATGGTATGGCAGCACGATGGCTTAGTGGTCGGCACGTTCGCCTCTCAGCGCTAGGGATTCCCGGTTCGAATCCCCATCTGGGTGGAGTTTCCATGTTCTCCCCGTGTCTGAGTGGGTTTCCTCCGGGTTCTCCGGTTTCCTCCCACAGTCCAAAAACATGGATCAAGTCAAATGAATTCTCAAAATTGCCCCATATAGAGTGTGTTTGTGTGAATGAGTGTGCACAGGGATAGATTGGCGCCCTGTCCTGGGTCTAACTGCTCAGCGCCCAAGACGTTCTCCCCTGGATAGGCATGGGGAACCCCACCGCGACCCTAATAGAGGATAAAGCGGGAGATAATGAATGAATGAGTATGATGGTATGTGGAAGCACATTAATTAGATACACAGTTTTTATATCCACCTTTCTCTCTACAGAGGACAAACTCTCATGATGGATTTGGATGATGGCTACACCTGTGCACACAGTGGGCCTCAGTATGTACAGTAAGTGCTTTCACAACTTTTTCAGCATGTACCTTTGTTTTCGCAAAGCAGTGTGTTCATCTGGATGCAAAAGTTCACAAAACATTGTTTTTAAATCACTCTGGTGCCATGTGGATGAGATTGTGGAACAAAAGATGTTTGTACATTATGAACCGAATAGAACACATGGCCTATTAGATGTTTACTGTTAACATTCATATTAATACCACACTAAACCCTGTAAGTAGATACACAAGGATATTACTACACAGAGAAATTGCTCTGGCCCAAAATCTGGCTTACATCCCCCCATGTTCCTACAGACCACTCGCCATATAAATAGACAACACTTAGGCAGACTGCTTCCAGTTGAGAGATGTGGGCTTCATACATCAGCTAAGGGTGCCGAATCAGCCAAATTGTGGCTTACCTGTAGGAAACACTGCCAAATATTTACCAGACATGAACCAGATGTGTGTTCATTCTAATAGGAGAATGTTACCGGCTAATATCTATTGCAAAAAAATGGAGACAATGGTCTCTGGTCTTATGGTTTGGATTGGCCACATAGATTTGAAGTGGAGAAAAATTTGAGAGATACTGTGCTTTTGGAAGATCAGCCGGAGACAGGACAGACAGACTTGTCACTGGCACACAGAGTTAACTAGCCCTTCTTCCCAAGCTACCCTATTATTTAGCAGAAATTGCAGAGAAAGAAGAGAATAGACAAAGAAGGAAGAGAGAATCTGGATCAAGCCTCACAAAAATAGTACACAGCCCTCCCCTTCCCCTTCTCCCTTACATCACCTCTTTCTGTCTCTACCTCTTTCTCTCATTCTACCTCACTTCCTGAAAATAAAAGCCTGTCACGTTCTCTTATGTAACCCAGTACTGCCTCGCACCCACATTAGTGGGACCGTCTGCATTTCTCCAGCTGATAAAGTCTGACTGATTGGCTAGTTGTGGCTCTAAATGAGTAAATACATATGCTCAGATTTTGAGAATAATCGTCAAGAAGTATTCAAGCACTTTGGCCACACCTCACACCTGGACTGTTTGATGTATGACCTTTGGAAATGACCTTCAGCAAAAATACTTCATTCAAAGACCAACCAGATAGACACAAGCCAATCATGTGAGATTACTGAGCTTTAAAGAGGGGGTCAGTCCCCCTGGAGACCACTGCTGCCCTTTAATGAATGTCACAGGTTATGTTTTTTTTGTGTGTGTTTTGTTTTGTTTAGATCTTAAAAAGAGTGATGGTGCTTCTGCCTGCTTCTGTCATGAGTAACATAGATGCATGTATCCTGCTTACTGTTGATAATGGGGCACCACAGTGAAGGAAAAATTTGTATTATTTCATTGTAGGGTCATAATGCAGTATAACATAATGTTGACATTTTTTTTTGTGTGTGCAGGTTACTAAAAATGACACTGAGTTTAATTTTTAGCTTGAATCAACCTACAAACTCAAACCCATAAAAAAAATTAGCTTCTTGTCTTTCTGTCGTAATACTAATTTTGGAAAGTTATATTGCATTTTGTTTGTAATTTCACATAGTTAAAATTAAACACATTTAATATATATTGAAAAGTAGAATTTAAAGCACATTTTAATGCAATACAGTACAAAACAATACTAACATCACAGAGCTCTCATGCTGTGATCACAGGGTCACACTTTGATGTTTATTAGTATTGACTATGTCAGCTTTAAAATCATGTTTAAATAGAATAATATAGCAATCCATTAGCAAGAGAGGGCTTTTAAAACTATGTGGTTTATAAATTATTCTAAAATAAACCCCTTTTCCACTTTCCACAGTTTAGTCACCGACAATTCAGTTCAATGCCATGTGCGCTTGTGAGTTATTTCAAAAATAACTTTTAAACTCGACATATCCAGTAATGACTCGAAAAAAAAAACTATTATAGAAATAACTGACACACAGAAACATGACACTGTAGTGAAAAAGGCAAAAAAATAGCACTATGCAGCACTAAAAAATTTAGCATAAAAGAAAAAATGTCGGGGTTAACCTTAAAAAACCCTAAACTTTCAAAAGAAATAAGCTTTTTAAGCAATTTAATGAATTTAAGTCAAATGTGCTGCATTAATAATACTCAACTTTGCAGTGATTGGGCTGAGATGAGCAGTGCTCACCCATTTATCTGAATATTAGCCTAATATATCATTATTTAAACGCCTGCCTTCAAATGCATACGACCAAATTTAATTCATTTGCTATACCACTGAAATGATTTCAGTCTGTCCTTAGATTGCTTTGCCTGGCCTGTCAGTGCAGATATGCACCAAAAGAGGTCCATAGCACTTCTGCACGTTACATACCATTAGTATATTCTTTCTTTCAATGTAGAAATTATTTAAGGTTTCTAATGACGGAAAATTAATAAACTAAGCAGACTTCATGTTGGTAGGAAAAAGAAGCCACGAAGCCAAGTATATAAAGACATGGAGGGGACAAAGCAACAAAATCAATTAAAAGCACTTAGATAACAATTGAGCACCATGGATACCTATGCTTCATGTGGCCTAAATGTTGATCTGATTATACTGCATTGAAATATAATTTAGTTGTAATGATTGTTTGAATGTTTCAATGCATTGCCGCAAAGCAGCTTTATGGTGTTCTAAGCCCGAAGCCCTGAAATGCAAGCCGAAGCAACAGTAGAAAAGAAAAAACAGTATTTATTTTGAACCAAGGTTCAGAAAGGGACTCCTTAAGCGTTTGGGTAATGTTTAAAGTGTAAGACACTATTGTGAATATTTTCAACTGTCCATCTAAAAAAAAAAGACAAGGCATACAGTATTTATTAATTCTGTAAATTAAAATGACTCATAATCTACATTTCTGCACAATTAAATTGATTTTTAGTTCTTGTATGAAAAATACTACTAAATAAAAAAAAAAAACAGTGCCACATACAAAAGGATAATGTGAATTTACCTACTGAAGTTAAATTTATTTTTGCAATATTGACTTACAAAGAAGAAATAAAATGTGGCTTAAATTTTATGTAAAATGTATTAAAATCATCAAATCACATTTATGAATATGAAGAACAAGCTTTAGAATTAGACCCTATGAGCCATAATTCCCTGAGCCTGGCACTATCCCATTACCGATTTTCATACAAGCAGCCCACTCTCTCACTGTTACTCCTCTCTCCTCTCTCCCAAACCTTCTCATACATCCATTAAGTTCTTATGTTCTCCTATATGTGCTCTTTGAGTGTGTGGTTGGCATTGCCTGTCAGGCATCCTGAAAGATAAATCAGTAAGACAGACATGACTATTTGAGACACTTGAGGGCAAACATGGCTTTCTGGTATTTGCTTTCACACGGTCTTTGAGGCTGGCAGTGGGAGTTGGGAAAATTTTGTGGTTCTAGTCACAGTGTGAGTTTACACCCTTATTGCCCATATTTCCCAGCTAGGGGCTTAACACTGTGATTTTTTTCATCATCCTATTATCACTGAATATGTACTTGTGCATGAACTACATATATGGTGAATATGCACAGGGTTATTTATTTTTTTAAATAAAAGTAGTTTTATTGATCGTTTAAAAGTAGTGCTTTTATAGAATGCCTAGATGTAATAAGAATAAATATTTCACAGATACAGCGATGGATTGGCGCCCTGTCCTGGGTCTATCTGCCCAGCGCCCGAGATGTTCTCCGCTGGATGGACATGGGGAACCCCCCCGCGACACTAATAGAGGATAAAGCGGGAGATAATGGATGAATGAATGAATTTCAAAGATAGAGTGGGACATGGGATACTTCTTGTAACATGGTTGTAAGAGTTAAAAGAGCTGGTACCAAGTCGAACATATTAATCACCATATTAATTATCGTTTTGGACCTTGTTATGTTCACAGTGAAAAGGACATGTTAACTTGCATGATGGCTGCAGGATTACCACTAATCAGACAGCTAACTAAAACAGAACCAAAGAACAAGGAGGTGGAAGGAAGGAGGTAAAATAAACCATTCATTCATTCATTATCTCCTGCTTTATCCTCTATTAGGGTCGCGGTGGGGTTCCCCATGCCCATCCAGAGGAGAATGTTTCGGGCGCTGGGCAGATACAACCAGGACAGGGCGCCAATCCATCGCTGGGCACACACTCACACAGACACACTCTATATGGGGCAATTTTTGAGAATTCAATTGACTTGATCCATGTTTTTGGACTGTGGGAGGAAACCGGAGAACCCGGAGGAAACCCACGCAGACACGGGGAGAACATGGAAACTCTACCCAGATGGGGATTCGAACCGGGAATCCCTAGCGCTGAGAGGCGAACGTGCTGACCACTAAGCCACCGTGCCGCCTCAAATAAACCAAATGTCTTTAATATGAACAGGCCTGTGGCACGGTGGCTTAGTGGTTTAGCACGTTCGCCTCTCAGCGCTAGGGATTCCTGGTTCGAATCCCCATCTGGGTGGAGTTTCCATGTTCTCCCCGTGTCTGCGTGGGTTTCCTCCGGGTTCTCCGGTTTCCTCCCACAGTCCAAAAACATGGATCAAGTTCATTGAGATCTCCAAATTGCCCCATATACAGTGTGTTTGAATGAGTGAGTGTGTACCCAGCGATGGATTGGCGCCCTGTCCTGGGGTCTATCTGCCCAGCGCCCAAAACGTTCTCCCCTGGATGGGCATGGGGAACCCCACCGTGAACCTAATAGAGGATAAAGCGGGTGATAATGAATGAATGAATGAATGAATGAACAGGCCTAAACAGAGATAAACAGAATGTTGGCCAGATGACAGTATACACAAGATAAGTGTCTAAACAGAGCATAATATAAGAACAACAGGATAAAGACCTTACAACTGGTTAACAAAAATGAACAATCCGAATCAACAAACCTCAAAGCGAAGGTGCCAACAAAAGTTATTTAGAGTAATATCAAGGAAGAATGAACACAATGTGGAAAGTAATAGAAGTCAATGTAAAAGTCTAAAGCAGTTAGAAAACCAACAAACAGAACTGAGAAAATCAGCTTTGTCACTTGGGTAATTTATTGGCTTAAGTTAGCAATCTCTGTCGAGCTTGTTAAAATAATAATGTACTTGAGGTCTTGTTCAGCCTGAATTTCTGTTTGATGGTTATACAGTTAAAAGATTCAAATAATCTATGACAAAATACCCTTTATCGTCTTTATGTATCATTTTTCTTTCATGTTTAAGATGGTAAAGCTTTGGCACTGACTCAATAGGCCGGTTGCCATATCCATGTGCAACACCATCATACCCACTGTGGACCAGCAGGAAGGTTTCTGACATGGCTGTCTTCTACATCCACACCCATATAGTTGTGCGTCATCCCTCTCTCTCACACATCTTACAATCTCGCTATACAAATATATTTTTAAAAGCTCTCTCTCTCTCTCTCTCTCTCTCTCTGAAGTGCACAGTCTTCTTTCTTTCTTTAGGTCTTATTTACGAACAAAAAAAAAACCCAAGAAAATAAGTAGATTTTTTTTCAACGTACTGCAACACAGTGATGTAATCAGATTTGGTGCTGTAAAAAAGCTAAATCCTATGTAAAACAGAGGAACCTTAGGGTTCCTAATCTTTCTCACCTCTTCCACACATCACCTACACAGATCCAATATTAGCACACGTACAGTTCTGGAAAACTCCTTTTCACCTTTCAGACTGTTGCCTCTCTACTGTGGACATACAGTGATTTTACGTTAAAATTAAATGTGTAAATGAGTAAATGTCATCTGTTTATCACATAAATTCATGTTGCTGAGATATAAAACACAGTTTACATTGATTTACAGATGCACACACGGTAATAAGTATTTCTTCGTTGTGTTTTGTTTTGAATTAAATGATTACTTAGTCATTCATTATGTATGTTCTACATTTAGAAAAGCATTCCTTTAAAATGTTCCGTGTAAATACTTGCTACAAAAATTCCTAGAGATGATTTTAAACCCTGACAAACAATTAAAAACCTTTAAGTAAAAGAGCTTTATATTTGCCACAGACTATAATTCACTCTTAACCAGAAATAACAGACTTTTTTTATCAGGTCTCTGATCAGTAAAGACATTTATGCCAAACCAGACTTAATCCAAATTTTCTTAGGTGGCTTCCTTTAAATAAACTTCAGCAGACTGGCAATCAGGAGCCCTAGTCTGTTTATGGGTGCCCCAGTTTGTGTGTCTGACATCCCTGCTTTTGGTGGGTAGGCTATTAACAGCTGCTTTTTCTCTCGAGGTGCTGCCCTTGTGCTTTTTAAAGGGATGTCCTGCTCCACTTACTGCTTCCGGGCAAATCTGAGGGAGATAAGAGGGTGTGCTGACATGATTAGTGAGATTTGGGGATGTTCTAGAAAAAGAATGTCTGAAACGTTTAGCATTTTTAAACCTCTGATACAAGAAAAGGGCCATGTGAAATCAAAGCATTAACTTAGTAGCGTGAACAGATTTTATCTTTAATAAATGATGGTTTTGTATGAAACCACAGTGGGTATGGAATACTGATTACTTCCAAATCAACACCCACATTGATTCATGGTAGAAGGCATGTAACTGGCCTGGGTATTAGTTTGCTAATTGTGTCTAAACATCTGTTTACCATGGTTTGTTACATTATTTTTTAATAGGGCTTTAGGCAAATCTATGTGGATGTCCCTCCTGAACTTTGGATTATTGAAGCTTTTTTTTAAATAAATAATAATGTTAATTCTGCAGGATCTGAAGACATTTCAGATAATAATCTGAAGATAGTATTTTATTTTACTTTACCTAAGTATTTCCATCTAAAGTACCAGTTTGGAGAAGGCCCTTTTTGGGACCAGCATGACTCTGAGCCCTAATGCAATGTCAATTAAGGCATTGTTGGCCGAGTCTGTTTAAAAAAAAACTTGTCTGCTTGCACAGAGTTGTGACCAAGTTGTGAGTGTTTGCCAAGATATATTTTTTCCATTACTTTTGTCCATATCGTGTATGTATTATAAGTATAGTATGTATGGTAAGTGTATTAAATAAACATGCATGTAAGCAATGACTAAAATATAGCCTTAGAAATAAATGACTGAATGCCACTAAAAATTAAAAGTGATCATATTAGACTTGTACATCCTGCTGACTGTTAGTTCAGGTTGAGATCACATGTCTAAGTAAAAAGACTCCTCCTTTTTCGTCTGCAGTAATTAACAGGGCCTGTCCTCACTCTGCTACAGCAGTCTAATTAATGCTAATCACCCCAAGCTCCCTTCAGGGAAGAGCTCAGCGGTGCATTCAGAGAATCAAGATTTTTTTTTTCGATCCCTGTGTACCAGGTCTGATTCTGAAAGATAAATCTGATTACTGCAGCACATGATTGTTGTGGGTAAGGCTGGCTCTACTAACAATACCCCAGTATATTTTACTCTCACGGCTGTGTCCTCGTGTGTTCTCCCGCTATGAAGTAAATGAAGCCTATTAAAGCAGAAAACCAGACACTGCAGACAGCCTAATAATCATGCAGTGAAACAGGAATAAAGCAGAAAGGAACAAGGGTAAGAAGCGAGGAAAGAAAATAGGGCAAGGGGAGAAAAAAACCCAGTCCTAAAACACAGAGACAATAATTCATTGAATGAGGTATTATGCAATATGTGTACGTTCTTGTCTTTTTTTCTGCTTTTCTGTTTTTGCTATTATTATTATGCCATCCCAAAAGCTAATATAAATGACCAGAAAACATGTTCGTCTCTATGAGAAGACAAAATAACGTGGACATCTCTCGTGTTTTTTGAATTTGGGTTTGCCCCCTATTCATTCATTCATTCATTATCTCCCGCTTTATCCTCTACTAGGGTCGCGGTGGGGGTTCCCCATGCCCATCCAGGGGGGAGAACGTCTCGGGCGCTGGGCAGGTACACCCAGGACAGGGCGCCAATCCATCGCTGGGCACACACTTACACACTTAAACACACTCTATATGGGGCAATTTAGAGAACTCAATTAACTTGATCCATGTTTTTGGACCGTGGGAGGAAACCGGAGAACCCGGAGGAAACCCACGCAGACACGGGAAGAACATGGAAACTCCACCCAGATGGGGATTCGAACCGGGAATCCCTAGCACTGAGAGGCGAACGTGCTGACCACTAAGCCACCGTGATTTCTTAAGTTAATGAAGAACAATATACTGTTCTAGTTCTAGTTCTAGTAAACATTCATCATCGCCCGTGGGTTTGCCCCCTAATTTCAGTAAATTCTGTAGCAATAGAAGTGAATACATGGCAGGTGTATAAAATCCCAACTCGTCTGAGGTAAGGTTATTTTCTGTTACAGCATTACTGTGCCTTGTGGACCTACAAAAAAATCAGGGTTAGGGTTACAATCAGAAGGAGTCTTTGGCTTCACATTTATGCTTATAATATTGGATAAACAAAATATGTTGAGGTGTGACATTCAGCTGAAGCACATTTTGTACTTTAGCGCTGACTTTATTTCTATTAATGTATAATTATAAACAAGCTGTGTCCCTGGTTTAGTGTTCCTGGTGATCACTTCACTGTTGAATAAGGGTGTCTTTTTTTTGCATGCTAATTGCATGTATGATGGGTCATTCGTGCAGTTCGCTTGAAATTTCTGCAGTGATGGGTATCCCCGTCTTTAGAGCTTTACAACTGGCATTATAGTCACTATGGCAACTAGGTGGAATCTGAGCCGACCCTCTGAGCAGCCTTCAGATTTGTCTGCCATTCCCATTAGTTCCAAATGAAATTTCATCTCAGCTCATTTTCCCCCCCTTCAGATATCAACTCGAGCTTTTGTTCAAACTTGCACACCATCACCTAATATTCATCCTGACCATTATGCTCACTTTTTATCTAATAAGTGAATTACCTTTTGAAATATTCAGCGTTGAGTGAGCCATTACCTCAGCTACAAGTCACTTCTGAAAAATTGTTGCTCTGCTCGTTAAACGCTACACTCAAATCGTCATGTTTAAATCATGTAAAACTTTATCTTTGGTGATTACTGAAGCACTTAAACAGCAGGACATAAAAACAAGGTAGTCTCTTTAGCTTGTTTACACTCCATGACCAACTCACTTTCTACACGTCATCCCACACTTACTCAATGATTCACACTCGTCTCATCTTATCCAGCTTTGTTTTTCCTGCGTTAACACACCCATAATCACTCTGTCTGTTTAAAGCAGAAATCAATTGTAAATAGTTCTGATTAGAAATTTAGAGAACCAGAACGCTTTCAAATCTTTTGACTTTGTGAACCCTTTGGCTTTTTATTTTTGAGAACGGTTTCGGACATTATGCATTTCTAACAACATATTCAGCCATTCCTTCTCCTGCATCTATTTATTGTATGCTGTGTCAGAACTGCTGTGAACATCCGAACATCTCAGTGGACTTTTGCAAGCATGAGATGTGCAGGCATGCTGTCTTTTTCAGTCTGTGCTAGATATCGGAGCACTGCACATCACTGACTACTACTCTGGAATCTTAATTTTCTTACTTGAATAATGCATGTTGTTTTGTTTGTGTGTTCTCATGATGTGGATGGAACAGTTTTATTTGTTAATAAGATAAACCCCATGCTGTTTAAAGATGTTTCCTTAGCTGAGCAGTTGATCATTAGTCTCTAGTTGAATGGATTTAAGCAATAATATGAGATGCTACATGCATTTGGTATTCAATCACTATAGTGCGCTGGTACAAAAAAGGAAACATACAGGCTTGTGTGCATTACCTCAATTAATATTTTCCAATGCATGACACTGAGTAATGCATGGGAGCTTGGCAACATACCAGTTCATTCGCCCATGAACAGGCAGGCAGGTGCATGTGCATATTGACTAACACATTAATAACGAGCAGACTCATAATACTGATCTGAAGACGGACTCACTGGTGCATGTACTTCGCCAGGAATCAACATAAGAAAAGAAAACAGAAAAAAAAAAGCAAATCAAATACAACTCTGACCGGGACTGATAAAAGCAGTAACAGATGTTTAATTAATAATAATTAAAACAATACATCGTATGTTAGTATGTTTCAATAACTGTTTTCACATCTTTATTTATTCATTCATTTAAACAATACTTTGTCACCAGTTTTTTATGTTCTTTAGCCTAGTATATAATTCTGTAATTTTGCCCTATTCAAAGCAAGTTACTCTGATGTCAGGATATAAGCCTGGATATTGTTTGGATATATAAAAAGAAAAAATTACCAAGGCCGGGCTACTTCTACAAAGGCAGAATCATTACATCTGCACCACTGCTACATTTACTTTAAGCAATATTTTGCACAGCAGCTCCAAAACCCGAACAGAACACACACTAGGCATCTGCAGCCTAACATTTGTCAATTTGCTTCTTTGGTAACAAAGCATTCTAGACCTTTTGAAATTCAGTGCAGACCTCACATATTCCCAAGAGCCTCTGACAGTGATTATGCATTATGCAGCTTGAATATCTAACCCATTCTTATGCTATCATATGAAAGACTAGCCTGTAATTTACATGTTTTCGATGATATTGTTAAAATGTAGTGAAATGCATAATTTCTTGGTGAAGTGAGTACAAAGAATTTGATGACAACTGGATGCTGAATCACAACGTTCAAAGGATTTCTGCTTAATTAAAGGCTTTCTGCGAGTTGCAGCTAAAGTATAAATGACTCACTGGCTGCAATCACTCTGTCACACGGTAAAGAAAGCTCTGGTGAGGTTTGTCACGTTCTCTGGCACCTCGTGAGAAAGAGCAGCATTAATCAGTTTCATTTGCGCTCTGAACCTGTCACCATGGCAACAGATTTCCAAAACTTAACACCAGGGAAAAGCAGCATCTTATCTGCCAAGGACAAGGACTATATCAGGTACCTGTGGGAGAGCAACGCAAACAGCTGCTTGATCAGGGATATACTGCACCTCTCCGTCTCTCTCAATGCCTGTAGCCTCTTTCAGAGCTGCATATGGGCCACTGTCAACATGACTACTGAGACAGGGTTTAGGTAACTCATTCAGTATTATGATTCATGTTTTGATCCATTCAGCATGGCCTGCATATTCAGGTGTGACTCAATGATCACTCTTTTAAGAGAATACCCCCATCTAATTTAAGAACTACAAAATTAAATTAAGTCTGCCATAACAATACTTTACCTTTTATACACTATAATGCCGATTGTGCACTTTAAAAGGGATGTAAATATAAATCACACTAACAAGGACCAGAAACATTCTGTAAGCAAGTACTTTCTATATTTGGTCAATGTGACCTTGAAGGGCTGAAAATTATTGACTACATTTTAGCACTAAAGGATGGTAAAGTTTGTTTTGGGTTGCATACACACGTTGCATGTTTTAAGGTTCAATTACAAAATGCACTTAAAAGATGTACGATATAAATCACTATGTAAAATTTCAGTTGCTTTCTAATGCAACTAATAAAATTATGCATCAAATACAAAGATAAAGTTTTTGGCCATGTTTAGTTAATTAGTCTGTTGTTTTAGTTGTTTTCCTTCAGGTGCTTCCTCTAGCAATGTATAAATTCTCCTCCTCTCCTCTGTCTTGTCGCGTTTTTGTCATATGAATCCAACAATCCTGTGTAATCCGTCCCTAACCATCACGGAAAGTTTCACGGATGAGAGTGCACAAGAAGTCAACTAATACTGAAGAATGGAATTAGATCCCATGCTCCGAGTTCCTCGGGTTCTCCTTATGAAACACTGTAAAAGCATTAGGTTACGTGGTCAATAGCCACAGAGCTTTTTAAAATGACTTCATATCAATTTTCTTTAACTGGTAATAAATCTGGAGTGATTAGGAATGTACCTTAGCTGAAAACATACCCCAATCACAGAGGTAATAAAACATGTGAAACTATAACCCACCTTTATTATTTACACAGAGCAATGCAATTTGTCACTAAAACTTGCAGTATTTGCAAAACCATTATTTATAATATAAACTTTTATTATTTTTTTTTATTCTTGGATTCTATTATTATTATTTTTTTTTTTTTTACCTTTTTTAAAAAGTTTTATTTAAAAATGGTACATATGAGCTCATGTTGAGAAGCAAGATGGCTTAAAGTTTTCACAGTGGGAAATATGAGGTTTTTTGGGGACATCAGTGTTCCCCTTTCAGGGGCCATGAACATTAAAAGTGTATTAAAATCTCCCGTATACCAAATAGAATATTTTATTACTTACTGATAACACATTCAAAGGTACTTTGAAGAGTTTTGCAACTCAAATACACTGATGAAATGTAGGCCCCGGAATATGATGACCTGATTTTTAAAGAGCTATTAAGTATTTATGCATCGGTTTCCAACTCAACAAACAGCCAAATTTAAACAGCACCATTTCTGAGAGTGCAGGATAAATTTAGGTGGATTAACACAGATTCACATAAAGAAACAACAGTTTGAAAACATTAATTAAACCTTTGCAAATATCATTACACTATTTTCATATGTATGCAACTTGAATCACATAGAACTGATTCTTTCACACAATTTATCGATTTTTTTACATTTTTTTATTTTTATTATTTTCAGATTAGCATCAGGTTTTGAGACTTATTCAACTCAAAGTCAACAGTACTCACTGATCTATCTAGGTCTCATGCACATTTAACCTCTTAGATGTTTTGTGTACTGTTAAATTAATAATTACCTTTTACCTAATTGCTTTTTTTTTCCAGTGTCCCCTTACTTATAGATCCTGTAAAGTTTCCACCACCATAAGAAAGAAAGAACTCACTTTTAACTTGGTAATTATCGAGCCAATAATAAGGTTATGGTCAGTGCTTGGCACCACATCTTCTCCTCTGTGAAAATTGCTATTGATTGCAATTGAGCTGTCGCAGTTTATTTGGGCCTTTTAATTTGCTTTCAAGTCTTTTAATTTGGTTTTGGTACTTAATACTGACACTGTGTTATTTGTCAATCAGTTTCCAAGTCATCATCTACCGAATACACACAGCCATTTATTAATTCATTCATTCATTATCTTCCGCTTTATCCTATGTTAGGGTCGCGGTGGGGTTCCCCATGCCCATCCAGGGGAGAACGTTTCGGGCGCTGGGCAGATACACCCAGGACAGGGTGCCAATCTATCGCTGAGCACACACTCCCACACACACTCTATATGGGGCAATTTGGAGAACTCAATTGACTTGATCCTGCCCAGCGATGGATTGGCACCCTATCCTGGGTCTGTCTGCCCAGCGCCCGAGACGTTCTCCCCTGGATGGGCATGGGGAACCCCACCGCGACCCTAGTAGAGGATAAAGCGGGAGATAATGAATGAATTGACTTGATCCATGTTTTTGGACTGTGGGAGGAAACCGGAGAACCTGGAGGAAACCCACACGGACACGGGGAGAACATGGAAACTCCACCCAGATGGGGATTCCAATCAGGAATCCCTAGTGCTGAGAGGAGAACATGCTAATCACTAAGCCACCGTGCCGCCCTGCCATTTATTAATTAATTACACAAATGTTTAGAGCAAAAAATTCACCAAAGCAGCTGGTTTCATGGAAGTAACTAAAGAACAGGATTAAATTCTCTTGGACTTTATGACACCAACACCAATTCACCAACAATGTTTGTTTTACTACCTATGCATACCGGGAGAGTTAGGGCTGTTTAGCCACATTCATTAAATTTATTCCACTGTGGAATTAAATAATTTGCACATAATTATCTGAGGTCAGTATATTTTTATTACTCTGTTCTAAACCCTCCCAGTATGACTTTTTTTTTTTAATGTTTTAAATGAATACTGTTATTTCAGCTTGTTCCCATTGGGGGTTGCCACTGCGAGAAGATCTGCATAGTCAACTTTACAGTTTCACGCCAGATGTCCTTCCTGACACAACAGTTTCCCTTAATGACAAGTGAGTAACTTCAGTTAATCTATCGTAAAACATTTAAATATTGACAGTAACTGGCCACTTTGAAGAAAACCCACACAGACACAAGAACGACATTCTGACTCCACACAGGAAGGTCCTATGTTTCTCCTACTGGGATTTGAACCTGGCAACGTCTTGCTTTGACTGCTGCATCACGGTGTCACATTTAAGAGAAATACAGGGAAAACTATGACATTTAGCATTTTATGCTGGTTGTGTTTTAGTCCCACACCAGTGTCAGTTTAAAAAAAAAAACATATGAATAATGGGGATTGTGAGGGTATCTGTACATCTGTCTGAATTACAATTGTATAAAGTTGGCTAAATGAACTTGCCTAGTCAGTTTGGTGCCTCTGTATAACTCTATTACTAAGATCACAGAGGGTAACAAATCATTCATTCATTCATTCATTCATTATCTCCCACTTTATCCTCTAGTAGGGTCGCGGTGGGGTTCCCCATGCCCATCCAGGGGAGAACATCTCAGGCGCTGGGCAGATAGACCCAGGACAGGACACCCAGGACAGGGCGCCAATCCATCGCTGGGCACACACTCACTCACACAGACACTCTGTATGGGGCAATTTTGAGAATTCAATTGACTTGATCCATGTTTTTGGACTGTGGGAGGAAACCGGAGAACCCGGAGGAAACACGGGGAGAACATGGAAACTCCACCCAGATGGGGATTCGAACCGGGAATCCCTAGCGTGGAGAGGCGAACGTGCCAACCACTAAGCCACCGTGCCGCGGTAACAAATCAAAGAAATCTATTTCAAGTGCCATTCAAACCTAAAGTCTTTAGTCCCACCACTGAGAATGTCAGACATGTGCTTGCTATTAATGATGCATTAGCTCACTGATGTCATCTCTCGAGCAGCATGGATATATGAATATCGATAAAAAAAAAAAAAAGAAAAAACACATTTCCTGTGATGCATTCCCTTTAATCTTGCTCCCTCGGAGATTAATTTGTCAGGGAGCAAGCTTAATGGGCGTTGCACAGCAGTATTACTGTAGGCAAGAGAAGCTGTCGATCAATGCAACACGATGCCTGGGTGGACTGCACACCTCCCCCAGTTGAAATCTTGTAACTGCTGGAACACTGATGTGCAGGTTACACATTGTAATATGCTCAGACACATTACACGAAGCTACATGTTGCTTGTCCATTGTATGCTTCCTCCTAAATGCTATAACATTTCCTAAATGAAGGGGAGTTTCATAACATCACTGCAGCACACGTTTTACATGCGTTTTTTATCAGGATCCAGCAAGGTTAGGATTTCCCTGCTTGGCATTTCTTGAAATTTACACTGCTTCACACGCATATATTATGTCCATTTTGTTACCCAACATTGGAATTGCAATGCTATCCAAAGAGAACCTCACCTGCTTTCTGAACACCACCTCTCATTCTCAAATCCGCTCTTGATCACAGCTCCACGATAACAGCACTGTGTTGCTTTGCACATTTTTATCCCAAAATGAGACAAGTGAAATTTGTCTAGCACTGATTTCAAATGTAATGCTCAGCAATTGCAAAAATAACTGTATTTTGTAATCACATGGACGTACACCTGTAGCATGAACTAATTGAATTTGCCTGTGACTTGCTCATAATGCTTTTTTTTTTTATAAGTTGCTAATAACCTAAAAGGGCTCATTGCATTTTACAGGCCTGTGAATGACTGAATAAATAGCCTGATCAGCTGATCCAATCTGTTAGTCAGTTACAGATGGCCTGTTGTGTTCTGATATAAACAAAAGCAAGTCACTGACATGAGGTGTGAAGGTTCATTTTTAAGTTACTGCTAAATATTTTGCATTACAGCCATACATGACTTCTCCTTGTGTATGCAACAGAAAACTGCATTTCACAGCTAACCAACTAACATCTGCTACATGCTGCATCTCAGGCAAAAAAAAACACACTGTTATTTTCTACATTTTCTTTCAAATTGGTCTAGTAAATATGCACAGGTCTGTGTCTGTTTAAATCATTTATATGTTGTCAGACATTTGTAATAACATCACAAGATAAGTTTGACCACAACACAAGCTTACTCATATATTCGCATCCTAACAGAATTCATTTTAATCAGGTCGTCCTTAATGGAAATATAAAAATGGGTAAGGGAGAGTTCAGCGGGAACTTATAAAGGCCTAGAAATATTTGAACCAGATTTGCTAAAAAAGCCACATTTGCTAAGAAAACATATTTGCTCTGGACTGGTGGTGCAATGTTATACTTTTCATGGCCACCTGCACAATTATGAAATGTTTGGAAAAAGCTATAAGAACAAAACTTGTCCTTTCAACAAAACGAAGCTTACGACATCTTAAAAAAACATTTAGATTTAACCTCTTGGCAGCAAAGAGCAAAGGAACACTTCTAATGGAGTGTGTTACTCAAGTGTTAATTTGAACTTATGCTTAACTTTCAGCACAGAAAAATATGTGTCTAAAAGGCATGTTTAAGAACGGTAACAAAACATTTTTAGTTTTATACTGTATTAGTTCTGTACTAGTTTAGAAAGAAAAATAATAATCATTGTAGGTTATGTGGAATACTTTCTGTCAATTCAAATTAAAATGACACCAATTAAAAGCACAAAAGGCACTTTAGTAATAGTCTTTTTGGAACCAAAAATGGTTTCGAGTCAATCATTCTATCATTTGCATGTTTTAATTTAGGGTCGCACATTTAAGTTACTCCCCGTGGAGATGTGGAAATGTTCCTGACGCATATAAAGTGATTATGTCAACACAACACAGGCTGCATGTGCTTCTGTCTGACACCTTATTGTTGAGGATAAAATGTGTGAGTTTTTATCTTTAGCACTTGTTAAAGAAAAAACTTGTGATTTTTGGAGTTAAATATCTTTTGCACCACAGAAAACTGTTGCATGTCTGTAATAATTCAGATTCCCTGCTACAGTTTTAAACCACTAAAATATATTTCTTAATAGTAATGAATGTTTACTAGAACTAGAACTAGAACAGTATATTGTTCTTCATTAACTTAAGAAATCACGGTGGCTTAGTGGTTAGCAAATTCATCTCTCAGCGCTAGGGATTCCCTGTTCGAATCCCAATCTGGATGGGGTTTCCATGTTCTCCCTGTGTCCACGTGGGTTCCCCCGGGTTCTCCGGTTTCCTCCCACAGTCCAAAAACATGGATCAAGATCAATTGAATTCTCCAAATTGCCCCATATATAGAGTGTGTGAGTGAGTGTGTGCCCAGCAATGGATTGGCGTCCTGTCCTGGGGGTATCTGCCCAGCGCCCGAAACGTTCTCCCCTGGATGGGCATGGAGGAACCCCCCCTTCCCCCCCACGACCCTAAAAGAGGATAAGGCGAAAGATAATGGATGGATGGATAACTTGAAAACTCTCAATGACTTCAAAAGTTGGATCTGCTTTGGAGTCACATCACTCACCCTTGCATATTTAGAAGAGTAAGGGTCCTCAAAAAGCGCCCAGACGCGGCGCTGCCATCGTTGCCAAAGTCCCACAGCTTTAGGGTCAGCTGTGTCCCCAAGTGCGAGTCTCTTGGTCATTTCCAGCTCATCGTCCCCTTCCCCTGGTTCTCCCAGCCCGTCGGCGTCTGTCTCGTCGCTGCCTAAATCGGCGGGCCCGCCGCCAAAACTGTCCAGGGCTTCCTCCGCTTCCCGGTGCTGTCGGTAGGTCATCCAGCAACACGGTTCCACGTCTGTTTCGTCTATACCCCAAAAAGCGAGCTCCTCTTCATACAGGGGACCACAAACGTCCGCTGGGCAATGCAACTTGCCGGTGCGATAGTAGTTGAGGATGTGCGCAAAGACGCCTGGGTGCCGGTCGAAGAAAAACTCGTCGCCATGGGCGTCGTAGTCAAAGTGGCTGTGGGCATCGGGCTCAGCGAGCCAGGCCAGGCGTGTCCCGGGCAGAGTGCGCAGAGTGCTACGGTAGGTCTGGTGCCGGATCCCCCCGACATTAATCACAACTCGGTCTTTCTCGTCGCCTTGGACCATCGCGTCGCTCGGGCATGTCGCGACCGAAGGCCGGCTGTTAAGACGCTAAGCTTGCGCAAGGCAGCGCGCATCGACCCGCTGGAACCATGCGCGCAACCAGGGAACCGCGGAGAAACGGGCTGGATTTGGGGAAAAATCCGGAAAATCGGCGAAAAGCGGTCAAGTTCTGATCGTCCCACTTACTCCATTATGCACGGATCTCAGAATCGGAGACGCAATCGGATTTTGAAAAAAAAAAAAATATATATAATAATAATAATAAAAATAAAAAAGCTCGTTTAATTGGGAGATTTTTAAAAACAGTGTCAACCGGAGGCAAGCTCGAAAACACAGGCTTCAGTGCGCATTGGAACTAAATCATAATACACTTGATTTGATGAATTATTTAATAAAAAGAAATAATAAAAAATGGATCATTTGGACCAGATGCGTTCAGGTAAGCAGTGTTCAGCCCGTGCAGCGCGGTCTGTGGTTCTGAATGAACAGCTCCTTATCTTCCATCGCGCGTGCCGCTCCTCCGCTTACATCCTGCATCCAGCATCTTCTGCGGTCTTCGGTTCGGTTCCACTCGCGGATGCGTTACAGCTTCGATGGACTCGGTTGGATCAGACTCGCTGATCTGTAAGCATCTCACAGGTTCCACTGACCAAAATGAACAACCACAACATCAACTGGTCTTCTCAATATCCAGTCTCTCATGAAATCCTCTTAAATGGATGAAACTACAGATCTTCATTTGTGTTGCTGTCATGCAGGAACTGCCCCGCTCCCAACTCCCTTTTCGGTGCTATTCTGTCTCCATGCGTGCGATCCGCAAAGCAAAAAAACGAGATAGAGACACTCCTGAAAGGTGGCACCCAGTTTGCTTCAGTCACGCACAGCGCATGCGCAATGGTATAATAGATTGGCGACGTAAGGGCACACCATTCAGTTTGTATTCAGTGAAATCGCATATAGATGGCGTATTGCAGATTTGCACTTCCATTTTGGCGCATACACACCGACAAAATAAAATATCATTCATTTTAGTAGAATTATTAGTAGGGAAAAAAAAAAAAAAAAAAAAAAATATATATATATATATATATATATATATATATATATTCATTATCTCCCGCTTTGTCCTCTATTAGGGTCGCGGAGAGGGGGGGGGGTTCCCCATGCCCATCCAGGGGAGAGCGCCTTGGGTGCTGGGCAGATAGACCCAGGACAGGGCGCCAATCCATCGCTGGGCACACACTCACTCACACAGATACACTCTATATGGGGTAATTTTGAGAATTCAATTGACTTGATCCATGTTTTTGGACTGTGGGAGGAAACCGGAGAACCCGGAAGAAACCCATGCAGACACGGGGAGGACATGGAAACTCCACCCAGATGGGGATTCGAACCGGGAATCCCTAGCGCTGAGAGGAGAACATGCTAACCACTAAGCCATATATATATATATATATATATATATATATATATATATATATATATATATATATATATATATATATATATATATAATATACATTATTAGTCATAGTAACATATAGACTGACTACGTGTAAGTCTTGTCACGTTGTTTCATACAAAAGACAATCTGTCTCAGCCATTATGACTTGTACAATATATGATGCATGCTTAAGCTTTTTAGTGGTCATGCAAATCTACTGGCTCTGTCATCCAGTTTAAAAGTGCAACCCAGTTTTCTACAGATGTTATCCTGTAAACCCTTTCAAAGATTTTTAGTCATTTAAAAATAGAACTGATGTATGTAGACTTATTTATGTGCTAATATATAATTAAATTTATGTTATTATGTTATATATATATATATATATATATATATATATATATATATATATATATATATATATATATATATATATATATATATATATATATATAATGACTTTAAGTAGGAATATATACATATATTAATAATAATTTGTATATAAGCCATGACCACTAGATGGAGACATTTATTGACTATAATAAAAGATACTCACACTAAGGTACGTCTCTTTGTTTTTACATTCAGCGTCCATTTTATTAAATCATCTTACCATATAGATGCACTTCAGTTACAGGCTGTGATTTATCTGCATGCTCTTTGTTTTTATTTATTTATTCATTCATTCATTATCTTCCACTTTATCCTCTATTAGGGTCGCGGTGGGGTTCCCCATGCCCATCCAGGGGAGAACGTTTCGGGCGCTGGGCATCGCTGGGCATCGCTGGGCACACACTCACTCACACAGACACACTCTATATGGGGCAATTTGGCGAACTCAATTGACTTGATCCAGTTTTTTGGACTGTGGGAGGAAACCGGAGAACCCGGAGGAAACCCACGCGGACACGGGGAGAACATGGAAACTCCACCCAGATGGGGATTCGAACCGGGAATCCCTAGTGCTGAGAGGAGAACATGCTAACCACTAAGCCACCGTGCCGCCTATTTATTTATTTAATTTAAAATAATACAACAGAGCAGAAATGATTTAAGCCATGGGTGATTCTCAGCATGATAATGACATTTTGTTAACTGTTAGGAGGAGATCTGTTGTAGCATTACTAAAAGCAATTTAAAATAGACATCATACTCTAAGCACTGACCTTATTTATTGAAATAACACAAATTGTGCAGCAAAAATTTGCTTTAAACATTCACATCTTTAAATTGTGGAAATAAGTTAGACGCGCTTTACAGAATGCACAGAGATTTTTTTTGGTCAGATGAGTCCACAGATGGGGTGGCACGGTGGCTTAGTGGTTAGCATGTTCTCCTCTCAGCGCTGGGGATTCCCGGTTTGAATCCCCATCTGGGTGGAGTTTCCATGTTCTCCCCGTGTCCGCGAGGGTTTCCTCCGGGTTCTCCGGTTTCCTCCCACAGTCAAAAAACATGGATCAAGTCAATTGAGTTCTCAAAATTGCCCCAAATAGAGTGTGTTTGTGTGAGTGAGTGTGTGCCCAGTGATGGATTGGCGCCCTGTCCTGGGTCTATCTGCCCAGCGCCCGAGACGTTCTCCCCTGGATGGGCATGGGGAACCCCCCCCACCGCGACCCTAATAGATGATAAAGCGGGAGATAATGAATGAATGAATGAATGAATGAGTCCACAGATGAGTGTTTATTTAAACGTCAAACACCGAGGTTTAGGTTCACAGTGCACTTTTTACACTTGTCATGTGTTTATAGCATGTAAAAAAAATACTGCAACAATGCAGCTCTATATTGAATATCACGTTGTTACTGGAATTGTGATCTGAAGATCTGTGCCGAAGAAAAACCTTCAGATGTTATGTTAATTATGTTTTGATTATAAGTATGGCCACCAGAGGGAGACGTTCGTCGATAACATCTTTCATTATAGAGTCAGAAGCAGTTCTTCGTGTGTGACGTACCTTGTTCGGATACAATTCAGTCATTCATTCATTCATTCATTATCTCCCGCTTTTTCCTCTATTAGGGTCGCGGTGGGGTTCCCCATGCCCATCCAGTCGAGAACGTCTCGGGCGCTGGGCAGATAGACCCAGGACAGGGCGCCAATCCATCACTGGGCACACACTCATTCACACAAACACACTCTATATGGGGCAATTTGGAGAATTCAATTGACTTGATCCATGTTTTTGGACTGTGGGAGGAAACCGGAGAACCCGGAGGAAACCCACACAGACACGGGGAGAACATGGAAACTCCACCCAGATGGGGATTCGAACCGGGAATCCCTAGAGCTGAGAGGCAAACGTTCCAACCACTAAGCCACCGTGCAGCCGGATACAATTCAGTCCTTTATAAAAACATTAAGTCTAGAAATGTTTTATTAGTTTCAAATTTACAGATTTAGTGTAAAAATGCATTATTAGACTGTATACATATCTGTGTATTACATAGAATGTACAGACAAACGTTTTGGGGCAGCTACACATTACACTTAGGGGATTTTTTCCAACATCCCATACATCAGCGTTATGTTGTGTTTTGTGAAATTTTTCTATTATATTATTAAAATTGGGCGGCACGGTGGCTTAGTGGTCAGCACGTTCGCCTCTCAGCGCTAGGGATTCCCGGTTCGAATCCCCATCTGGGTGGAGTTTCCACGTTCTCCCCGTGTCCGTGTGGGTTTCCTCCGGGTTCTCCGGTTTCCTCCCACAGTCCAAAAACATGGATCAAGTCAATTGAATTCTCAAAATTGCCCCAAATAGAGTGTGTTTGTGTGAGTGAGTGTGTGCCCAGCGATGGATTGGCGCCCTGTCCTGGGTCTATCTGCCCAGCGCCCGAAACGTTCTCCCCTGGATGGGCATGGGAAACCCTACCGCGACCCTAATAGAGGAAAAAGCGTGCGATAATGAATGAATGAATGAATTATTAAAATTATTTGTAGAGTCACACACAAACAGCTCTGTCCTGCAATCTCAGTTGTAGTTATCCTCACTGTTCTTTGATAGGGTTCAGGTTGGGGCTCTGAGTGGGACAGATTCTTTCATACCGAACTCAGAATCAGAATCAGGTTTATTTGTCACATACGTAGATGTAGACCTACATTGTAAATTCTCATCCAACCATCCAGTCATGTTAGGGCAGAAACGGTCCTTCCCCCAAACTGATCTGCAAAGCTCAAACCAAACAGGTGTCCAAAATAAATAGCTAGGTCTTTGATTTCATACACTTCTCCTGAATTCCATAATAAAGAGATGTGTCTTAGTATTCTTGTCCATAAGGTGTACACCCATTTTGATCCATTATCCACCTGTACTTATTGATGTAAATAATACATGCATTTTGATGTAAAGCATGTTTTAAAGAAGCATTACGCTTAACTGCAAATCAAGCATGAACCTCAGACTCATATAATCAATGAAAGTAATGAAAGGTTAAGTAGCCCCATGTGAAAAGTTTCCATTTGTCCAAACAGTGCAGCAAAGTCAAACACACACTTAAAAAGCTATTTGTATTTAGTCAGAAACCGCATATTGGGCCTCATAACTTTAGCAGTTTTTATTGAACCCTTTAAAATTCATTCATTCATTATGTCCTCTATTTTCTTTATCCTCTATTAGGGTCGCGGTGCTGTTCCCCATGCCCATCCAGGGGAGAATATCTTGGGCGCTGGGCAGATACACCCAGGACAGGGCGCCAATCCATCGCTGGGCACACACACACTCACTCACACAGACACACTCTATATGGGGCAATTTTGAGAATTCAATTGACTTGATCCATGTTTTTGGACTTTGGGTAGAAACCGGAGAACCCGGAAGAAACCCACGCAGACACGGGGAGAACATGGAAACTCCACCCAGATGGGGATTCGAACCGGGAATCCCTAGCGCTGAGAGGAGAACGTGCCACCGTGCCGCATACCCTTTAATATAATTTAGTTTATAGTTAATTTAGTATTTTTTAAGCAAATCTAGTAATATTTTTTGGCAAATTTATCAACTTCTAATTTTAACAATACCAACCAGTCTTGTCAGCGTCACTGCTTTTATGTTTGGACTTTTAAACTGCTTTCATTAAAGTCATGGGAAGGGGTTCTTGATGCCCATTCAGGGGATAATGTTTTAGACATTGGGAAGATACCCCCAGAAAAGGTTGCCAGTCCACCACTGGGCACACACTCACCTACATACAAACCCACACTATAGGGTAAATTTAGAGCTGCCAATTCACCTTAAATCCATGTTTGTGGACTGTGGGAGGAAACCAGAGAGCCCAATTTGGAGGTAAACATGTACGTCTGTGTGCCTATTTTTGTAGAACTAAATTTTTGGGCACGTATGTGGGAATTAATGAGTCTATTATTGCTCCTTAAAAACAGTGTATTTATAACATGTGTGTTTGCCTGGTTATATTTTAAAGTTTTTAAAAATATATATTTGCAGTTTGAAATGTTTTGAGTGGCACGGTGGCTTAGTGGTTAGCACGTTCGCCTCTCAGCGCTAGGGATTCCCGGTTCGAATCCCCATCTGGGTGGAGTTTCCATGTTCTCCCCGTGTCCGCGTAGGTTTCCTCCGGGTTCTCCGGTTTCCTCCCACAGTCCAAAAACATGGATCAAGTCAATTGAATTCTCAAAATTGCCCCATATAGTGTGTATGTGTGCGTGTCTGTGTGAGTGAGTGTGTGCCCAGCGATAGATTGGCGCCCTGTCCTGGGTGTATCTGCCCTGCGCCCGAAACTTTCTCCCCTGGATGGGCATGGGGAACCCCAGCGCGACCCTGATATCGGATAAAGCGGAAGATAATGGATGGATGGATGGAAATGTTTTGATTGTTAGTAAACGTTGGTCCCTAAACAATTGCAAAACATGACCTTATGTTAAAAAAAAAACATTTTTTTAAATATAATGTTTAATATTAGGGCGGCACGGTGGCTTAGTGGTCGGTCCAAAAACATGGATCATGTCAACTGAGTTCTCCAAATTGCCCCATATAGAGTGTGTATGTCTGAGTGAGTGTGTGCCCAGCGATGGATCGGCGTCCTGTCCTGGGTGTATCTGCCCAGCGCCCGAGACGTTCTCCCCTGGATGGTCACGGGGAACCCCCCCCCCCACGACCCTAATAGAGGATAAAGCGGGAGATAATGAATGAATTAATGAATGAATGTTTAATATTAAAATGGACAGACACTATTATCACGCAGCCATGTGTCTGCCATATGGCGTGCGTGTTCCGTTTAATTGCACAACACACTGTGACTTCAGTCGACACACAAACAAACAAAAAAATAAAAAAACGTGAAACGTTATGTTTTAATGTCTAAATCCCGAAAATCGATAGAATTAAAGGAGAACCAGCCGCAAACAGGCAGAACGCACGGTCGGACCGTCCCACTTTCTCAGGGTAGGGGTGTCGAAGGGGGGTGGGGTACTGGGTGTTGCCTATTCTCTTCTCCCCGGCGGTAAGAGAAAGCGGTAGCACGCACAGCGCTCCAAATCCGACTTTTCTCCTGCGAGTCGCTCAGCCGTCGACACAGCTCTCTGTATTCTGACATTTCGTGCTCAAAACAAGAGAACCCGCAACCATGGGAGTGGAAGGCTGCACCAAATGCATCAAATACCTGCTGTTTTTCTTTAACTTCATTTTCTGGGTAAGCGCTCGTTTCTAACAGTCCATGTGTGAGAGTGTGCTTTCATCCATGACATCCTCCTCAATTTGTCCTCTCTCTACATTTAAAAGTCTTGTTTTTATTTTATTTGATTTTTTTTTGCAATCGATGCTTTAATCGTTGACCCTTCGAATGAAATCACGTGACACAGTCGGATTTAGGAAACGTGTCGCGATGTAAACAATCTGCTTGCGTCCTTATTTAAATACCGTAATCGTATTTAAAGCGTCGAGGGTCTTAAACACACGATTTATTTACATTCTGCTATCTTAAAAGCATTATTCCCTCATTCCCTTATTGATGTAAGACTGCAACGACAATTAGCGTCGATTTAGTCAATAAATTGACCAAATCTACTAATTTGTCCATCAAACTTGAAAACAGTACTGATTATATAACTCCATCCATCCATTATCTTCTGCTTTATGCTCTACTAGGGTCACGGGGGGACGGGGGAGGGTTCTCCATGCCCATACAGAACGTTTCGGGCGCTGGGCAGATACACCCAGGACAGGGCGCCAATCCATCGCTGGGCACACACTCACTCCAGCAGACGAACACACTCTATATGGGGGCAATTTGGAGAATTCAGTTGACCTTGAATCCATGTTTTCGGACTGTGGGAGGAAACCGGAGAACCCGGAGGAAACCCACGCGGACACGGGGAGAACATGGAAACTCGATTCGAACCGGGAATCCCTAGCGCTGAGAGGCGAACGTGCTGAGCACTAAGCCGTGGTGATTATATAACTGGATTTTTTTTTTATTTTATATTTTCAAACGTTTTAATAACGTTTATATTTATATACACAACGCTGTTAAGTCCCACATTTTAGGTAATGTGATTGTTCCAGCATATCCATCTATGCACGACGCCAATTCCATGTACGTTTGGGTGTTTGACGAGTTTGGAGTTTAGGAATTTTAATGGCCTGCAAAAAGCATTGACCCCCAAACCCCCAGTATATCAACCCCATTGGAATGCTACTTGTAGTGTGATATATTCCTCCGAAATATTGAGGAAGATCTATGTTTAAACCTATGATGATCAAACGGCCGAGAGTCACATTTGGCCGCAAAGAATTTATTATCATGATAATATGAACCAGCTTTAGTTAAATATAAGTCTTTATTGCTGGGATCTTGAGTCTTTTTTGGCTGATCTTTTCTATATTGGTTGATACAACCCCATATGTTTGCTAAATATTCAAACAAGACTGCAATGGATAAACTATAGGTCATTATCTTTCTAATCTTATATATATATAATTAAATAATTCCTTCATTCAGAAGAACTGGGTGTGGAATACTTATGAATGCTGTCGTGGGAAAATGCTGTTTGTCTGTTCGGAGAGCAACAGATGTATGTGAGATTAGTTTACAGAAATGTTTGAGCAAGCTGAAGCTCACAGAGTCGATAAAATTAGTGTGGGCTGCGTGTGTAAGTTTTTGGTCTTAAATTTAGCGTTGCTTCTCCCCTAGCCATCAGATAACAATGTTAACCTGCAAATGACCCCACTTGCATAATCTCAGAAAAAACGCCTGATTGTTTCTTAATTCGTAACGTATTTGTAATTCATACAGGTTTTGCAGCTTTGTTAAAAGTGTTGCCTGCAAAAAATAAATAAAAATAAGATAGGGCCGTATTAATATTCGGAGTTTATCATGGCAATTCTTATATGTTGACAAAAACTGATTCGTTAACTGATTAGACTAAAGATTATTTGGACACCAGCCCAGCACACATAACGGAACTATTATGCACATCCTATTCTGAATCCATAAACATCAATATGGCGTTGGGTCCAACTTTACAGCTGTTAATCCTTTGTTTTCTGTAAGTTTAAAGACCAGAAGGTCGAGCTTTTATAGAAAAGAAAGCGTGGATGCTTACTTATCTAAAAAGGTGTTTATTATGGTTGAGGTTATCGTTCTTTGCAGGTCACTGCTGTTCGTCTAACAAAACTCATGAAGCCAAATGTCTTTATGTTGTTTATAAATTGCGCTGGAACCAAGGTACCAGCAAAGATATACGAATGTATGTATTTTAATGCAAAGGATTGCAGCAATCCATCTTAGATTACATGCTTATATACCAGTAACCAGTTATAGTCTTTTAAATTCATATGACTGATTGGGGCCAGATGTTCAGTCTAAGAAGGAGTCTTGTGAGTCACTGGTAAGTCTGTGGAAAATAACCAAACGCATGAAAAAGACCTCAGCGCGTGAGGCATTTTTTCCACATACACAGATTTAGCAGAGAACGATGCTTCATGGCACTGCATATGGGAATACTGCTTTTGAAATTCCTTTCACTCCTAAGTAAAAACCGAAGTTGGAAAATCAACATAGAGTTTTCCTTTGGAATTGCAGAAGATTACTTTGGAAGCTGAAAACACTGATTTTGCTTCCATCCGATAAGAGGTTGAAGCCTTGAGGTTTGGCAAGCCATCGAAGTATTAGTACATTTGATTTAAATGGTAGTGATGGCTTTTCTTCCGTCAGCTGGCTCTTTTTCATTCTAACAAACTCAATCAGTTTTCAGGATGTTTAGTTAAAAATATCTCCAAAGCTTTTTTGTTAATTTAGAAGATAATTAATCAAAATAAAACAGTAAATGAGAAAACAAATGTTTCAGCGCCCAGATTTAAAGAGTCTAGTGTTGTACTAGCAAACTTGAGAAGCAGTATGGAATTGTGGCTGTAGTAGATGGGCCCCAGCAATGGCATGCCATCCATTCCACAACTCCCTGTCAGTAAGTAATGGAGTAGAAATAGCGTCCACCATGATCGTGCAAGGAAAGAGAGGAAGGTTGTGGTGGGGACTGTCTCAAGACATATTAAGACCTATTAATGAACTCTTCCAAATGTTTGATTACATAAGAAACGTTACTTAGCAGGACATTGTACAGGTTTTCATTTCTTCAACTTTTGTTTTTGTCTGTTGTTTTGTAGGAATTAAAATCTAACATTGGCTCTGTATTATATCAGATATATTAGATCTTTGTTGCTTAAAATTATGTGTGTTTAATATGTATTAATTAATTAGAACAATAAAATGTTAATCAAAAGGGACTGTTGCATTGTAAATAAATGTATAGAGCTCTGAATTGTGAGATGCATGAATGAGAGTGCAGACTTAAAGGCTTCCACTTTAAGTCGTGTGGGAAACTGGATTTGACTCTTTGTGTCTACTTAGGATAATAACATAAAGCATTCAGTTGTGTAATATGTATTTTATATGCATTATCTCATATTACATATTCGTTATTACTTTCAACAGGCAGACGAGATTTTATCCTTTTGCGGTTTGGATAATAAATATTACATGAGTTTTATCAACTTGTGGCTAGCATTAAAGACCCATCTGAATGAGACATTATCTACCAATCAATTACTAGATCTCCATCACTAAGGGCAGGGAAACAAGGATATTTTTTGTAAATTAACACAAACTGTATCTATATTGGCGGCACGGTGGCTTAGTAGTTAGCACCTTCGCCCCTCAGCACTAGGGATTCCGGGTTCGAATCCCAATCTGAATGGAGTTTCCATGTTCTCCCCATGTTCACGGGGGTTTCCTCCGGGTTCTCCGGTTTCCTCCCACAGTCCAAAAACATGTTTGTGTCTGTGTGAGTGAGTTTGTAGAGGACAAAGCGGAAGATAATGGTTGGATGGATGGATGGATGTATCTGTATTTCACATGTTGATCTCTCAAATGCACCCCAACGTGAAATTAAAACGACTGTTACTTTCACTTTATAACACAGATAACGTTCTTTCATTGTCACTACAAAATCATAGTATTTAAAAAAAATTTTTACTGTAAATTCCACTACATCACACTGCATTTCACTTTCTTGTTTTATGTTTAAATGTCATAAATATCTGTAACAGTGGGAAAGTGAGGAACGTAATTTCGATTACTTTGTATGTAGAGAACATGTGAGGGAATTGACAATAAAGCCTACTTTGACTTTCCGTGTAAGGCTTGCATGGAAATTTCTACTAAAAAATAAAGAAACCTAATAAATCCTTTAATTTTCTTTAGGCTCCTCTTTCCATTAGCATACAAGTGGGCGTGGCCACTCAGTAGTAAGCTTTTAATATAAGGTTCCTTGAGCAAGTGAGCAGACTGTCATTAGGTACTGTGTGTATTAGCGCTTAGAGAGATTTATGGCATGGAATGATGGGAAGTCTTAATATAAAGTACACTAGAGAATCGAGAATGGTTTATAGACAGCTGGCCAGAAATTATGGAATATTCCAGACACCAGGCTCTGACTAAGCAGCACTTTTTTTCATGAATAAAAATAAACACATTCAAAGCAAAACGAGTATATTCTGATGGGTTGTCGGGGGAACTCCATCTCTATTGAAAGCAGAGACTGGATGGTTTAAATAAGTGCAGCGTTGAGGCTGAGGTTGATGTTCCCACTTGTGAGGCCAGCCTCACCCTTTGGCTGAGGTTCTGTTTACCCGGTAACTGAGCAACGGGCTGTCTGAGTTCAGGAATGGATCTAAAAGAGTGGGAGCAAGGGGGAGGAGTGGCTCTATATCAGTCCCACAGACACCTTCAAACCCAGTGCTTGAACTTCATTCATCTCTGGGGGCAGTCAACGGACAGATCATATTACAGGAATGAATCACTTTAGTCATTTCTGTTGTTTTGCCCTATTTTTGCACAAAAATGTTTTTTGTGATTCCAAAAGGAAAAGTTTTTTTTTTTTTTTTTCCCCATCATACATGCGAATAGAAACCAGGGGATGCTGTCATGAATGAGTGTAATCGAAACTTAAAAACAGAAGAATGCCATCCTTTATTGAAATGCTTTTGGGTATTTTTGTCTCAACATTAGAGGGATTGTTAAGGGAAAATGTGTGGGAAGTGTTGCATAATGCATATTTCACTTTGTTGACTATTGAAATGTCTCACAGTGCATGTTCTGTCACTTGCAGTTAACTTTTTTTTTTTGGAATTTCTTAAAAACTTAAAATGCTTGGTGTGAACAGGCACATGGAAAGGTTGTTTCTTCCACAGAAGCGTTGTTTTGGAATTTAAAAATGCAGCGGTTTCCATAATGGGAGGGGGGGGGGTGTTTCCTGTGGAGTTTGAAGTATGTGTGGGCTAGAGAATTGGGGGTTGGAAGGTGGGGGTTGGGGTGCTTCCATATGTAAGCACGTCAGTGTATTTAGTAACAGAAAAATGTATATATTTAGTTTGTACTGTTTAATACCTATGAAATAGTCTTTGAAAGGGGAAAAGTATGGTGCCGTAAATTTGCATAGTTATTAAAAAGGATTTTGCCATATTTCACACCTTTACCTTGAAGTTGGGCTCGGGGAAATCATTGCCCTCCCACTATGTCACACAGCTCATGTGGCGCGAGAGAACAGTACCGTGACAGTGGGGAAAATCCCCAGTATTTAACCTGTGGCTGAATGAGTTTTCCTCTGCAGCTGTTCACAGATGTAGTGCATGTTGAAGGAAGTGGGGTGATTACTTCTAGGGGCTTGGTGGATCCTTTGAGGGTGGGTAGAAATGGACAAGCTCTTTGTTGTACTAACAGTATGCTGAGCTCTTTGAACGTTCAAAAAAAATCTCCTGTAACCAAAGTTCCTTCCATGTCACTGATGAGATTCGGTTCCCTCTACGGGCTTTGTTATCTATCCTCTGCCAGGCTCAGCAATGTCTTCGAGCACCTTTATTAGGGTTCTGCTTTCCTCCACAATGTCTGTTTGTTCATGACAAGGTCCAGCTGCCCCTTGCAGTGCGTGGCCTGTGATTTGACAGTGATTTATTTGGAAACGGGGACGCTTTTTTTTGTTGCTTTTAATAGACTTGCGCACACAATGCAATGCATTGTAGTGAAAAATGTAAATGAGTCTACGAGCATGGCCTTTCTTTTGTACCCTCAACCCTTTTTTTGTTTACAGAAACATCTTACATGTTTTCTTCATTATTCCCAAAGGCAGGAATCACTGTGAGATGAGGAAGGCATGACTTATTACAAGCATAAGCAGGCTGTAGAGAATTAGATTAAATGGGGGGTGCAGTAGGTCATTTAAGCATTCTGATTAATTCAGTTCCTCCAATTGCAGACCAAAACAGGATTTGTAAAGTTAAGGAATTTGCAAGGAGTCACCAGTACTTCCTCCGAAGGAAGATACAGGACTGAACTTTGACTGAGTTCACAGCCAGGGGATCAATTTGGCGTGGAATGACCGATGCAGCCAGGACTCCTTAACGTCGTTCAGTCTACTCTTGTCTTAATTGAATCATTAAAGATTCAGTTAGATAGGGTTAAGGATTAAGACATTATTTATGATCCATATCACTACAGTATTGTGTGTAATCAGACGCAAGGCTAATTGATTGTGACCCTGTTCTTGTAATTTAATCAGTTTATTACATGAAAACATAAAAACAATGCAGCTTACACACAGATAACACACACAGGCCACAGGTGAGACCGATTACCGAACCTGCATCCCTGGCTTACTACTGTTTTTGTTTAAAACCTTCCAACTTTCGACCGATCCCCCATCACCGTCAAAATGAGTTGCAGCTTTATTGCCTTATTGCAGACAGATAACCCTGGACCTCATTCTAATCCTGCTTTTCTCTCCACTCAGTTGGCAGGTTGTGTGATTCTTGGCGTCTCACTCTGGCTCCGTCACGATGAACAGACTAGCAGTTTGTTGAGTGTACAGTTTGATGGAGCAACACCACCCAAGACCTTCTATATCAGTAAGTATTTCCACATTTTGACTTTCAGTTTAATATCCATCCATGTTTGCTGTTGATACTGTTCTAACGCCTCCTCATATACTGGAACTTGAAAATAAATATTAAAAATTAAGAACAACTGATCTGGTAAAAGTAATCAAAATCTAAGATTTTTAATTCCAGATATTTGAATGACATTTCAGAACATTTAATGAGCAATCTAAACTTTATATGATGTAAACGTGCTCATGTGTTAGGGTATGTGATTATTTACATATACTGTATTACTCTATTGCTTACTGTAAGTCAGTTTCAACAATATCACTGATAAGACTATAATAACCTTTTTGCATTATAAATTGTAACATGTACTACATTACTGTAAGTAATGTCAGGTGGGATCACTAGCTGTGCGTGAAAAGGGTTTGTCTGTTGGCAGCAAACAGTAGTTTTAAGGCAGGGTTAATCATACTGTAATTAAACACTGTAATGTACTCATTTTCCCACAGTAGGGACAGTCTATTGTGCACACACGCACACACAGCTAATAGAAGAGCTATAACAGTAAAGTCAACATGATAACATTTAAATAAACTGTTATAATAACATTAATCAACACAAGTTGCCTTTAATGCACGGTAATTACAGTTTACAGTCATTAATACCATCACCGGGTGGGAAAGATAGTAGAGGGCAAATACAAGGGCTTAATACATGACTGCAAACAAATGGAAAAAGAGAAATGTAATTTTGTAGTCTTCTTGATTACCAAAATAAAAAACATTTTTCATATAAAACTCAAACTAACATATCTGTGTTTTCGCAGTGTCTTCTAGCTAGTTTGTATTTCTTATAAACAGTTATTATTTGTTAATCTGCAAGTTAACCCACAAGACCTGAACATGAAAGGTGGTCCTATACAAAGTTACTTTATGTATTTGTTTAATTGGTGAGCAACGAAATTCCTGAGCAATAATGTTAGCACCGTTAAAAGCAGTTGCATTACTTAGTTTCACCCTAGGTTGAGCTGTTGGATAGATGGTTTCACGTTCACACTGACAGTAGTCTGAGAGAAGTTTATTGTGGTTATTTATGGTCAGTTATACCTTCCTTGATGGGTACACTTTCTGGGACATCATGCAGGACACAAGCCCTCCTCAATTCAGGCATCAGTTATTTATTCTCTCAAATACACTTTTACATAATGTTGTTTAATACGTCTGTACAATGACAATTATTTGCATAATTGGGGTGCCTAATGGTGTGAAAGTAATACTAACCTTATCTATGATAAAACTTTTGTCAGGGTGTCACCGGCAACATAAAATGCTATAATAGTACAATCCCAATCCAAATTATTTGGTTCTGAGATTCTGCAGATACTAAGATTTGATCAAATGCCTTGCCCTAGATAATATATACTGTATACAATAAGTAAAATGGGGTAAAATTAAAATCAAATTACTGTGCATTATTAATAAACAAGTATAAAACTACATATACTTTATAGACATGCATTACATTTTGAACAATTGTATACTTCCAGCCTTGTGAAAATAGTTTGGCCCTTTTTCTGTATGTCTGTGCTCTAGTGCATAACTTATGGTCCATATGGGCATGGTCCAGGGGGGTATTTAAAATGAACTAGAACAGAGATTGTGAGCCAGGCCCTCTAGGTTAATTTAAATGATTTCCATGTAGTGCATCTGTCATAAGTATTTTTAAAAAAAAAAATTTTTAAATGAATTTATCCTATCAAACTCATATTGCATTAATGATTAAAAGACAAGTACGGCACAGGTTTTGTTGTTTGTTTAACATAATTGACTATCTAATAGGCAAAGAGGTCTTTATATTTGAAAGCCCTAATTTGAACGGACACTGTATTCAAATACGTTTTAATTGTATTTTAAAATGTGGTTAATATTCAGTTAAATAGATAAAATGTTTAAAAATGAGCTGAAAATCCGATTTGTAAGACATTAACACACTGTAGCTGTAGAGTTTTTGATGCCGAAAATTCTGGGTTGTTGTGTAAAACTTTATGATTTTGTCATGCTTCAAATAAACTCCTTCCAATTAAATGCTTAGGCAATGATGCAATATTTCCACCAGTCTTACCTTGGATGTAATTATGCCTCATTTCTGCTAAACTGCGTGCTGAACACACAGTTAAAATCTGAGTAAGATTTCCATTATTGGTCACTGCTTTAGAGGAATTTTGTCCAACCTTTTAGACATTTCCTGCTTCATGGCAAATCTTTATATTAACCCAGTCATGTAAATACAGCCATGTAGCTAACAGTGGGGTAGAACTAACTGACATTACAGATTGCTCTTTGTGTTTTCTTTGGTTTTCACTTCCCCATTTACTGAGCGTAAAGCTGTAGTTGAAAGAGAGAAACCCTGCTTTCTTCAGTATTCTATAGTCATTTGGGAATGTTTAATGAAAGGGGAAGTTGCAAAGGCGAGACTTCAGAGGCTTTGGTAAAAGTTCAATTCCCCAGTGATTCATCACTAATGTCTTCTAAACACAGAAGCTTTGACAAAGATTTGACTTACTGTGTGTTCATGAGTTTGTATGCTTGTTCATACGATAAAAAGGAAATGTCTGTTCGCAGTTTTGTCATTGCTGAACATTTTGATTAATGTGGATGGATGAAATTGTGTGTGTCTGTGGTTTACACGAGGTTTCAGTGCAATATAGTCAATTTTTGGATACAGGATTAAATGGTTGCAAATGGTACTATTCCGCAACCATAACCCAGGTTTAAACACAGTTGTTTAGGCAGGCCATGATCCCTTAACCTTTGGGATCCTGGAGAGACCAGGAACTGCTCACAGTAGCCATTGTGTGGGGGGTTGAGCTGATGTATGGGAACAGCTGTAAGTTTTAGACCATGTGAACACATTTATTTTTGAAATGAGAAAAATGCAAACTGTGTTACAAAAAAAACCTCACCCTTAAAATGACACGTCCTACAGCCAGATGGTGACACTTTTTGGTATAACCCTTGCAATAATTTTGGGTCAATGTGGGATTGCATAAAGAAACTTAAGCAAGTGTTAGAGAGTCTACAGGGGAACTGTGGTTCTGCAGAAGTCTGCAAGCCACGAACCACTGACAGAATCTGCAAAGGAAAGCTGTTTTTAAAGCAAACACAACACATAATTTGGTGTTTGCAGCGTTTTAGTGTTTGTTCGTCTTTGTCTTGTTGATGTCCAAATAAAATTTGTCGCTGTTTTTTATTGCATTGATGGAGCCTGTTACCCAAATAAAGTCTCAATTCAATTCTTCAGCAACCGAGCTTCTGCTTAATGGCACAAGTAAGCCTGCTAACTCTTACAGCACAACTGTCCAAATCCTCAAAAGCCTTAAATCTAAGAGACTTGTTGATCTTTTAACGAATACATTTTAAGGTACTTTTTCGTTTGTGCCTCTGCATATGCAAGGAAATAATTTAATACTATGAAAATATTTTTTTTAACAAAGTAAAACAATATAGTCCAATGATTTATATTACTTGTGTTTGTTAAAAATATTCTTGTTAAATTGTTGGCAAAACAAAATCCAGACCTGAGTCTGGAAGTGCTTCAGTCTGAAAAGCTCAAGTTTTTCCTTTCCCCCTTAGCATCAGGTTTAACAGCACAATAAAAAAGAATGCATTAGTGCTTGATTTAATGCTTTTCTTGCAATGGCGGTGAGTAGATAGCACTGAGCAGCACTTAGACATGGTGACTGTTGGTCTCACTGCAGTCATTGTCATTATAGTTGAAATATTCCTGCAACTTTACACTGAAATCCAGGTCTGAGTATCATGGCCTGTAACAAGAAAAACGAATAACCCTCTGGCTTTTTGATTAGAGATTTTTTAGATGTCTGCACAATTAATATTCTGTCAAGAGATGGCGATGCAAAAAATTACACTGACCGCACAAGTGAAAGAGTATTTTAAGTTATAATTATATAAACATTGCAAGTAGGCATGGTTGGAGGCACTGCTATTATCAAATGTACATGCAAATCTACACAAACAATGTAAACAATAAATAATAATGAAATAAAATTGTTTACTTCACATATTACTGCTGAAAATTTATTTATACTACGTACAAGAGAAAGTCGTAAAGAAAGTGGAACCAAATAACGTTATACCCAAAATGGAACCTAGATAGATTCTAAAACAACCAATATCCCCATCATCAAAATTGCCATTAATATTGATTACTCAATAATTAATTGAAGAAAATGATTCATTAATTATTTAGTAGAATATTCAACAGTTAGTGTGTACCCAGCGATGGATTGGCGCCCTGTCCTGGGTCTATCTGCCCAGCGCCCGAGACGTTCTCCCCTGGATGGGCATGGGGAACCCCACCGCGACCCTAATAGAGGAAAAGCGGGTGATAATGAATGAATGAATTCAACAGTTAGAGCACTTTTAGGGGGCTGAACATGCAGCAGGAAGGTTGTCCGTGTGCCTGACTGGCTAATGTCACAGAGCAAGCCAATCGTTTTCCTTCAATTACAAGTCTTTGATAGTATTAATTCAGTCCTGATTAAATTATTTAAATAATTTGCTATAAAACAAATTCAATTGAAACTCTTGCATCAAACCAAAACTACAAAGTGTTTGCAGACATCCTTTTCACCTCAGTACCACTGGTTCTTGAGCTTCTTCAGCAGCAGATCTACTTTGTAAGAACAATCTGAAGCAATCGCTTGGCTGGGTGTCAGCTTGAGGATGCCAAGAGAGGCAGAGGGACTGTTGATGTCTGAGTGGGGAAAAAAAAGGACAGCATTGCAATTGTCAAGAGGTATGACAAGAAATATGTTACCCTGATCTCCTCTTACTGTGCCATAGACCCTCAGGACAAAGCTCAACACTGGAGCAAATCTGACAAAGCTTTTGTGAAAGTCAACAGGCCACAAATTGTGAAGGAGTACAACACATACACGGGAGGGGTAGACCTCCTAGATGCATGTATTGGTAGACACAAGTACCACATGAGGTCACGGAGTAGGTACCTGTACCTGTTTTGGCAGACCAAAATGCTGGCCATAGTAAAGGCATGTCTGCTCTAATGTCAAGACTGTAAAACAAAGGAACTTCTAGGTAAAGGCCTGTGAAATGTGTGGCGTGGCCGCTGCAAAAGATATGCAAGATAAATGCAACCACGACTAATGTGTGAAATGTGATGTGCTTCATGGAGGAAAGAAATTGTTTCAAGTGTTACCATTCAGCCTTGGCTGAACTGCCATAAATGGTGCTAATAACAGTTCTAACATGATGCAGCTGAAAAAAAAAAAACTGTTGATGTGTTTATGCTTTTAATGCCCTTTGGTTTTGACCAAAAGTAGTTTCTTGGTTTTTAACAGTTCCAGGTTTTTCTGAAGAAAACCTCTGATATATAGTTGGGCACAAATTTTCGTGTTGTAAAGCATCTCTAAGGAGGATTTTCTTTTTGTTAAATCCAAGCGCTAATTTTTTTTTAGACACACTTGTGGAAATGGTAATAAAAAGACACGTGTTACAAAGCAAGAAAAGACTGTCAAACAAAATCATTTCATATTGAGGATAACATTTACCGTTAACACCTGATGTGACATCAGTCACATTTCGGATCTTTGACTCTAGGGGGTGTTATTTTGAAAAAAAATGTCAGAAATGTTTTCTTTGTGATCTGTTAATTCAGAATGATGACCCCCATAATTTTCATTTACTGCTCATCATAATACAATCAGACAGTTTTCTTTTGTGTTGTTTCTGTTGTGTTGTGTATTGCTTCTATAAAACATTTTTTAGAAGAAAACAGGGAAGTTGTTTGTTGTCAGCATTGCACAGATAAGTGCTAGAAAGATCAAACCAGGTCTGAGTCACCCAATTATTTTTAATGGGAGTTGAGTGATGCATCCATAAAAACATAATTATGTGCTTAAGTGTCGTTGCTTTGTTGAAGCTTCAGTATGGCCAAAGCAAGAGCTTTTTGGTGAATTCAGGCTAATGGGCTTTTTAAGCATTAGACATGAATTTTCTGTCATTCAATAATAGAGCCATGTCTCCACTAATACATCAATGTGGATTATGGTTTAGCCCAGCTTTAGTAATTAGTTTATTACATAATACATATTATGACCATAGATACAATACACACACATTTGTTGCTTATACTTTTTGGTTCCCATTGGTCTGTTAGACATCATTAATTGCTCCACTTTTTATATATAAAATGAGAGACGTTCGTTTCATCACTGCTCTCGTGACGTTTTTTTGTTTATATGAATTTATTAATTTATATGAATGTAGGGTGGCACGGTGGCTTAGTGGTTAGCACGTTCATCCTCTCAGCACTAGGGATTCCCGGTTCGAATCCCCATCTGGGTGGCGTTTCCATGTTCTCCCCGTGTCTGCGTGGGTTTTCTCCGGGTTCTCCGGTTTCCTCCCACAGTCCAAAAACATGGATCAAGTCAATTGAATTCTCCAAATTGCCCCATATAGAGTGTGTATGTGTGAGTGAGTGTGTGCCCAATGATGGATTGGCGCCCTGTCCTGGGTCTATCTGCCCAGCGCCCGAGACGTTCTCCCCTGGATGGGCATGGGGAACCCCACCGCGACCCTAAGAGAGGATAAAGCGGAAGATAATGAATGAATGAATATATGAATGTAAAATATGAGCTCAAAAATAAATGGCATGTATTGTGTGGTGAATTTGCCATGAATTTGTTCACAACTAATAATAGAAATGCTGACATGCTGTGCTATTGTTGCACTCATTCTGAGTGACCCATCCCATAATTACAGCTTTCAAGGAGTTGATTTGGGATACTTAGGAGCTTGAGGTAAATTGCATCACACTTCCAAAGAGACCACCATAAACATGGGTGTGGACCTGTCCATCTTGAACCCACTGTTAAAGGCATAATTGTTTTTTATTTAGCAGCAAAATTCACAAAATATAGACAAAGCCAGGAAACTTAAAATAAGTCGGCTTTGTGCATTTAAGTGATTTTAATCATTTGTACAGAACTGACATTTGTATACATTAATGATATATGAGTTACAGGTGCTTATTTATGAGTTATTTGTTTATTTGTGTTATTTTCTAAAGTGAATTATATGTTTTCTGTTGGATCATGTCAATGGCATGGCCTTTTTTTTTTGAAGATTGCAAAAAAATGACTTTTTTTTTTTTATCTGGATTTTGAGATAAAGGTTTTTGTGTAATCACTATGATGACACTGCAGTTCAAGAAAAGACGGGAAGTAAATGAAATGAATTGCTGTCTTTTGTGAACTACTCCTTTTGTGGGTTTAGTTTATATACATATTTAATAACATACGTATTTTATATCCTAATGTAACACTTTAAGTCTCATATTTGAGGATGAAAGAAATTTAGTCAGTGCTGGGAAACTGCATTACACTTTTCATGGCCATTAAACTGTCACCTTGCCCTTTGAATAGCTAGTGACAATGTTTTAAGCCACTTAATTTCCTGTGTGAAAGAATACCACAAGGTCGATCTTAAGCTTTTGCTCTGTCTACAGTATATGCAAGAAAACTAAACTTACCTCCTTTAAATTTCTTTTAATGTAAATCTTTACAGAGTAGCAGAGTAATAAACAACAAAGGAAATGCCCAACAAAAACAAAAGGAAATTTATTTATGGTTCATGTGTCATTGAGGGCAATGGGAACAACTTTCTTATGTTTTTATTAACACAAAGTTTCTAAGTTGCAAAGTCATTAGTGAAACATCCATGCAGACAAACACATTTAAACACTCATTCTCACCCAAATCTCGAATTTCCCCGACTTGCCCATTATTGGACAGTGGAAGGAAACAAGCCCTCACAGAACATGCAAAATCAACACACACACAATTGGGGAAATGAACCAGTGACTCTCCTATTATGAGTTAGCCACTGCACCATTGTGTCACCTCAAGTATTTAAATTAATTAAACTTAAAATAGTTTTTGTTAAAAGGTTTAATGATTTTTGATCCCTCTGTACTGTTCAAAAAGCTTTTATAAGAAATTTATGTGTAGAAAATTTCCTCGCGTTTCCTGAACCCCAAGTTTAGTCACCATAAGTGTCAACATAATGGTGCTAAGCATCAACCACACTAATTGAATGGCTTCAGAACATAAGTTGGGAGCCAGAGAGTGTGTAAGAACCTCCGGAAACTTCCATCTTGCTCATACCAAGTCCACTGGTATTATAACCTGGTTTAAAGATTGTACTGATACAGATCCAAACCATAAACCAGATTCAAACCACCAGCATGAGTCTGTAATAGAGAACATTTATAGCATCATTATCCAAAGTGATGCATTAAGATAATTATATCACACATAATTATAACAAATCATAGATATGACCGTCTTTCCCATTGTCTACCCTAACCTATAACTCACAGATATTTTGGCTTACCAACAACCTGTACATACAACAAAACAAAAAAACAGAGGAAATGTAGTGTAGAGGAAATTCCCATGGTGTTACCGGTTAACCACTGTTAGTAATAACAAAACCAACAGTAATGTAATTGTGAGATGACTCAAAAACCATAACCAGAGTGTCACTCAACAAAAGCTGACTCACCATGGGGACCTTCAGCAAAGTTTTATTCTGATAACATAACACAGTGTATTCGGTAATGGAATGCATTACAGCTGCTTGGAATCTAAGACGCTCCAAAATTTCTTGTACACCCTTTTAAATATTTTTTTGGCATGAAAATGTAAATGAAGCATCTGGATGATCATTCAAATCTAAAAATTTCAGAATTTTGAATATTCCTTCATAAGATTCCATGAGGCTTTAAATTAAAGAAGAATGATTATATATTACACATCTGTGAGTGGTAAGCGTGTAGGAAACAATTGGTATTAACAGTTAATTTGAAGGTTTGATGTAAAAATGAAAAAATGTGCTCTATTTGATGTAAAGAACAGGAACCCGTTCAAACCTTTACAGTCACTAAATATTTAGGCTATTATTAAGATTACTATTTAATAGATATAAAGTAAGGTGTCATGTCAGATCAGATTTAACATGTGACATGTGAGCCTGACATCAGACACCATGAAAGCATTAGAATTACTGCAATGGTTCAATATGATGCTGCTGTGGAAAATAAAATCATAATCATTGATATCATTCTTTAATTGTCCTGCCAGGGTCGTTTTGTATTTCTAGATTACATTTAATTAATTTTTAATTCATTAATTTTATTTATTTTAAAATTTAAAATGATGATGAAAAATCCTTTATCTTTAATCAAACCCATTTCTACAAACCACATAGACTTTAATTGGGCCCAGTGAGACAATTGTGTTTACAGTGTTTGCTCATAAAAGCCCTCTTTTAAGAGGTTTTATCAGCACTAAATGGAAAAGTATATTTGTGGCCGCCTGCCAAAAAGGAGAGAACGACCGCACCTGTTGGACAACTCCCAAAGAGGATTGATTTCGCTGCTTAGTAAGTGGTTGTCTGTATAACAGGTTTTGTTGATTGATGTGATTGATTTATTCATGTTTCCATGAGCACTTGTATCACTTGTATCGTCTCCACAGCTCTGGGACACATAACGGGTACATAAAATAAAAGTGCTTTTACGATACAGAATCTGTTTGTATGAAAGGAACGCTTTCTCCATCGTATTGTAGCTTTTTAGGACTGATCCTCCTCGGAATATAGTGTGGGCGAGTATTGAAGTTTAACACTGTTCTAAAACACCCTCATTAACACTTATCTTTACTGAAATCTTTTGTTGGGATGTTTCTGAATTTGCTTCCATATTCCATTAGTGGTCACAGCAGAGGGAAATGAGTTCTCTTTCCTGAGAAATCTTTCCCCGCATCCAACACTGTTATGCGTCACTCCTTAAATAACATAAATACACACAACGTTTTATTGAAGCTTAATTTTGTAAATGAATGCAGCAGGAAGAGAACACCCACATGTTCTGATATGGAACCAGTAAGATGACTGTAATCAGTGGAGCCTGTTTTCCTAAACAGATGACAAAGAGGAAAAAGAACAAACAGGATCAATTAGCAAATACCCTTAGAAACAACTTGTACCCAGGTCTGCAAGCAAGACAGGGTAAATACTAATTGGCAAAACTGCTCCTGGCCACTGCTCCTAATCATGAAGTTTAAATGTATTGTTATTATTATTATTATTATTATTATTATACTTTTTTATAGACAAATATACAGCACGACTAAAAACTTTTTAGTCAGTTGGGAAGTGAGTAGCCCGTTTTGGAGAAAGCGCATTATCGTTTTCTCCCTCCCTGATTGATAATGTCATGTGATAACAAAGAGATACCTTAGGGATGGGAATTTGACCTGACTAAAATAGAAAGAAAGCAGGCGTAACGAACTCCTACCTCACTCTATTAAAAAGAGGGACATTCATATTCAGCCCTGCCTTAGTTCCATGTAGAAATGACACTACTCATGCATAGGGATGGAGTGTCATTCATACGTCAATGTCCTTTTATCATTTCTTTGTTTAAAAAAAAAAAAAATCTGATTCTCAACCCTCATCTTTGCGATTTATTAGAAAAGTCATTTGCCATCCAGACATTCCTGTCAGTACTCCATGACCTCATTAATGCTCTCTTACATTCCTACAAGCACTCTCCAACATCTTGTGGAAAGCCTTTTGGAGAAAAAGCATTGGAGGCACTTATAGATGCACAGAGGAAGCCAATTTCATATTATAAACAGTTTGAAATGGAATGTTATGGTCAGTTGCCCACATGCTTTCAGACAGATTGTGTGGTTCCTATGTGATTTCAAAAAAGTAAAAAAAAAAAAAAAAAATATATTTATATAATGTAAAAAATATAATAATGTAAAAAATGTATATATGTATATATATATATATATATATATATATATATATATATATATATATATATATATATATATATATATATATATATATATATATATAAATAAATAAATAGAGATTCCTCAGATATAGTCTACGTTATTAGCTTTATTAATAAGTACGCAATACTTAATAATAATACGCAGTACCCAAACATTTGGTGGTTAGTTGTTAGTGACTGAGCAGGATGAGAGACAGTGTTGTTCAGAGAGAGAGAGAGAGAGAGAGAGAGTAGGCCACAAGAATAACATCTTGCATATGGCACACATAGAAAGAAGTAAACAAATGGGTGACTTTGATGAATTAGGAAATTTCTCAGTTCCATTAAAAACATGAAAGTATTTAAAACAGGGGGTAAATTCCTAAATTATAGCTTCCTTCAGTTGCAAAGCAGTGGCTGATTATTTTAGATTTTCAAAGCCTGTTCTTTGCTTTCCTCGTATTATTTTATGTATTTCCTCATTAATTATCTGAGCTACTTCAAACATCACACATCCAAAATATCAGAACAACATCCCACATGTTGCCGGAATATCACATGTTGCCGGACCCTACACCAAGTGTGGCCAAAATATTAGGACATAATTACACATATTGTCTAAATATTGGAAACCCATTCTAAGTGTGGTTAAGATCCATTCAGGCATGGCTGGGTGAGTTTGATGTGGACGATGTGTTTGATGTGGAAGTTCACAGAACCTTGACCTCAACTCCATCGAACACCTGTGAGAAGAACCAGAACAAATAGTGAGAGCCATGCTGACATTTAACATATGCCCCTTACAAAAGCTCAATTGAAAAGCTTCCTAGAAGAGTGGAAACTATTATAGAAACAAATGAAATGTCACAAAATCACCAAGTGTGTAATGTGTGGGTGTCCCAATACTTCTGTTTAAGTTTATATTTTAGTTACAATAGAAAATAAAAAAATCCCGTTTGCGTTTATTCCCCACAGAATAAATGTTAACATGTTAACATCATCAAATGTCTAATTGAAGCAATGATGTCCAATGGTGTTCTTTAAACTCTGAGTAAAGAATAATGTTATAAATAAAATCATTTTAGCAGCTTTGTGGTAAACTGCCCTGTGCATGAAGCAGGATTCACAAAGACATCATTTAGAGTTTGGTGTGGGAGAACCCTAGTGCAGATCTTTAATCGAATCCCCGTTTAACAGCTTTGAGATGAATTGGAATGTCAATTGCATGACATACTTCAGACTAATGGAAAAATTGTTCTGGATTAAGATATCAACAAGCTTTTAAAAAAAAATGCCTAACAAATGAGTATACTTTCGATCATACAGAGCGTGTTGTCACATGATGTTATCGGTGGGTTTACTGCATGTAGAGCAATTGATGGTGTTATAAATAACACAAAATTCATTTCAGTTCTTTAAATGGTTAAGAGGAGGGTTTTTTTCAGCTTCCACAATGGTCATTTTTAGCTTTCTGCCTTTCTCTCTTTCTCTCTCACTCTCTTTCTTTGTTATATTCTTCTTGTCTTTGCTTCGTATCAACACTTTCCACTGTGGCTCGGCTTTAGCACATCTGTTTGTATTTAAGTCTAAAGCAGAGAGTGTACTGCCTGCTCTCTCGGTTTCCCTTTTCAGGTACCTCATTCGATTTTTTTTTTTTGTTTGTTTGCACTCTTATGCCTTTCATTCCTTCTTTCCTTCTTTTCCACTTCTGGCATCACACTGTTTAGTTCACTAATGGCTCTTGGAGCTTAAATTTCATCAATTTCATTTTTCCCTGCTGTAATGTCAGACAGTCTTCCTGCTACATGCCACGCCCTGCTCTGTATAGCATGCATTTTAGTGAGAGACCGTCTTGGGCACTCTCTCTCTCTCTCTCTCTCACTCTTTCACTTTCTCTGTTGCCCTGGCTCAGGGCCAGGCATCTGCTTGGTGAATTAAATGAGAGTAGCAGCTGCATTTGGCAGGATAACTTTATTGCACTAACACACTTTGTCCTGCCCCACCCCCACTCCAGCATACATGGTGCAGTTTGGAAAGCCACACTATAGGAATGGGCTGGACTTTTCATGTTCGCCTTATCCATGGACATACTAGATACGAGGCATAAATAGCTAATGACATCATTCTGTGCACAGCCGCATAGGCAGGTGACCTTACTTGCCATATTGCATCTTTCTATCTTTACTCGGTTAAACGGCTTTTCATAGAGACTGTTCTATTTTCGAAGAAGACATGGGTGTGGCCCGGTTTCCCAGGACAATACCCAGCCAGGCGTAAGGGCATTTTAAGGACTTGTGTGCATATTTTTTGCATCATTAGAACAGTTTTGTTTGACCAATAATGAAGATGGGTGATAATATGTCTGCCTCTTTGGGGAAGTAAAATTTGAACTGACATTTTGGTTTGCTGAGGAGAGTACTGGATGCCATACTAAATAGCTGAAAGTATGTATACACCCAATTTATAATTTGGGGATTGACGTAGGTAAATTCTGTACGTCAATGTTTGTTTTTCAGCTTTCAAATGTGTTTTGGCTAATTATGCATCACAAACCCAAATGCAACAAATTTCCATAGATCAAAAGACATCGGAGAGTGGACGCCATTACAGCCAAAAAGGGAAACCATACTATGCCCATGGGATGTCTAACGACCCTATATAATTGTGTTATATTTTTCTAGGCCTTAGAGTGTAATTGTGAAATGCATACAGAGTGCTGAGGAGAGAGGCTGTGAGTGATTGGTCTGCATTATCCAGCTGATCAGTATTCCGGTCACACCATACTGATGCTTGTCCGCCGGACCAACGATATACCACAAAGAAGCTCTCTCTCTCCCTAACTTCCATTGATTTTTTTTTCACAATATGCATGTAAATAGCCATCCAGCATCATCAGTGCAAACTGCAGACGTTTTTAATCCTGAGCATTCAAGAATGAATTAACTTTTAGAAGCAACCTATGCTTGGGTAGTCAAAGCAGCATGACCACATTTGCTTATCTCTTGTCCTTTGGTCATCTTTCGCAAAAGAAACAAAGTCCCTGGGAAGATTAATAGTAAAAAAAATGAGAAAATTAGATTAAGAAAAGTACAGAGCAAACCGAAAGGACTAGACAGCAAGATGATGTCATTCTGGTGCCTGGAGAACCTGATCAAATGTCTTTTAGGACACAACCGTCATAAGTTTGCATATGAAAATATTATAACAGTTTTGCAAGTACTGGATTCTTAAATAATTAATAGAGCAAGCAGGTGAAGCAGGATTCAAAGCTAGGTGTCTAACCATTTATTTATGCATTTTCTGAACTTATTCGTGTTGTACAAGCGATGGAACCTGTCCTAACACTTACCAGATGACAGCAGAGTGAACAAGTTGCCAAAACACCGTAGGGCAGACAAAGATGTAGTTTAGGCAAGCATAAAGATCTGTGGGAAACACTATATACACAATATTATTAAAGACACATCTCTTTATTAAGTAATTTAGTTGTTTTAATTAGTTCCAGTGCCATAGGTGTAACAAAAAGCACCTTAGGATTAACGTGATCCTTGTATTCTCTTCTTAACGACAGTGCAGACTATTAGAATGCTCATTATTTTGACAAAAATCTCTTCGAAAAATCTTAATTGCTGTGAGATTGTACTTATTTGACCACATAATACAAATTACAATCTAACTTCTATGTTTATTATTTAAATATTGGTTTACTTTGTTATTATACTCCTTTAATTAGCCAGTTCCAATGCTTAAGATTGAACCTTAAAATTTTAACTGTGTATTATCGAGTGTTGATGGAGCCTCTGTTAAGAATCTGGCTGATGTCAGACTTGAGAAATAAAAGAGATGACTGCCAGTTAGGTCTTGTTAGCAAAATGGAATAATACAAGTTAATGGGGGGAAGATATGGGTCACATAAATGGATGTACAATGGAAATTTTTTTTCAAGCATGGTCATCTTTGCAGCCATTCCTTCTTCCTTCCTCTCTCCTTGGGTCATTGCTTTCCATAGACACAAGGAATCAAAGTGTCAACAGAAATATCTGTGATACAATTTTTTTTTTTCCTGTAAGCATGAACACACATCCTCTTTTTTCAGGTTGCATAACCCCTATACTGTATGTGAAAGGTTTTTATTTCTGCTGTAAAGAGTACATTTTGCTTCAAAGCCCAAAATTCATATGAAAGGAAATTATTTAATTAGGAAAATTATTTATATAAACTGGAAAATTATTTATATAAACTGACATCTGCTGGTCATATTGCTTCTCTTTATCTTGAAGCTTAGGTTTTAGGCACCTTATAGGGTCAAAAGCAGAAAAAAAAAAACAAAGTTATAATGCACAAATCCTCTGTTAATATGTAACAGGCTACTGTTTGCTTGTTTTGTAGGTATCTACACACTAATTGCTGTGGGCGCTGTGATGATGTTTGTTGGGTTCCTCGGTTGCTATGGTGCCATCCAGGAATCTCAGTGTCTGCTGGGAACAGTGAGTCACTCGCCATCCAATCACCACAAACCATATCTGCTCAGTCATCTAGCTCAGCTTACTTGCACAGAGAAATGAAGCTTTATTTTATAACTGACTTGGATTTCTCCCGTCCCATACGCACACAGACGTAAATGTACCTATAATTACACTGAAGCAGTGCTATATGAACATGTGAACAAAATATTTGACGTGATGGTACATTATGCCCATGAAACTCTTTATAAACGGGATTAAACCTGCATGAACTTCTCATTTGGTGACATCTTGTGAAGAGATTTGGTATTACATGCAGTTTTGAGTAGCACAAACTAACTTTAGTTAGCTTAGATTCGAATCACTTTGTTGATTATATATGTTGATTATTGATCAATATAGATTTTACTATGCTCTATGTCGTGATATTAATGAACTCTTTCTTTCCGATCATTTAAACGCCTTCCTTTAACATCCTCACCTCAGCTTCTCTTTGAGGTTTCTGTAAAGCAGCAATAATAAAATGTTATACTGTAAAGATCTGTGGTGTAAATTTGTTTTTTTTTTTAACTGAAATTAAAAAAAGTCCTTCAGCTGGGAAACATTTATTTTCTTCTGTAGTTCTTTGCCTGCCTGGTCATCCTGTTTGCCTGTGAAGTCGGCGCTGGTATCTGGGGATTTATTAACAAGGACACGGTAAGGAGGAAACTCACTCATGAAAACAACACCACAATTCTTCTTTCCTGCTTCATTCCAATCAATAGATACATTTTTAACATTTTTTTTTTCTTAGTGAGGTTTATTTCTTTATTTACAGTACATTCTATATATTATTAGATGGACATCAATTCAGGACTTTTGGGGATTAAGATGCTTTGTGGTTAGAATACTTCTCTATTATGTAACCTGGACCTGGCCCGGTGTAATAACTATTTCCAGTTTTAGAATTTAAACCTCAAGACTTAAAACCAACATGAAATATGACAGAAATAGATGCTGGTTTTTTAATGCGTTCATTTGAATGAAAACCATTTATTGTCCAGCTATAGTGATCAAACATAAAGTCACATAGGCTGAATGAAAATGGGCTCAGAACAAATAAACATCACCAGCCCAGTTCTCCTGTTTACTTCCGCTGTTTCCCACAAGGTTAAAAACATCTCTGAATATTTCCAGCTCTGGGAGGCCTTGGCTTCTGGGAAAGTCTGAGTGGGAGTTTTAATTTAGATTGAATAAAATTTCATCATGATTGTTTTAAAAAACAACAACTTTCTTTAGTAACTACCGTGTAGTGTTAATTTTATATCGTGCATTTTTAAATTTAGATTGCATTAAGTATGGAAGATGTGGGTATACACCTCATACATACAAAATTTCCTGTAAAAAAAGACATTCTGTAAAAAAAGACATAATTATAGAAATCGACTACATACAACTGACATCATTGCTCGACTTCAAATTCTAGCAGAACATAACACAACCGCAAATGATAATGTAATGGATAAAAGGATTGGAACTTTTTTGGACATCGCTACACATTTAATATTGTTGAAACGGTTCGTGGAAGGTCATTGCACAATGCAAGGTCCATAAAGTTATGGTTGGGTACGTTTTAAGAATCTAACTGGTATACACAAAGCCCTGACCGCCACCCTATCGAATATGTATGGAATGAACTAGTTTGCAAGCCTCTCATCCAACATCACTGTCTGAAATACCAACTAATACATAAATACATATCTTGTAGAAAACTGTTATAGGTAAAAATAGGCAAAATACTTTAAATAGGTATTTTTTCATAATACTTTAAATAGGTGTTCAACTACTTTGGTTCATAAAGTGTATTGTATATTCAGAGTCTCATCCCCATATCAGCTGCTTACTGCACACAGAGGGAAGAGACAGTTAATCACACAAACAATTTGCAGGTTCATCCAAAATCTGATTTTATTACAAACAACAACTACATCAGGGCGGCACGGTGGCTTAGTGGTCAGCACGTTCGCCTCTCAGCGCTAGAGTGTGTCTGTGTGAGTGAGTGTGTGTCCAGCGATGGATTGGCGCCCTGTCCTGGGTCTATCTGCCCAGCGCCCGAAACGTTCTCCCCTGGATGGGCATGGGGAACCCCACCGCGACCCTAATAGAGGATAAAGCAGGAGATAATGAATGAATGAACTACATCAGGGGCCATGCGCTTACATTTTGTACCATGTAAAGTGTTTTTTAAAAAATTATAGATTCATTTAAATTATACATTTCACTTATTTTCTGTACGAGTGAAGTCGTTTTAAACCCAAAATTGTTTACGTGTGTAATTCTGGTATTCTCTGTAATACACAAAAGCTACAAGTAGTTCAGGATAAAATTTCTCTTTTAATTCTATGTAATAATGCTATATCCTTCCTGTGCACCGCTTGAGTGGCAGCACCTCTCAGCAGCTTGTGAATTTCCCCTACTGTGGGACCAATTAAGGATTATCTTATCTTATCTTAATTCCTTACATTTTCGAAAGGTTTCTAAAGAAGTGATCTCCTTCTACGACTCTGTATATAACAGTGCTTCTTCAGGCCAAAATACAGAGGCTGCAAAGAAAGTGCTACAGACCATCCATGAGACTGTAAGTGTCCTTATCTGTGACTGACACAATACTATCTTATGTTGATTTTATATGTTGAATTCCCCAAAACAGTGTTTTTTTTTCTTGTGTTTTAGCTAAAATGCTGTGGTAAGAAGGGAGAACAGATTCTTGGTTTATTCACTGGATCTGAATGCAAATTTCAAGATACGGTAAGTCATATTCGATAATGTATCAATACCATATTTTTTCTCCTTTTTTTGCAGCTTTCATTGCAATTTTTAAGCCGTAAAATTATAATTCCTAATAAATTTTCATCCTAATTTGCTAAACTTTTAAACAGTGTTTTCTTATTTATTAATTTCAAACTATTTTGTACAAGTATTTTGTATCTTTCTAATCAGTCTGTGTAAAACGACTGGTTTAATAAAACTCAAGAAATGTAAAGAGTGTGCAGTGTGTGGTCACAATTGTTTGTTTTTCTACACTTTGTAATTATTTTATCTATTGTTTAAGCCACGGTCTTATTTAACGATCTATTGAAATTATTGTATGTTAAGTAACACAACACACGTTTTTACAGAACTGTCACACCAGGATCGATGAAATCTTCAATAGTAAGATCTACATTATTGGCATTGCCGCCTTGGTTGTTGCTGTTATCATGGTGAGTAACAGAAGTTTATAAGAGTAAAAGTGTGATTGAACTGCAGTCTAAACAACTAAATACAAATTTTTTTTAAAATGTTAGTACAAGACCTTAAATTAAATAAAATGCCATTTTGTGAACCTCACAATTTCCCTGGCGTTCAGGAAATACCTAGTGTCCAACCGTCACAGTATTTGGTTAATCTTGTTTACTCCTTTGTTTATTTCTGACATTTAAAAAAAAAAAAAAAAAACTTTTTGTGTGTCTTTGCTTCTTTCTTTTAAAAGATCTTTGAGATGATCTTCAGCATGGTGCTTTGCTGCGGCATCCGAAACAGCCCCGTGTACTGAAAACGGAAAGAGGAAAACGGGCTGTTTGGGCGTGGGGTGGGGGGTGGCGTCTGGAGACACCAGCCTATGACGTGAAGGATAAATATTCTTATTCATTTTGTATCTACCCTGATTTCATCATGTAGTCTCTCTTATTAAATTTAATATGATTTTAACATCCTGTTGTGCTAATCAGCCTGCTTTACACCAGCAGGAGATTCTTGAACATGTACGTACTGTCACCATGTATATACAAGCACGATATGTAGGCACATATCTGAGCTTGCTGTGTATTACTATGGCTTTTGTTTCTTTTCGATATCCTATCATTTTCTCATGTATGTACAGAGTGTATATATTCGCAGCCCTTCAGATTTCCAGCCTGGATATTGTAGGGAACCGCCCCGTTGACCTTTTTTTTTTTGCCAATCTTGTGCTTGCAAGCTTGCTCTTGATCAATCGACCACTAAAAATCATAGTAGTGAAAAGGTCAGTGCAGATTGAGAATGCTAAATCCATTGTAGCTTTGACTTTCTCTGTGTCTATAAACTCCCAAAATCTTAGCCTTTGTACGCATGCTTATTACAATTAGTCCTCCGGGTAAAGACGTGTCCATGAATGCCGAGAATCCACTTTAATATTTGCCTGCATGCTCTCCACTGAGGCAGGTTGGAAACCAGGAGAATGGTTCACTACATTCCTGGAGTTCCACTGACCCTAGACCAACCCCAAATCAAAGCTCTTATATGCACCTCCCAGCCTCATCAGCCCAGTGTCCTGCCATGCTTTGAATAAATGAAAAAGAAGACACTGCATTATCCAGAAAGCCCTTTTTGATTCCTCATGGAATTTACTACTTGTATGTTATACACTATATTCTGTACCCATTCAACGGAATGCTGTGCTTTTAGAAATGTTTTAAAAGGTGGTGGCATTTTCCTGTTTTCTTTTTTTACACAGTGACTCCATTTTGTCATCTGTAAATGCTGGAGTTGCTTGACAATGTTAATGACTGTAATAATTGTTTAACAAAAGCCTCTACCAAGTGTACTGTAAGCCCTGGTGTGTGTGTGCTTGCCGTGTTAACAGTGACGCTAATGGAAAAAAAAAGATCTGGTTCAACCATATGTACTTTTACTGCCATTCACAAGGTTTGACCAAAACACAATGATTATTATAATGAATGAGGATTATAACGGGGCTCAGTGGTTCAGGTGTTGGGGTATCAATCTGAATGTTGGGTGTTTAGACCCCAAGTCCACCAAAGTTGCCAATGTGGGCCCCTGAGCAAGGGTCCTTACCCATATTGCTCTAGGGGTGCTAAATCATGGCTGACCTGTGACCTGGCTCTGACCCCAACTGTCCAATTGGTAAAGTTGGTTAACACGGTCTGAATAATGTTGGAACGAAATGGAATGGAATGCTTATTAACCCTATAGCGTCAGAGGTGTCGCACTTCCCTAAGGCTTACCCCGACACTTCAGTGCCTTTCGTGATAAAGATAAACCAAACATATGCTTATCGTTTGCATGACACGTTCTTCACGCAAACATAGTTTTGTTTTCCTACATCCTTTTTGCCACTTTGTTTTCGTTAACACATAATTCCTATACTGATATTCTAAGGTGTCTAGAGATATGTACAGCTACAAATGATTGTACTAAAGACTGTATAAAGACATTGTGACTTTCTTTGGTACTTCTTTTGGTACAGAGGACCGAAATTTCAGTCAAAAGCAGTCAGGCAATCAGGATCCATATTGATCTCGAAAGCCAACAGTGACGTAACATCGGAAATGATTGATTTTATTATTAAATGATTAAAGAACCTCGCTTGCTTTCAGTTGGATTGACAGCTAACACTTAAATCTCTGTCCTCGGTCATCAGTTACAATTTTTGGTTCAGTTTGAAATATTTAAGGTTATATGTATTTTACAAATAATCCACTGTGTTCCCTTAAGTCTTTCAGGTCATTGTGTAAGAACAATAAAACAATCATGACAAGTGTAACATTAACTCGTATTTCTAACAGACTAACATCGTCCAAACTCTGCAAGGATTTTTTTGGGCAAAGTGAACCCAGGACGTCCTCCTCTGAGAAGCATGTAAAAAAGTGCTTAGGTCTGAAAATGACATTTTTAGAATTTTATATGCTGTTTGTTTGAAGGACACAAACTGTTTGCTGAACATCCACGTGGTAGCATTATCAGTGACAGTGAATATGGTTTGGGGGTGAAGACAGAATACCACACTCACAACAACCATAACCATTCTGAATTGATTCACGGCCAAGAATCTATACATTAGAACAAAAAAAAATAAGCTCCAGGATTTAATCCAATATCTTAATGCATGGTCTAAAGTTAATATCATGGATTTAAAACAATCTGGCCATTAAGAACTGAAAATATCCATCTATACGTGTTTTGGACTCAAATGCCCAAAGATTTGCAACTAAGTATAAACTTGTTTTTGGTTCAATAAACTATGTTCAGCCACCTACAAGCAAGTGGTTTTATAATATGTACAGGTTTAGAACCACAACCTCCCTCCCACAACATATTTTTTATAACTACACCTGGGAACAACTTTCGAAAGGTAAGAGAAACTCTCGCAGTGTTGTTTTAAGATCTGATCTGGAATCGGCAGCAACAAAATTATTCAAGGATGTGAAACCAATTTAAAAAAGATTCACTAAGAATAGATTTGAAACACTAAGATAGATTTGCACAGGAGTTTTGGAGAGTTCAGCCAGCAAATTAAACTGAAAAAGTAGAAAACAGCCAAGATAATTTTCATATATTAATTTTTGTATTAAATTTAGAATGTATGAAAAATAATGTAATGAGGTCTTAAAACTCTTGGTAACTTTGGGAAACCTTAGACTAAATCCTGAATAAATCTTTTTTTCCCCATTTGTTTATTTTGGCTATTCCCACTAGAGGTCGCCACAGCGAATCTTTCTACATCAATCAGTCATGATGTCCACAGTCGCTCAAAACACCTATATTTGCTCCTATATGTTTAATCCAGGGGCGGCACGGTGGCTTAGTGGTTGGCATGTTCTCCTCTCAGCACTAAGGATTCCCGGTTCGAATCCCCATCTGGGTGGAGTTTCCATGTTCTCCCCGTGTCCACGTGGTTTCCTCCGGGTTCTCCGGTTTCCTCCCACAGTCCAAAAACATGGATCAAGTTAATTGAGTTCTCTAAATTGCCCCATATAGAGTGTGTCTGTGTGAGTGAGTGTGTACCCAGCGATGGATTGGCGCCCTGTCCTGGGTGTATCTGCCCAGCGCCCGAGACGTTCTCCCCTGGATGGGCATGGGGAACCCCACCGCGACCCTAATAGAGGATAAAGCGGGAGATAATGAATGAATGAATGAATGTTTAATCCATAGTCATTTTATACTTGGTACTTAAATTAAATAATATTTTATTTTGATTTACATTAAGGCGGCACGGTGGCTTAGTGGTTAGCACGTTCGCCTCTCAGCGCTAGGGATTCCCGGTTCGAATCCCCATCTGGGTGGAGTTTCCATGTTCTCCCCGTGTCCGCGTGGGTTTCCTCCGGGTTCTCCGGTTTCCTCCCACAGTCCAAAAACATGGATCAAGTTAATTGAGTTCTCTAAATTGCCCCATATAGAGTGTGCTTGAGTGTGTGAGTGTGTGCCCAGCGATGGATTGGCGCCCTGTCCTGGGTCTATCTGCCCAGCGCACGGGACGTTCTCCCCTGGATGGGCATGGGGAGCCCCACCGCGGCCCTAATAGAGGATGAAGCGGGAGATAATGAATGAATGAATGAATGATTTACATTAAGTAAATACAGTAGATGGGATGTGGGTACATGGGAAACAGATTATAAATCAAATAGCATAGCCAAAAACGACAAAGTGCGAAGTGCTGTTTTCCCGTCTAATTCAACAATGGACAATAAAACATTCTCAAAAATGAATGTGCAATTTGCAGACCAATTATTGCCCCTGAGGAATACAGTGAAATTTCCATTGTAAATTCTGCCTGAAATAGACTTAATAGAGGGAAAAAAATCTGTGAAAGAGATTCTCATGGTCGTGAATCTTGTGGAGTCTTTGTAAGGAGCAGTGAATTATGTGCTACACGGTTAATAGACATTTATATGGAGGGCGTATTTGACCAGTCAGGTCTGGGGTTCTTCACAGCTGCCCTTTCTATTTGTGAACAAAGACTTCTTAGTTCTCTTTCAAATAAGTGACACGAGAAAATGATAGCAAGTTCGATCTCGTTGAGAATCCAAGGCTTAGAGAATGTTTAGTTGGATTAAAAAAAAAAGGCCTGGGGGATTAACATCGCTCTGAAGACAAAAACAGCTTTATTTGCATACTTGCATACACTTACAGGCCACATTATTGGCTACACATCCTTGTTTCAACACTTAATGTCCATTTAGATGCATGTTGTGATTCTAGCATTAAAGACTCTAGTCTGTCTGTTTCTCTGTGTGCTTTGTTAGTCCCTTTCATTCTGTGCTCTAATCATCAGCACATGAACCGCATACAGCAGATACTATTTGGGTGTTTATATTTTGCCGTGCGGCACGGTGGCTTAGTGGTCAGCACGTTCTCCTCTCAGCACCAGGGATTCCCGGTTCGAATCCCCATCTGGGTAGAGTTTCCATGTTCTCCCCGTGTCTGCGTGGGTTTCCTCCGGGTTCTCCGGTTTCCTCCCACAGTCCAAAAACATGGATCAAGTCAATTGAATTCTCAAAAAAAATTGCCCCATGTAGAGTGTGTATGTGTGAGTGAGTGTGTGCCCAGCGATGGATTGGCGCACTGTCCTGGGTGTATCTGCCCAGCGCCCGAGACGTTCTCCCCTGGATGGGCATGGGGAACCCCACCGCGACCCTAATAGAGGATAAAGCGGGAGATAATGAATGAATGAATATTTTGTCGTGACACATGATGGTGTTTGGGTGTGTTGTGCTGGTACAACTGGATCAGACACAGCAGTGCTGCATGGTGTTTAAACATCTTTGGCTTACTGTGCACTCTATTAAACACATCCACTGCAATGTCCATTTGGATGATGCAAAATTAGAGACTGTAGATCATTTGTTCATGCCAAGTTTGTGTGTCATCCTCCAACAATCCTTCATCGTTGCCCTGTCTTGGTCGCTGAGTCTTGTTAGTTGGTTGATTATTCAGTCTGGCAGTGCCAAATGTCAACGGTGCCAACTGTACTGATCCAACTCGTGAATAGGATGTCATAAGCCATAAGACATTCATCCTCTAGTAGGGTGGCGGTGGGGTTCCCCATGCCCATCCAGGGGAGAACGTTTCTGGCGCTGGGCAGATACACCCAGGACAGGGCGCCAATCCACACACTCACTCACACAGACACACTCTATATGGGGCAATTTGGAGAACTCAATTGACTTGATCCATGTTTTTGGACTGTGGGAGGAAACCGGAGAACCCGGAGGAAACCCACACGGACACGGGGAGAACATGGAAACCCCACCCAGATGGGGATTCGAACCGGGAATCCCTAGAGCTGAGAGGCAAACGTGCTAACCACTAAGCCAACGTGCCGCCGCCATAAGACATAAGATGTTCATTATCATTCAATATCTCCCGCTTTATCCTCTATTAGGGTCGCGGTGGGGTTCCCCATGCCCATCCAGGGGAGAACGTCTCGGGCGCTGGGCAGATAGACCCAGGACAGGACGCCAATCCATCGCTGGGTACACACTCACTCACTCAAGCACACTCTATGGGGCAATTTAGAGAACTCAATTAACTTGATCCATGTTTTTGGACTGTGGGAGGAAACCGGAGAACCCGGAGGAAACCCACGCGGACACGGGGAGAACATGGAAACTCCACCCAGATGGGGATTCGAACCGGGAATCCCTAGAGCTGAGAGGCGAACGTGCTAACCACTAAGCCAACGTGCCGCCGCCATAAGACATAAGATGTGATATAAAAAAAAATAGAAACAAAGTTCACATAAATGTAGCTGAGTTTTTGACTAGAACTGCAAAGACTTGACTCTTCTTTAATTTAGACTGACTAATGAAATTATTTGATGCATATGAACGTGGGCCACTTTTGGCTGAGATATGGCACTGCTGGCCAAGGCAGCTGCATGTGGGAAGTTTTATAAAGCTTTATAAAGCCCACATGTCTTAAAACACATCTGGCTTACATTTGGTAAAGGTTTAATAGTGTTACCTACCTACACTTCAGTCAAAATTGGCTGATGGTTTGCCCTAATCTGGTGCATATGTGGTCAACATCTTCCAACCAGGAATCTGGGTAAGAATAAAGATTTGTGCATTATGGGAGACTTAACCATGACCTCGGCAAACACTAAAATAGGGAGTGTAGGGACTCATTGGATCACTAAATAGTTGAACTAACAAAGAATCTGCAGAATAAAGTCAAAGTTAAGGTACTGGGAGGCTTTATGTTTCAGTTGTTATCACTCTTGCTTCATCGCAAGCAGATCCTGTGTTCGATTCCTGGGTGGGGTGGTAATACTGTGTCCTATGGAAATTCTTTCCCTGTTACTGTTTTATTTGGAATCTCTGGCTTAAGGTTAAGATATTTGGATTTCATGCAATTTGAGAATCGCAATGCCTTTATTTACATCACTTTATCAATGCAAAGTAGATCAGTAGATCTACTCCATTTACAATTTATTAAAAAAAAGAATATTAACAAAGTACCAGGGGTTTAAACTTGATTCACCAACTTATATTACGGATTTAATAAAGAAATGACTCTGTGATGATTGGTTATATATTTAATGTATGTTTCCAAAACATACAACACCATTGATAGTGCACTAAAGTAATATAAGAACTTAATTAGATATTTTATATATTGCACACGCGGCACGGTGGCTTAGTGGTTAACACGTTCGCCTCTCAGCGCTAGGGATTCCTGGTTCGAATCCCCATCTGGGTGGAGTTTCCATGTTCTCCCCGTGTCCACGTGGGTTTCCTCCGGGTTCTCCGGTTTCCTCCCACAGTCCAAAAACATGGATCAAGTCAATTGAGTTCTCCAAATTGCCTCAAATAGAGTGTGTCTGTGTGAGTGAGTGTGTGCCCAGCGATAGATTGGCGTCCTGTCCTGGGTGTATCTGCCCAGCGCCCGAGATGTTCTCCCCTGTATGGGCATGAGGAACCCCACCGCGACCCTAATATAGGATAAAGTGGAAGATAATGAATGAATGAATTTCAATATTAGTTTTTTTAGGGCGGCACGCTGGCTTAGTGGTCAGCACGTTTGCCTCTCAGCGCTAGCGATTCCCGGTTCGAATCCCCATCTGGGTGGAATTTCCATGTTCTCCCCGTGTCTGCGTGGGTTTCCTCCGGGTTCTCCGGTTTCCTCCCACAGTCCAAAAACATGGCTCAAGGTCACTTGAATTCTCCAAATTGCCCCATATAGAGTGTGTTTGTGTGAGTGAGTGAGTGTGCCCAGCGATAGATTGGCGCCCTGTCCTGGCCCGAAAAACGTTCTCCCATGGATGGGCATGGGGAACCCCACCGCGACCCTACTAGAGGATAAAGTGGAAACTAATGGCTGGATGGAATTTCAATATTACGAGTTTATTGAAAGTAACTGGACTCTACCAGCCTCTTCGAGAGTAAGAGGTCCTGTTCGAGCTGGCGTGCGTTTATTTTTTGGGGTGGGATCTAACTGATCTGACTCGGGGAAACAGAACGATCTGGCAACCCTGTGTAGACTACAGAGCGGCAGGTTCTAGAGCGCAGCGTTAAGCGGACGGGCTGCAGGCGGTTGTCGGTGGAATTCGGCTCCAGCAGCTCGCTTTCGGCTTGTTGGAAAAGTTTGTCGAAGTCCGTGGGGACGCGACCGGAGTGGATTTACCGCTGAGGATTTTGAGATGAGTTGCAGTGACGGTTTGTTCTACTCGGCGTTACAGCCGCAGACGGCGGTCAGCACTTACGCGGTGCCCAGTGACAGCGAGCTCTCAGCGGAGCGACACAGCAAAGAGAAGCGCGTCCACCTCCAGGTCCAGCAGAGGCTCGCTGAGAGGGCGTCCTCAGGTGAGCGAGCGTCAGGGAGGCTTTAAAACTCATTTCAACTCGTTTAAAAACATTTTTATTATTATTATTGATTCCCACATACCGCATTGAAACTACCTAATTAAAAATTAACCTAAATAATTAATACAGTTTCACTTACGGGCGGCACGGTGGCTTAGTGGTTGGCATGTTCTCCTCTCATTTGGGTTTGAATCCCCATCTGGGTGGAGTTTCCATGTTCTCCCCGTGTCCGCGTGGGTTTCCTCCGGGTTCTCCGGTTTCCTCCCACAGTCCAAAAACATGGATCAAGTCAATTGAGTTCTCAAAATTGCCCCATATAGAGTGTGTCTGTGTGAGTGAGTATGTGCCCAGCGATGGATTGGCGCCCTGTCCTGGGTGTATCTGCCCAGCGCCCGAGACGTTCTCCCCTAGATGGGCATGGGGAACCCCACCGCGACCCTAATAGAGGATAAAGCGGGAGATAATGAATGAATGAATGAGTTTCACTTACAGCCACCTTATTATAGACCCAATTTTACCAAATACCAAATACCAAAGTTAAAGGTATTTGTATATATAAAATGTTAGTTCTGTACTAAACACTAAATTTATTTGTATTAATAGCAAATGTGGGGCGGCACGGTGGCTTAGTGGTTAGTACGTTTGCCTCTCAGCGCTAGGGGTTCCCGGTTCGAATCCCCATCTGGGTGGAGTTTCCATGTTCTCCCCGTGTCCGCGTGGGTTTCCTCCGGGTTCTCCGGTTTCCTCCCACAGTCCAAAAACATGGATCAAGTCAATTGAGTTCCCCAAATTGCCCCATATAGAGTGTGTCTGTGTGAGTGAGTGTGTGACCAGTGATGGATTGGCGCCCTGTCCTGGGTGTATCTGCCCAGCGCCCGAGACGTTCTCCCCTGGATGGGCATGGGGAACCCCACCGCGACGCTAATAGAGGATAAAGCGGGAGATAATGTATGAATGAAACTTTAGTTCTGTACTAAACACTAAATTTATTTGTATTAATAGCAAATGTGTTGACTGCACACAACTATGGTGTAAAGTGTGGTGTACATTTCGAATGAATGGATCTTAGTGATATTTAAACTCTTGGGATGTGAGGCTGTATTTGCATGTGGGGATCCCATTGTTTCATTGTTTAAAAAATCACTTTGTTTTAATTTCAAATAAAATGCATTATTTGTTTTAGAGTGCAAGCTTTTTTACCTTTGTTGCTGGTTAGATCAGTTTAAACAAAAATTGCTATGGAATAAGGACCATTACCAAAGTTAATCAAAAGGTATTTGTATATACGAAATGTTAGCTCTGTACTAAACACAAATTTATTTGTTTTAATAGCAAATGTGTTGACTGCACACAACTATGGTGTTCCACTGGGGACAGTATTGGGTCCCATGTATTTTTGTTGAACATGATTTTACTTGAGTGTCAGTTGCGAATTAAAATATAAATTCACATTTGTGCTGATAACTCAGAATTGTGCAACCAAAAAATCTGAAACAGTAGATAATTTTTTGCTGCACAGTTTGTGTCAGTCTTCCTTACCGAACGCTGCTAACAGTATTCTAATGGCTGGAGACTTTTAGATGGATTATTCAGTTCTGCTGGTTCACTAAATATTCTAGCAGCATTGCTACATCTGATCCACCCATAACAGTGTAGCATACTTATACTATCATCACTATGCCAATGTCCCTGAATTAGACCGAGAGTAAAGGGAACTAACAAAGTATACTGAGAAATATATGGACTGCCCTCCGTATTTCTAGAACTACAAAGTGCATCTGTGTTGGTGAAACTAATAAAGTTTACAAAATCATTAAGATATAGTAGTATATATTTAGAATTGAGTTTCTGGTAGGTGGACCTAAAAAAATTGCATTCTTCCACTTGTGTAATATTTAATTGATGCTTTAAGAACATACTGTTCAATTACTTTAACATTGTTGTAAACACTGCATTCAGTGGTTGCAGTGATTCATAATGCAGCAGCTATATTTTAACAAGAAATGAAAAATAAAATCTTAGATGGAAGCAGTAACGGGCTTCTAGTTTAATTTAGGAAATATATAAAAAAAAAACAATTAAGTTTTTTTTAATACGGTCTGGCTCAGAATAAATAAATTCATTAAGTTTAACTCTAGAATAAACATGGCCACAAGACGTGTCATACAAGACTTTAAATTAATGTATTCACTTATATTTGTAATTGATTGTCATTTGAACATTATTCTTTTTTTTTTTTTTATTTGTTACCTACATCTTGTTGACCTTTATTGTTAAGCATTTAGTGTACTTGAGGTCTCTGAGTTTCTGTATGTAATCTGTATGCTTTGTTCAGTTCCACTGCTAATTTTGTTAGATGTCCTATAATAAAACATTTTAGCTGAATTAATTTTACCACTTAAATGAGGCTGTTGGACGGTTTTCAAAATGAGAGCAATAATAATGTATTACCGATCTGTGACATATAAGAGCTTTTACTTTTCTGAGAAGGGTTATTGAAATGAAATTTCGGCTTGCAGACAAAAAAGCCACGATATATATCACAGAGGACTTTGTAAAATATGCTGGAGTTTTTACAAAGAAATGGTCTGGCCATGTTTTTGTTGGATTTCATTTACAGGATTCTTTGAGCAATGTTCTGAGACTTTAACACAGAATTTACACAGAATTTAAGCTTGCAGTGTGTTCAGAATAGTAGAGCAGTTTTCATTTTTGCAGTTGTGCATGAGGTCAAATGTGCGATTGTGCGATTGTGCTCTGCACTAAACACAATGACAAGCTGTAAATACTGGCTTTATTCTAAAGCTGTCTGGTCCAACATAAAGGGATAAGGGATTTATGGGTTCCTCTGCTCTGTTAGTCCAGCTGCCGTCTTGTCAGGTCTTTGCAGAAACTGTACATAATGCTGTCACCTCATCTAACAGTAAACTGAAACTTCATTTTATATATTAAAATATATGTGTATTATTTTTAACAAATACTTGGAAATGACAAAAAAAAAATAATAATAATTATTATAAATTTTATTATAAACCCTTTTTATTTTTTTAATTAATTTTTCTATCTACCCATTCATCTGTTCATTCATCCATCTATTCATGTTTGTGTGTGTGTGCATATGTATGTATGTACAGATAGAAAGATAGATATTATATTACATTACATTACATATAGGGTGGTACAGTGGCGCAGTGGTTGTAAAAGGCTGCATGTGGTTTAAAACTTGTGTGGGATCGTCTCCACTGTGGTGACTCCAAACAAGATCAAGTCTATTTATGTCCATGACAGTTTTGTGACTTTCAAATTGTGGTAACAGTTTGGCTTTCTTAAGATGTTGTGTCATTGTCAGTAAAAAGATCCATAAGGACAAATTAAAATCCCTAAGTCCTAAGAATTAAAATCCCTATTTAATTAAATTTCAATTTATTTTGCTCAGATATTTGGCTAATAATTTTCTTAATTATTTTACAAAAGTTAACCACATAGCTAAAATCTATTTTTTAAAGACTTTTCTGTTATATCTACATGAAAGATTAAATATAAGTAAATTTAAATATAAGTGTGTATATATATAAGTGTGTATGTATGAATTTTTCCCCCCAATCTGCTAAATCTTGTTAAATTGTAACGGAATTTTATTACCTGTCGAAAATATCACTAATTTCCTTTTTTTTTACTTTTAGATCAGAATAATTAACACTTTTGTATATAACTTTATGCTCTTTAATAAAGGAACAACTTTAGTTGCATGTGTATGCACCCTTGTTACATTAATGGTATGCATTCAAACTTTTTAATTGTAATTGTCAATAATTGTAATATAAATGTACATTTTAGGTTTCAAATATAATGCAAAGAAAGTACTAGTCAGTATTGACTGGCTGTTTTATTATGATTGTGGTCAGTTTTGTTACCTTTATTTTATAATGCCTGCTGCTTTTATGGGTATTTCTGAGGTAGTCATTCGGGTCAGCCAAAGTCCAAATGGTTTTCTCTTTTTGTATAGCTAGGATACAAGGATTTAATGGCTTCTGCTTTGCATTGTATGACTTGCTCTATTCACTTGTAGGCATTATTTTATTTCAGGTTTATGGATCTAATTGATCAGTTTTATCTGCTTATTATAGTTTATTCCATCTCTCTGTGTGGTTTTTAAATAAGATGGCTACACATTGTGAAGAAGTTGGACTGTGTACCTAATTAATGTTATGAATAAATGTGTATCCCTCTTATGTGATGACTATTATTGATGCACAGGAAATGTCTGTCCATTTGTCGGGTTCTAAACACACAACGCAAACGTTGAGCCATCTATACAGTTTGCAGCATTGTTACTGTAACATTGGGATCATTGTTTACTGTGCAAATATTTATAGGAAAGTCCTCTAGCACAAAAGAGAATGTGGAAAAACACTAAACACTAAAAAACTAACACTAAAACTAAAACTAAAAAAAAGGGAAATCCAGATGAGCTTTTGTTTTATATCTGTAAAATATGTGATGTGATTATTTAAACCATGTCGAGGTCAAGGCCAGTTTTGCATATTCAGTAAGAAAGTCCTTAATCCTGCCTCCCATCCATCACACCCGGTCAATTATGCTTGTAAATTGTCTGTCCGGCCAACTTATACACTGGAATCTGTAGGACTTGTGCTGCAACACCACTCGAGTGTCCATTTTTATGATGTGTTAAGTAATTAGATGACTTGAATAAGAGTGGACACGTTACATTCGTAAAGTAAAATTTGTTTATATAGCGTTTTTTATAGGAAGGAACCTTGAAGTCTAAAGCTCCATGTGGGACTTATTCTCACTGAGTGGCCAGAGAATGTAAATCAATAATTATGTACAGGCTATTCATATATAGTCTGTAGTTAATTATAAAATATATGCTTGCTGATATAAATAGCTTTTCGTATTGTGCATTGCATTACTTAAAATACCAGCCGCATCAATTAAGTTATAAATTATACATGATTTTCTAATATTGCATCAATACATTAATTTGTAGGCAGATGTTTGGTTTATATATGTTTTATGGTCTGCTGTTTTTGGCCCATCTTTATTTTTAGTTTATGGGTAATATTTATGAAGTGTATGCCACAATAATATTTTACCTCAAATACAAAGGATCATAATATTCATTTTTCACTCTCTTGTTAAGTTAAAACATGGTATAATAGGCATTATGTTTAATTGATGTTTGTGCTGTTTCTCAGCTGTATCCTGCTACATTGTGGTAGTTTGGGTTTGAATGGTCTTTCTGTGTTATTAAGAGGAAGTAGCATTTCACTGTCTATTTAACACATCTGCCCAGGTGCAATTCAGAAACATATCTAAAAGGTTACGATCCTGTATAAAACCAGGTTTACAGTATCACTTGTGGTCTGATTATTAGATACATGGTTATGTTGTGTTAAAATGGACTTGTATTTAATAGCAATAATTTAAATGCTTTCAAATCCGAACCCCAAATCTAGATGTGTATTATATTTTCGGTAATTTATGTTGACACAGATTTACCCTGTGAAAAGTGACAATATGTAATTGAAGCTATGATACTTCCGATCTAAAAAAGCTGATTCAGCATTTCACAAATGTTTGTGGGTTGAAATAAAAGTCACAAAGAACGTAGAAGCATTTGATCAAGTAGTATTGTTTGTTTACTTGTTAAAGTATGGCTTACCTCTTCCTGGCTCAGTGTAGAGGTGGAAATGAGGTCATGGAGCATTCCTGACCGACCCATTGATTATGTTCCTCTCTTTGTTAACTGCATCCCACATGTGACTTTTACCCTCGGTTCTGACGTACAAACTCTCTTGATTTGAGAGTGAATATGAAAAGTGTACCATTTTATAATAAAAAAAAGGCTTTAAGGATATTTTTTGTACACAGATGTGTATAAAAAAAACACACTGCTTAATTCTTGACTCATGTTATCAGTAAAACGTGTCTATTTTTGCCGGGAGTTTGAGTGGGGAGCCATGTGGTGTTAGTTTGTGTCAGCTCTCTGAATACTTTGGGACGTGACAGGGTTGGTATGAGGCAGTCTTTTCTCGAACGGTTACTACTTTTGAGATGATGCTGAAACATTGCTGGTCATTATTTAGCTGTCGGTATGATTTGTGATTTGATGTCCGGCTTTAAAAAGATGTCAGAAAAAATGTCTGAAAGCTAACATGAAGCATTCCTTACTAATTTCTTATACAGTTTTAACATTACATTATAAAATATTTTAGTTAATAAATGCAATTTTATCTATTTATCTAATAAATTTGGAATGATGCCTTTAGATAAAGTGTGGTAGAGTTTAACGATTGCACATCTGCATTTACAAACTAAACTGTCTTATTGATTCTACATAATGACTATGTTTACTTGATGTAAGGAATTTGGAAAATTCCAGATTTGTCTTTTTAAAAAGGTGAGAGGTCAATCCACACCCTCATTCTGCTTGAGACTGACAGGCTTAGGACTGACAGACTGTCCTGAACTGGAAAACAGGAGGAGATCTTCAGATCTGGTGCCCTGGTCATGCAGAGGCATTTTAAAGAAGTCCAGATGTTCTTCTATCAGCAGACTGCTCAGTCAGAACAAACTCATCCTTTATCATCTAATAAAAGCAGGGATCATTTAGTAGCCTCTTATTATTAAAAAAAAAAAAAAATTTCATTCCTGTAGCAGCATCAGCACTAGCAGCAGACAAATACTCTAATAAGGTAATAATTGTACTGTATATTTATAAAAAAACTTATTCACACATAGAGCCCAAATAGTTACCATTATATTATACTCAGGGTAATGATAAGAATGATGAATTATTAAAATAAGTAAAAAAAACCAGACATGAAATTTTACAAAAGTATACTAAAATAAAAAGGGTCACAATTTTATTTAGCTATTTATGCCTTTATAACATTTTACCCAAAAGGGCTTAAAAATTCAACTTGTTGTTTGAGGTCATAATGCAAAGCCAAATCGAAGTTTCAACCAGTTTCTTGTGAACACTTATTAACGACCTATGATCCGACATCTGCTCATTTATTTTGACAGTTTCAAACCAATTTTTTTAAGCCCTTTTAACAATAGACCTTGACACAAAGCAGTTTCACAAAATAACCTTTAATGTGTGAACCAGAGATGGGAGTGGGGAGGAAAAACCCTGGGACAGGAAGGAAAACGTTTTTAGAGAAATCAGCCTCAAAAGGAGAATCCATCCTCCCATGGGCCACACCGGATGGTACGATTTAGATATGAAGCCTGTGAAAAGTCTTAGAATAGCTTTATATCATAAATCGCATGTTTAACATAGAATATACAATTAAATCCCTCCTTGTAATTTTTTTTGTGTTTCAGATTTCTTTACCCTACTATTACAATATTACCATTATTCTTTTCATGACAAAGGGCAGAACTTTTATACTTGAATCATGAATTCTTGGGTTTACAGCATTTTTATTCTGAATGCAGTAGATTCAGCAAGTCATAGAACCTCTGTAGACAAAGAACGTTTCAATGAATTCCTCTGTGGGAGTAAAAAGCTGCTCGAGCTTCCACATTGTCTTTAAATGTGTTAAGAAGAAGAAGAAAAGTGGAGTGACTACTGTTGTAAAGTCCAGCTGTAAATTGGGTGGAGACATGAGTTTATTTATGCTCATGGGAAATACAATCTCCCACTCTTGATTGCAACACTGCAGCTAAGTTTAAATGATCTTTAACACCACTGTCTCTCGTTCTCATTCTTCTTTTCTCTCTTTTTTTCCCTTCTTTCTCACTTTGTCGTTTTGACTCTCAAACTCTCTTATGCTTACTGCCTTACTTTACTCTGTTCCTCTGATCTCACTCTTTCGATCTCGCTCTCTCTCCTTTTCGCTTTCTCATTTTCACTCTTCCCTTGTACTTTCCCTAACTCTCCATCACACTCTCTATAAATCACTTTCATTTACCATTAATTTACCACTGCACATTTGTGCATTTTTCTGGAATGACACTACATGTCCAAATGCTTTTTGTGGTTGTAAAGGTTTTCAGTTATTGTGTCAGTTATTTTTGTTCTTTGGAAACATCACTTTACATAAATCCAGAGTGTTGTGTAATCTGGACTCCCACAAGTTCAGCATCATGACCTTCCCCGGTGGACTGGTTTACAGGAATTATTTGAAATTATTGTAATAGGAGTAAGAATGACTGTGAGGAGGTGGGGAGGGTGTGGAAAGGCATGAAAGTGGTATGAGTGCGAACCAAATCACTTTTCGAGGTAAGAGTCAAAGAAAGAATTGGCCAGGGAGAAGGGGCGAAATGAACTGAAGTGCCCTTGGAAATCCTATCCAACGATTTGGAATGCCACGCTTCCCTTGCTTCTACCTAGACTGTGGGTTTCTTTGTGAGGCTCTCTCCTAAGATAACTTAAACTAAAACCCCTTACTAATTCCCTTTGTGTGTTCTTGGGGTCTTAAGTTTGACATCATCTGCATTCTTTGGACATCTTATTAAGTATTTAAAGCAGAGGGCCTTTTTTTGAAAGGCAGAACCACAAGACTAAAAACCTGATCTGTTTAATTGTAGGAGGAGTGTTAGGTGTCCTATCCACTCGTATGACTTGCTCATTATTTTCACAAGGAAAACTTGTATTGTATTAATCAGTGTACCTATGTTCTTGTTTTAGATCACAGTGGACCATCTATGACGAGATACCACAGTCAAGGTACTGGAATCAACTCCAAGAACCTGATCTACAATGGCAGTAGAGTAAGTGTTACACCCTTTTGTAAAGTATAGAAAATACAACATTCATAGAAAATAAAAGGTCACATTTTTAAATGTAGTATTTATAAAGTTTGTAAACATGACTTAAATGTTATTAAATGTCTCCTAGGTAATAAAATGGATGCATAATTAATACATTTTAGTTTTGTCACTTCATTGATTTGTTCACTAATGTTTACAAAGTGACGATATTTTTGGTTTGTTATATATTTCATAAAAAAGAAAAAAAACATTTAAATGAGTATTTTCCTAGGCAAGTTATTATTTAGTGTATTTCAAGCTTTACAGATAAGTTGTTTTTTTCTTACAGCATTATTAGGGTAAATAATAATAAATGAAATAAGTTATGCAATGCAACATAAGTAGATTTTAATACATACTTTCCAACTTAAATACATGGCCAAGTGAATAATTTGTTTTTTAGGGTGGGGCATTTGATAGCTACATGATAAGGCTGGAAATCATTTAACACTGCCACTCTTTGTGGTTTTTAGTCCTGCCACATGCTGATGTAGTATTTGACAATGTTCTGTCATAGCCATGTATAGAAAGCGAAGTGTAGCTCCAGCGGGTAGATATTGTGGTGCTTGTTGAACATTCTCCACCACTGATGTCATCCTCCAAATGGTGTGAAGGGGTCCTTGCTGTGATAGCACAATTTGAAAGAAATGTGCAAGCATGCACTTTATTAGCAAGGTCAAAGATACGACTGCGAGAGTGAGTGATTTAAGTGTCCGTGAGAAAGCCTGTTAGTCAAATGAAAAAGCAGAGGGCCCTGTGGATGCTTATGTACATAGGTAAGTGGATAGTATGTCAGTGATAATATTAATAAAATAAATGACGTTTACACTTTGTTGGGATATAATTACCGTGTACATTTACTTTTACCATCATTAGTGAAATTAACCTGCAATTAGTGGTTTGTAATGTAAAGTGTATAATGCTTAAGTTATTCTAAATACACAAAGCCAAGCTTAGCTGCATGGGTGTGTTTAATGATAAGTTTAGTTATTTATTCTGCAGTGTTGAGGTAATTCTCTTGCTCTGGTTTCAGAACCCACGGTTGTCTAGTTACGCTGGAGGATTCAGCTCCCGTTCAGCTGTGGAAGTAGGTACACAGCGCCGGATCAGCTACGGCGCTCCCATGCCCGCTGTGGTGGGCCGTCCATATGCGTACTATGATGACACCTACAACGGCGTGCACCACAGCGGTCAAATTCACGTTGCTGATGGCAGAGCTATGAATCAGCTGGAGCAGGAAGCATCTCCAATCCTCCCCACAATGGGTCGACATTCTTCCCCCAATACCACCTGGGCAACTCAGGAGGGTGTCGCATCCTCAGATCATTATTCTTATCATGGCCAAAGCATGATGTCCAGTGCATCGCCTATGAGACGGACCCTTAGTGGAACGCTAGGTGGTGAGGCTGCTGGAAGAGGCTGGAAAGAGGCAGAGCTTGCTCAACAGTATTCTTTCAAAGGCCCAGCACACCGCACCATCACTCGCATGAATAATCGTCAAATGCAACAGCAGAGGATGGGCACTTTTGGCTCTCAGTGGCAGCAGTCAGTTGCAGGGAGCAACACCATGATGGGTGGAGGGCACTTCCAGAACTCGATAAGGAGAGCGGGATCTATGCACAGTCTAAAGAGTGTGGGGCGTGGTGTGGACATCAGCGATGTAGTTGGTGAAGGCATGGATGTTCCAGGAGGGTAGGACCCTTTTTTATTTATTTAAGTCTTAAAAACTAGTCTAAGTTTGTTAGTTTGAGTGTCAGGAGGTAAAACAACATGTCTAGACACTCGTGTCACATATCACAGTAGACAAGTTTTTAAGGGATTTACAAATTCATACTATTAAGTACCGCTGCAAATTAGTATTATTGTTAATGTCATTAATTTAAAAAGCAGTTACCATTAAGAACCACTGGTTGTTTAGTAATGTCATTAAACCGATTCAATTGTTTATTTCTCCCTCAATCAGATTTCAAAGTCTGGACATGCCGACTGCAGTTAGTTATCTCAGTACATCAGATGTTTCCATGCAGATGCTCGGCGCGGCATTCATTCAGCACCAGTGCTATCACAGCAATGATGCAAAGGAACTGGTAAAATATCATACTTTTTTAATTATTAAGTCACTGGAACATTAAGGCCAACGTATTTGTATCCTAGAAGTGCATCTCTAAGACAGGGATCAGAGAAGAGGTTTTTGTCTTGTGCTGTGTATTATGTGAGAGACACTGACAGCAACTTGTGAATTCATATGACTGGTGCTATTTGTGACCTTGAGGATTTTTATACCATTTGGTTTTAAGGGATTCAGACAAGTACAGTGGTGGTTTGTAAATCGCATTAATATTCTGTATTTTGGCATCAATATAAAAAAATTCCTATTCTCACACTAGTCTTAAGATAAAAAAGGCAAAATATTTTATATGGGCTATTATTTAATGAGAAAAGGCTCCAAAATGTTTGTGAAACACTGCCTTAACTGTCTCTGTAGGTCTATTCAGCTAAATACACCTGTATGGAGTATTTAAGCCTATTCCTCTGGAATGCTGTTTGGGTTTTCAACATGTACTGGTTGCTTAAGTTTGAAGCTCAGAACATAGTTGGTTATTTCCTAACATTAACTTTAGTTTATTCTAGCTATCATTTAGTAGAACAAATACATTTGTTAGAATTGCTGTATTGCTAAAGAACTTACTGTTTATATAAGTTGTTAATAAGATTATAATGAGGGACAATTAGACTAAATCCAAATGGAATTCTTTCATAATTTCTCTTCCGGTAATCCAGAGACCCTGTGGGTGAAATCATTCTGCCTGAGAGCACATATTGGCACAAAGAGCATAAAGTTTTCTTTCATCTGTTTGGAGTCTGGTTGCCATTTGCTCACCTGTGGTTTTCAGTAAAAAACAGAGATCTAAAGTATGGGTGCAGTGGAATAAATATTAGGATTGGATCAAATTTAAAGGATTTTTTTAAATACTTGTTTTTAATGTAATTTAACCCTTAAACAACATGTAAACACTTAAATATCTGTGTCTGTTTAAATGAAAGGTTCGCTCTCTGAAGGGCATCCCTGCATTAGTCCAGCTGTACAGCAATGAGAACCAAGAAGTGCAGCGCTACGCTACCGGTGCCACACGTAACCTCATATATGAAAACATGGATAACAAGACGGCGCTGATCGAGTCCGGCGGCATCAGTAAATTGGTCGCTGCGTTAAAAGAGCCTGATGATGAACTTCGTAAAAACATTACAGGTATGAATGTCTGTGGGGAGCTAAAGGATGTGCGCAAACACATGTGCCAAAAAGCATTCAAACCTTAAAAAGGACTGTAAAAAGGTCCTTAGCAACAGAAAATCCCTTTAAAAACTAAATATCAGACATTTGTTTTCTGTTTAATTAGAGTATCACTCAGAGAATGAATGCAATTGGCTTAAAACAGTGAGTTAAATTCAGGTTTGACTGATTAGATTTGACCGAAGCTGTGCTGATGCTTAAGGTCACAGTATAACAATAAACAGATTATATACCTGCACCCATGAACACTTTTGAAATATCCTGCAGTGGTGTCTGATAGAATCACAAGCATTGAATAGAGTGTTATTGCTACATTGTTTTGAAGTTCTTTATTGTTTGTTTAAGAAGATGGAGTCATTTCTACATCTACATTCCTTGCTGCTGTATTTTTTAGAAGGCTGCTACTGCTTTGTGCAGCCCACACCCCTCTCTTGCTGAGTTATTGTCACAAAATTTAAAAAGGAAGTTATGAGCCAAGTTTAATTAATTGCACAAAGCCAAGTCTAAGCAGCTGGAAGTGTGGGCAGTTTTCACACATGGTGCCTTCCACACCCAAATACACTTAAAGTGAACCACAGAACCACAGACAACTGATTCTAAACTGAACTGCTTTACATTTTTTTCTTTAAACTTGATTTTAAAATTATTTGTTAGATAGTTTAGGACAGTAAAGTAAATAACAGAGACAGTGTTGCTACTGTAATGTAAACATGACTAACTACTGCAGGTGAACTGGCTGGAAGCAGCGTATCCTGTGAAGAGACAGTTTGAGACCCAAAGATAAAGGGTGATAGAAAATGGTCAGACTGTTCTTTGGATTCCCTCCAACTATGAAGTCCTGCAGGACTGTAGCCAGCACCCTTCCAGTGGCCTCCTTTGTGCTTTTCTACCCCCCCTAGTCTCCACCCACACACAAAAACAGGCCTTGAAATTCCCTGTGTTTAGTTTCCAGGTGGCTTAGGGAGATTTCATGAACCATTCTGTTATCTGCTGAATTGAAAAAGCACTGATTATAATAAGGCTACAGCACTTTTAGGATTACTAGTCCACTATGTCTCATGAAAAAAAAGAGCAAAGGGGTGCACACTTTTTATGTATTATTTTTTTATGTACTATATATATTTTTGCTTTTCAAGGACTTGTCTTGATCCCCTACCTCTAGGATAATGTTAAACCATTATAAAGATAGTATTTATTGCAAGAGTTTGGGAAATGAAGTGTGTTGTTTTTAACCAGTAATCAAAATGATCAAAATGAGGTATGTTGTTCAAATACAGTGTCTGATTTTTATATCCTGTATATCTTTTCTGAATCAGCAAAAACATCTTCATATTAAAATTCTTGGTGTGAGTGGTTAAACAAGGTCATAAGTCTATTCATCTCTTCATGGTGCCTTATACCTTCTGTTTGCAGGTATCCTTTGGAATTTGTCATCAAAGGAAAGCTTGAAGGAGAAGTTGGCGAGGGAGAGTCTTGCTGAGCTGACCGATCGAGTGTTGATACCTCTCTCAGGAGGAGGAGATTCGGGAGTGATCCAGCAGAGCCTGTCTGAAACTGATATTTTTTACAACACTACGGGATGTCTTAGGTACACAAAAATCTTGTTAGCGCTATAAAATAAGTACAATAGGCAGGTGATGAATGCAAAAACAAACCCTGCATGACACTGACACAAAGCTTTTACCCAGCTTTTTAACCAATGAAATAGAATTTTTACTAGGATGTTTAACTAATGACAACAAATTACTGACTTATTGTCTGAGAGCCAGCCACTCACAAAACCTTCTTTGTATGTTACTAATAAGGGACTGATTTCTGTAAGTAGATTTATTCAGAAGGTAATGATAACATTATGACCCTCTTGATGGCAAAAACAAGTTTGGTATTTTGAAATGTTCAATTTGCCATTTTCTGGTTTCTTTGTGCTAACTTGTATTTATGTTTATGATAATATTACAATTAATTTCATTTTTTTTGGTCCCTTATAAGGATCTAAATCCAAATAAATAGGAAAGTCGTTCCCAGGTTTAAAGACACCAAAATTCCATGTTTCTTCTTGGTTTTCCCGACCAACACACTTGGTCCAGTTAATCAGCTCAGTATTTTACTGAAGTGGATGTGATAAAAGCAGAAAATGCACTGAACTGTGTAGGACTGTCGGAATGAAAACGAGGGGAAAAGGAAGTGTTTAATAAATGTATAAAGATTACAATGCCTTTGTAATCAAATGATTGTCTTTTCACCATAACAATGCATTTTTATTTTGATTAAAGTCAACATTATTCAGTATTATAACAGTATAAACATTATAAATGTTAGTTACCCAATACGGTTGTCTTCTTAGTAAACGGATCCCAAGTTTGAATCACTACTGTATAAGAAATGTTTGTTTTATATACATATATAAAATGTATAGGAATTTTTAATGTCTTTTTTTTCTATGAATCAATTAATAACAACTGGTATTTGGTTGATCTTTTTTGTATATTCATTTTCTAAAATCAGTTAAAACACTTATCCAAAACAACCATTTATGTACAGTGTAAATGTTTATGGTATAGGATCTATATGTAGTAAACACGGAGAACTATGAACTCTTCTGAATGTGTTTTTTACCCCTTTTTTTGCAGAAACATGAGCTCTGTGAATGGGAGGACCAGGCAGCAAATGAGAGACACCCGTGGCTTGGTGGAATCTCTCGTTGCGTACATAAAGCTCTCTCTAGACGAGGGAAAGACTGAGGACAAGGTTCTTTAAAAACATGTTCTGTTAGGGAATAGTAATAGAGATAAAAAACAACTTAATTTAAATGGAGCCAAATCTTAATAATGAAATAGAATTTGAAATTATTGTGTTTAAGGGTATAGAGAACTGTGTGTGTGTGCTGAGGAACCTGTCCTTCCAGCTGTACACTGAGATCCCTGCATCAGTGCAGCAGCGTTTGGATGGCCAAACAAGAGCTCGTGACACACGACACAAAGACGCCATTGGCTGCTTCACTCCACAGGGCAAGAAGGTAAAAGATGTGAGTAGTGTTTACAACCTCTATTTCGTTTTTTGGTTGTTCATTCATTCATTCAGGGGATAGCGTCTCGGGCGCTGGGCAGATAGACCCAGGACAGGGCGCCAATCCATCGCTGGGCACACACTCACTCACTCAAACACACTCGATATAGGGCAATTTGGAGAACTCAATTAACTTGATCCATGTTTTTGGACTGTGGGAGGAAACCGGAGAACCCGGAGGAAACCCACGCGGACACGGGGAGAACATGGAAACTCCACCCAGATGGGGATTCGAACCCCTAGCGCTGAGAGGCGAACGTGTTAACCACTAAGCCACCGTGCCGCCCTTTTTGGTTGTTAAAGATTTAAAATGTTTTAATGCACTGTGAGTAAATTAACAATAAATTTTAACAATTATAATAAACAAAAAAAAATATTTTTTTGCTTTGTTTATCCTTATAAGGGTCATGGGGTTATATTCTAAAGCCCCAACACTTACAGCTTAAAAGACTCTGGCCACACACACACAAACACATTCAGACACTCAACTTACTAACGTTATAACTGTGGGAGGTAAGAGACTTTGACTTTCTCATTATCCTTTCTGTTTGGTCATGTCTGTTTTGTTTTGGCTCTACAGCAGAAGAATTATGAGCTTTCTACACTGTCTGAGGTGGCACGGGTACCAAAAGGAGCTGAGTGGCTTTGGCATCCCCAGATAGTTGGAATATATAACCAGGTTCTGCAGAACTGGGAATTGAGTAGCGCCACTCGTGAGGGTGCTGCTGGGGCTTTACAGAACATCACAGCAGGAGATGGCCGGGTCAGACATCTGTTTTCTACTTCCACAAACTGAAATGTTCACCCAATGATTTGTAACAACATAAGGCCAGGCAGTGTATATTTAGTTTTCATTATGTATGACTGGATTCATTTTCTTTATGATATTTAAAAAGTGACTAATGAAACAAATTTTAGACCTTGCATGCACTGCATATTTTAATCTTCAGAGTCTCAATGATGAAATCTTTAGGTGTAAGGGAACAATTTGCTTCACTGAAAATTAATATAACTTCTCATTCACCATGAGACTTTATTATGGTTCAGATAACTACAATTTCTTTTATCACAATAGTTTCTTTGTTTCATGTTATTGGTTAAATCCTTAAATGTCTCTGCATTGCAAAAAAAAAAAAAAAAAAAAACTTCTAGTGCACAACCATTTTGAGATTTCTGTCTGCCTTTTCGCTCTAATAATTATCTTGTGTGCTTTTGTGTCCCACCCAGTGGGCGTCTGTTTTGAGTCGAGTTGCCTTGGAGCAGGAACGTATACTGCCTGTGATTTTGGATAAATTAAGAACCCCCACTGAGGCTGAGCTGCGTTCACTCACTGGCTTGTTGAGGAACCTGTCCCGCCATGCGAAGGACAAGGCTGATATGGGTTAGTGCATGATATTAATTTAAGCAAAAAATGACAGATTAAAGAAACCTAAAAGCCCTTTGTATTATCTAGCTTCTAATAGGTATGTCACAGAGACGATGTAATCCATTTCTTAGATCTTGCTTGTTTATACATAAATTCATAGTAAGCCAGTGTTTTAAATGGAAGATTTTCTGTACTGTGGCTGTCAAATCATGAACTGCAGACACCAAACAACTATAACAACAATTATGTGTGACGTACTCATTTAATTAGATTATCTAGTACAGTAGACAGTATTACTTATAACCTTACACTTTAAACTTTAAACCATAGACTCAAATGGTAAACTGGTTGTGTATGGATTAAACCTTTTAAGGGGTAAGACCTCTTGTCAGTTAAAAGCTTTTGACTACTGTAAATTATTAGCCAGTTATTTGGGAATGATTTAGGTTTCTGGTTAAACAGTTTATATTTGGTTTGTTAAGCAAATAAAGCTAAATTTGTTAAAATGTCCAAGGCTTTGTGTTTTATAGCATCAGTATCTAGCTGAACAACGACTAAGATGGGCTCCACAAATCTGCTAAATGGTTAAATTAATAACACTAGCCAGTAATAAATAAAGACATGATATAATGATACATGTAGTGAATAATTATACGTCAACACTTTTCACTAATACCATTACAAGTTATAGTTGTTTTTAGATATATTATTTATAGTAAACAATGTTTACTATTCTAATCAGCTTTTTTAGGATAGAATTACATTAAACTGTTCATGAACAGGATATGCTCTGTGCTCCTTTCCCACAGCAGCCATTTTTCTTCTTTTTGCTGTTTATTTGAGGGTTTTGCTGTTTCACTCTGTGTTTTTACAATGTGCTTATTACACAAGCCCAAAATTCATCAATCAGCCAAAACCGGGTTCATCGTCCTTAAAACCATATGCTTGGATTTCTGGAAATGCTATTACTTGAGGTCATGTTTGGCGTCTTCTGATTTCATATCCCTCCCTTTCAGTTTTCACTGTTTTACTCCACCTACATTCCCCGATGTATCTGATTCACCATGCTTTTTCATGCTTTCAAATTTTCCCTTTTATTCTTCTCTCTCTCTTCTTCCTTTTTTCATGATACCTTTTTTGAGCATTTCCATTGAACTTCCCTTCTCTACTTGATTGTAGTCCTTCCCACACTATCAAGTATTTTACTTTTTATCAAGTATTGAATTACAGCAATTTATTGATTGATTGAATCCCTTGTTTGTTGTCTGTTATTCTTTTTCCTCTATAGCTACGAAAGTGGTAAATATTCTGGTGACCCAGCTGCCTAGTGATGGGTATCAGAAAGAGCCATCTAGTGACGTGGTGGTGAATATCTGTGGTGTTCTCAATAACCTGGTCATAGTAAATTCAGTGGCTGCAAGGGATATCACCTTCTTTGATGGACTGCCCAAGCTGATTGGCATCAAAACTTCTCATGATAACAGGTAAGAAAAGCTGCTGCAGCCACTAAAACTATTATTACTACTGCCACTGATGGTAATAATAGTAATAATAATAGTAATAATAATAATGACCTAATGGAATTATAAGTAAAGTAAACTTTTAGTGTTAGATACTGTTCTCCTAGATGAAGTGAAGGTTAATTTATTAAAATACATACAGTTTAGTATGTAGTTTTGTGGACTGCACTGCCTTTTCCTTTGTGTGTTTTGCATATGTGCGTGTGCACTCATTTGTTGAAAAAAAAAAAAAAAAAACAGGAAACATCATATGTGGTGATGTCCTTTTTCCACTTTTGCTATTACAAATGTTGACTTGGTTCTCAGCTCACACTTCAACAGCTTGTTGTCGAAAGCTATTACCGAAAACTTGATATGCAATAAATGTTAATGTAATAAATCTGTAGTAGATCAGTACTCTGCAAGAAAAAAAGAGAGTTTACTGAGTGGGCATAGAACTAAAGGCCTGTTATTAAGCAAATGGGTTAAATATGAGATTAGATTAAAAGAGTATGCTTAGGTAAAATCGCATATGCTGTTTATTGTGAAGTGAACGTTTGATCCAGACATTGTGCTGGAAAAGCACGATTTATTACACAAAAACAAGCAAAGGGGATTTTATTATTTACTCTGTATAGTACCCTGTCTGTATTGGTGGCTACCTAAAAATGTAGCTCTGCTTACCCTTTATTTTGGAAGGCTCTCTGAATACCTGCTGACTTAGCTTAAAGCATCTATTACAGTAATCCCCTTAGCTAAGGACCAAGGCATGACTAACAGATTCATCAGCCAGTTATTACCAGAAAGGTCCTAGCTTTGGAGAATTTCAGAGATGTTTTTAGAGTGTTTCCAAAAAGAGAGATACATATAAGTGGGAAGTTTGTTTAGCCTTGAGAAATGCTACAGAAAATATTTTCATTGCCAAGTTCATGGGCTTTGATGTGTTACAGGCTGTTTACAGACTCTTTATTTTATTTGAGTTATTAAAATATATATATTTTTTGTTTTTGTAAATATAATTTGATGTAATGAATAAGTAAATCAGTCAGCATTAACACAAACGCTGGCTGACTGTTTTGGAATCAGATCTTTTTTTCTTTAAGGTTTAAGCGCAAAAACATACTGGTGGGTTGTAGTCTATGTGCAGATGTGTGCCATGCTCTGTATGCTTTAGTCAGAGAGTTGGAGTAGTGTTTAAAAGTATTTTAAAAGTATTTTTTTTTTTTAGAATGTAATAACTTGCACTGCATTGTTTTCAGTAGCTGAATGCTGCACAATAAAATTGCACAACATTACCGAAGGCGGCCCTGCATAATATAAATAGTGTTCCTGTGGTGCTTGGTGAATGTGGAACGTGAAAAAAGTATTTCATATAGCTGTGTAGAGTGCAGATCTTATCTATATTTTAAAGAAGCATCTGATGGCTTTGAATGCAGGTGAGGAAAATCAAAACATACAGCCACACACAGGCTCAACTGGATTTTTACCCAAGTTTGAGAGATCGTAAAATACACTTTTGAGTGATCGGTGTGTGTCTATGAGCAGAACGTATAAAAAAATAGGTCAAGATAGAGAAAGATTAATTTATAGTGTGGTTTCCTTTAGACCATGGTATTTAAATTACATGTGTTTTTGGCAAAAAGCTTCTGTGAAAATGTAAGCCCTTCCATTCTTTCAAGCTGTGCATGGCCATCTTCATGGATTATTAACTATTCAGCTACATTGTACCATGTGGTGACCTGCAGTTGGTTATCATGTTTCTTTTTTGTGTGTTTCAGCCCAGGGAAGCTGAAAGCTGCAAAGGCTGCTGCTACGGTGCTGTGCAACATGTACCATTATAGCAAGCTTCACAGGGACTACAAGCAGGTGAGCTGGAACTCTTAACTGCTGTTGAGCAAGTCTGGCCTGTGCAATGGTGCTTAATTAGAAAGACTTACGCCAGTAACCTGTTACTTCTTGTAATTCTATCCAATCTGATCTTTAAACTCTCGAGGTAAAATAAAGGTCTGCAGAAAGGATAAAATATTCAAGGACTCACATTTCACATGCAGTGAGAATTTCACCCATAAAAAAATGACTGTAAGACTAAACACTACACCTCACTATGTGTAAAATATACATCACCATATATAGTTGGCTCATAAGCACATCTTACATCTTGCTTCGTTCAGGTCCTTTATATATCGCCCCTTTATAAATGAAAGCTACTATTCAAAAATTACATTTATTCCGTATTGTTTTTATAACCTTATTGAATTTACCCAGTTAAATGGAAGTCTGAATACTAATTTCACAGACACAATAGGACTTGTATGAAGGACAGAACCACAGTTTGTCTTTTTATTTCCTCTCCATGGCTTTAAATATAAGTCAAGCAAATAATAAGCATGTTGGCAAATTTTATATATATTTAATAGCCTAATATTTCTTTATGGTCTGATATTATTTTAAGTAACAAGGAAATATACTATGTAGGATTTGTTATTACATGTAAAATCATAATGGTAAAGTGCATTTAGTAATTAAAATAACAGGAATATAGGTATACCAGCTATACCAGTGTAGATGTTATTTGGCTGTTGAGTATACTGATCCCCTATTTGCATACATATGTTCTGGTCATGGTCAGATAAGTGTCATGTGACAAGAATGTGACAGTGGAATGCGGGAAGTTAGTGGTTATTGTTACACCCATCCAATGATGCACATGTCCTGTCTGGGCCTTCAAACTCATCAGTAACAAGGACCTATTGTGCTTTAATGCTCCATTTTACTCCATTTATTTATTTTCACATTCTACTTAATGAAACAGGGCTATTATTTTTATATTATTTATGTTATATATTATTAATGAAGCTATTACTAAAAAAAGTCAATATTGCTATTAGTGTGCAAAAAGGTGTATTCAGTGTGTGTTATTTATTTTTATTTTTATTTTTTTCATGTTATTTATGTTATTTATTTTATTTTTATTTATGTGTACTGAACATGTTATGTTATTTTAATGGCTTAAATTTGTTTCCTTTCATCAGACATCGATGCCAAATTCAAATTACTGAAAATAATGTCATAACCCACCCAACTCCATGACATCTTTATTTCTATAGCTTTACTGGTTTTTATTTCAGTTTTTAATCATCTCCGTTTCTGATTTGTAGAAGGGATTCACTAAACGGGACTTCACTGATGCTTGAAAACCAAGATGGTCTGGACCAGCGTGATAAAACAAACCACCTAGTAATCCACTGAGGTCAATAGCATTAGAGGCCCTCAGGGGACTTGGGCTGAAGTGCTTTTAGTTTCAGTCCCCGGTCCAAATTTAATTGCTGTGGATTGAAAAGGGTTAACCGGATTGGGATAAAACTAGATGGATACTTGTAATGGCTATTTATATATATATATATATATATATATATATATATATATATATATATATATATATATATATATATATATATATATATATATATATATAGCAAGATTCTGTAATGTGTAATTTGAGGCATGGCTTAGGGCAGAGTGACCTGTTTTATAAGACTTCAAATAATCTGACAAGCAAAACCCTAAAACGGTTTGTCATCAGAGTGAAAATATTTTTACATAACTCTTAACACGCCATGTTGTGTACGTTGATAAAGCATATGTGTTTTCATCTAATAGCACAGGATACAGCGTCAGATAAATTAGTATTACAAATACACTCCCTCATGTAACTTTTCTGTTTTCGGGTGCCACCTTATAGGTATGTTTAGAATTAGTGACAATCTTTATAAAATGCTCAATTTTTTTTACTGGTTTAGCACATATTTCCTACAACTGGGGGTAAATTCTGGCTATATCTTAATTGGCATACATGTTCCTCAGCTTTTTGAAGGAACGTACTATCAGTCATCCATTATGTAACATACTGTAATTAACTGTGTTTGCATCCATACATACTCATGACTCCTATTGTTATTTCATTTCAGTTGTTTCTTGATTAGAGTTACTAAACTGCAAGTGTTTACTTACACGATGCCTGATTCCACTGAGACAAAGTTTTTGTTTTTTAAGACAGGTGTTCTCAAGAATAACTGATTACAAGATTAAGGAAGGTGGCACGGTGGCTTAGTGGTCAGCACGTTCGCCTCTCAGCGCTAGGGATTCCCGGTTCGAATCCCCATCTGGGTCGAGTTTCCATGTTCTCCCCGTGTCCGCGTGGGTTTCCTCCGGGTTCTCCGGTTTCCTCCCACAGTCCAAAAACATGGATCAAGTCAATTGAATTCTCAAAAATTGCCCCATATAGAGTGTGTCTGTGTGAGTGAGTGTGTACCCAGCAATGGATTGGCGCCCTGTCCTGGGTCTATCTGCCCAGCGCCCGTGACGTTCTCCGCTGGATGGGCATGGGGAACCCCACCGCGACCCTAATAGAGGATAAAGCGGGAGATAATGGATGAATGAAAAGATTAAGGAATGTATTTCTGTTGTTTTGACAAAACATTTGTTGTCCAGTGATGAACCAACGTTTTAATTCTCGGAAAGTAAAAAAAAACAGTTGTCCATTATTTGGATAGTGATAATAATATTACCCTACTCTTTAGAACTAAAAGTTCTAGCACAGAACCTAGTAAAGATGCTAAAATATGTTCCATATATAAATATAGAGGTGTTAATGACAGAATTTAAATCCCTGAATATAATTATTCAAGTTTAATAAATATTACACTGTGTATCATTATTACAACGATTAAGATTATTTTCACCAGTTTCACAATGAGTAATTGCTTTCTTTTGTAAAATAAGAACTTAAATATACCAGACATGTTACTGAATGACTGATAGTGTGTCAAACCAAGAGTCTTCCTAATTATAATTGAAACTATTTCATAAACAATCCTGGTTCCTTTAGTAAAAGGGTTTTGGCAATGCTGTGTAAGTTCCACAGATATAACGCCTAATGCAGTCACACACCAAGGGGAGAGTCTTGCAGTGATTGTAGACAGGAAAGAATGGATTTAAAACAAAGAAAACTATGAACAGAGCGTACTTAGTTTTGCCCAAGTGCTTTTTTTTTTGCTAGACATTTTTAGAATTACTACTGAATGTGTTTGAGAGTATGTAGTAGAAAGGTTTGAAATGACAATAACGCATAACCAGCAATAGAGTAACACAGCTGTGGGATTTGTAGCAAAACAGACTGAAAAGTAATTAAATAGTGTGTAAAATGGCTATGTTTATACAGATCAGAATGAAGCAGTGTATTTAACAACACATTTGTGATGATTAACATGTATTTGTAACTTTTCAAATACTTTGCGACGATTCTATTGCTTTAAAACCTTAGCCTTTTTGTTTACCAAAAAGTGTTGCATTCAGCAGTATACATTTTCCATGTGTTCATTCTCTCTCGATCAGCAAACTGTTTCCTAATGACATACTGGGAGAACTTAACCATTGGCAGGATACACATTTCATCCACCAGGCAATGACCAGGCATGCTTGTCTCCAGTCAGTGTGTGGTGTGTAAGGAAATCGCTAATGGCCGGAACAAATAGGGTGTTGTGGAAAGCTGATGGGGAAACCACAGACTTTTAAAAGGATTAAAGATGAACAGTGCAGAAGAACAGCTTTTCAGTAGCAAAAGATCTGAGCCAAGAATCTGACCTAAGGGTTTGGCTTGACCTGATGTCCCTGTCTTAATGTTCCAGTACTGTGCACAGAAGAACAGAGAGAGATTATGTAAAAGAGTGTTTTGTGAAACCTTTAACTGAATGTCAGTACAAGTAATGTCATAAATCTCAATAAACACTTTTTTTGTATACTTTTTGGAAACTTTTTTGTTTTTTGCTAAACACCAAATGTATGTGAACAAGCCTTGTAATTGAGGGGTTTAGACGTCCAAGGCATAATCAGTGAATGCAGCCTTACAATTTCCATAAACAGGCACTAAACACAGAGCACCATGACTTTCAACGTGGCATTGTTATAACAGGCAAATAGACCAGAAAGTCAGTCAGAAAAAGTTCCAGTTCTCAATTTTGTAAAGTGGTAAAATGCAGTCAACATGTTGTACATATCTGCAAGAAAAAAAACACATCTGCTTTAAAGAGGGGATGGCATTGTGACCGGATAAGACCTCTGTGTTGTGCAAATGATGGGCTGAAGGTTAGGGCTGTTGAATAAATAAATGTATTGTGGCCAGCGAGTGATAAATTAAGTTTTAAACTCCTACAAAAGTGATTTTAGATTTCTTTGATAAAGTTCACCAAAATAATACATATGTCTTTGCAATTAATTTTTTTGTGACAATAAAGTGGCTACTGCGGCACGGTGGCTTAGTGGTTAGCACGTTCGCCTCTCAGAGCTAGGGATTCCCGGTTCGAATCCCCATCTGGGGATTTCCATGTTTCTATGTTCTCCCCGTGTCTGCGTGGGTTTCCTCCGGGTTCTCCGGTTTCCTCCCACAGTCCAAAAACATGGATCAAGGTCAATGGAGTTCTCCAAATTGCCCCATATAGAGTGTGAGTGAGTGAGTGTGTGCCCAGCGATAGATTGGCGCCCTGTCCTGGGTCTATCTGCCCAGCGCCCGAAACGTTCTCCCCTGGATGGGCATGGGGAACCCCACCGCGACCCTAATAGAGGATAAAGCAGGAGATAATGAATGAATGAATAAAGTGGCTAATTTAAAAGGAAATACCCCAAACCTTTAAACAGAATACAGAAGTGCTGTAAGAATAATTATATTGTCATTTTTAGGGTGATTTTAAGGTGCTGTTCCAGATTGCACCAGTTGCATCACTGCTCCATCTCTTTTCCCAGATTTTTTTAATCATAAAACTAGCATAATATGTCGAAAATCGTTAAGATTACCATTTAAATCCACCTCATTGCACATGTGAGCTGCAAACTGAAATTTTATAAGTACAACACTGCCATCTTGTGGCCACTACACTTCTACATTACATGTTCAAGGACTAACGCAGACTTAAAGGTACGTGAACTCAATACAGTATATTGTGTGTGTATATATATATTCATTCATTCATTCATTCATTCATTATCTCCCGCTTTATCCTCTATTAGGGTCGCGGTGGGGTTCCCCATGCCCATCCAGGGGAGAACGTCTCGGGTGCTGGGCAGATAGACCCAGGACAGGGCGCCAATCCATCGCTGGGCACACACTCACTCACACAGACACACTCTATATGGGGCAATTTTTGAGAATTCAATTGACTTGATCCATGTTTTTGGACTGTGGGAGGAAACCGGAGAACCCGGAGGAAACCCACGCAGACACGGGGAGAACATGGAAACTCCACCCAGATGGGGATTCGAACCTGGAATCCCTAGTGCTGAGAGGCGAACGTGCTGACCACTAAGCCACCGTGCCCCCCCGTGTGTATATATATATATATATATATATATATATATATATATATATATATATATATATATATATATATATATATATATATATAATCACACACACAACTTTCTATATATATCCAGAAATGACAGATCAATCCAAGCTCTCCAGCTAAACGCACAAAAGGTAAAATCTCTCAAACAGGTATTTATCAAATACTTTTAAATACCCAGAGCATCAACTCTGCATGGTCATGATGTACACCACTAAACTTGCTTTCTGATCTTTACAGTTGGTGGCACAGTGACCTAGTGCTTTGTGCTTTTACACAAAAGGCAGATAAAAGTCCCATCTTTTTGAAGTCTGCTGGTCCTCTCTGTGCATGTTTTCTCCTACAGTGAAGGTATGTAATTGTCTCTTTTAAAAATGTTCCTGTTAACTCAATGGTCTATGATCTGTTCAGACATTAGACTCTACTACCATAATCCATTTACAAGTTAAACCATTTACATGTTCATGCTATTCATTTAACCTTTTTGCGTGAATAATTTAACCTACTTTCTAAAGTCGTTATCTTTATTTTTTAAACATTTTAAAAGTTTTTAAGGCATAAAATAAATGCTTCTAATGTCATTTCTTGAGTAAAAGATTTTAATATACATTTATTATTCACATTCTTCAAGGGTTTTAGCAAGACCATCAGGTTCCAAGTTCTTCTCTAAATTCTCTATTAAGTGTAAAATCAAATGAAATGTTAAGTGCATAGAAAATATTTAAAAATCTTTTTTAATTACTAACAAATTGCGTACAGATATTTCTTAGCATCCCGTTTCATTATAGTTGCCTACAGACCAAATAACAAATGTTAACTCATTGTTGTAGTTTGAAGTAAATAGAGCTTTTTGTATTAATACATTTACATTTATTGGACGCTTTTATCCAAAGCGACTTACAAGGTGAGCACAGGGTTAACCACAACATCCCTGGAGCAATGAGGGTTAAGGGTCTTGCTCAAGGACCCACATTGGTAACTTCAGCGGACCTGGGATTTGAACCCCCAACCTTCAGATTGATAGCCCAATGCCCTAACCACTGAGCTACCTTGCCCTCCTACTAATAAGTATTAATGAATAAATATATATCTTGAATTTTTTTATTTAAATAAAAAATTAGTTAAATCAATGGAATGACTATTATATATGTTTAACAAAAAGAAAGATTAAACATCGACAACATTTTAACATTAAACAGTTTATATATCTCATTTTTTCAATAAAAAATAAGGTTTAGAATTGAAGGACCATGATACAAAATATATTCAAAGTTGGACTAAACAGTAAAAAAAAAGAATCCCCTGCCGTGAACTGAAATCCAAAACACTGACATTAGCTTAAGATCTGTATTAACCCGAGATTTACAGACATTCACATTTCTCACAACACTGAACAGTGCACTTGCATTACACACCACCAAACAAATCTTAAATTAATTCCACTTAATAAGCCCAACCTTAATATGTACAATTCAATAATACAATTCCACAGAAAAATGTAAAGACAGCAGTACAACTGCAATGGGAATAGTGATCCTGTATCAATGATGATTACACAGTTACACCATGTTCGGTATTCGTAAGTTAGAGAATTCATCCAGTTTTGCACTTAATTCCCTAAAACAATAAATGACAAACAAAAAATGAATTGGATATTTATTAAATATAAAAATGAGATGAATTAAGTCTTATTCTGTCCATGCTCCTCACCTCAATTCCTGTTTCAGTCTCTTTTGCTTGTCACTTAGTCTCGAGTTCTTCACCCGTATGGGATGATCAGGGACAAACCAGGCAACCAGAAACTTACATACCACCACCACGTGCTGGTAATGAGTACAAATGGTAATTAATCATTGGATTTAAAGCACATTTAATTATAATTATACAGGTGTCTCCGAAAAATCAGCAAAAAAAATCAAAAGCTCACCTCAAACAAGATGACAAAGGCAAAGCGGGCAGCTAATATGACCCAGTACTGAGAGTTGAAGCTGTGGTCATCTGCATTGCGATAGTTCTTGTAACTGTTTAAGGACAAAAAGTAATTATTATTAAATAATTACTCAGGATTATTCACATGGTTGCATTTTTCTCTGATCAAACAGTATAATTATGTATTCAATCCTATTATTCATGGTGAAATCGTTTAAGGTCCATAATAAAACTGTAATAGATGTAAGACTTGCCAATGTTTACCTGCACTGAGTGAAATTGAACCCATCATGTATCATCTGGCCTGGGGTGAAGTCTCGAGCCACATTTTTATCTGACATGTAAGCCATGGTGAGGGTGTAGTCGGTGTAGCCTGTCATACACCTAGTGGACACAAGTCACTTGTAATTTTTTTTTTTTTTGTTATTAATTCATCACATTTTACTATTCGAAATATAATGTTGATTATTTGTTTCCTTCTTTTAATTTATGTAAAAACAAATTTAGAATTATTGGTATATCAAATTGCTAGTTATTGACAATAGGCCAACAAATAAAAAGCAAGTCCAGTTTCTGATACTTACTGGACACCTGTCCCATTGCTACACGGTCCAAAACGATAGCGATAAACCAAACGAGGGACAAATTCTGACGAGATACCGATTACCAGGCCATTTGCGATGACTGCCGCCACCCCAACCGCCTCTAACACTTTGTACCACACACCTAAACATAAACAGAATGTCAATAAAGAACTCGCACTGCAGACACGCGCACACACACACGCGCGCACACACACACACACACACACACACAGACTGTGTCTAAGTAGAGTAAACAGTGAGTAAAAATCCTGGTTGCAGGGTCAGTAGAAAATTCATAATTATTGTTCTTACATCACAGTAAATTACTTTTTAAATGAGAGTTGCTCAAGTAGGTTAAATAATTTTATGCTTAATTCAAAATACAATATCATGTTGTAAACATGTTGTAAAAACATTGTATGCTTAAAAAGAGGGGGGAGGTTTAATTTGTCATAGTGCTTTGAACTGATGGCCTTACTTTAGACAGTAATATTGAAACGTGATTAGAAATCAGCAGTAAAATAATTCCAAAAGGCAGGATGATTCCAAAGGTTTAAGAAAACCAACAACAGAGATATAACAATTTCAGCTCACCAATATTATTGGTTCTCTTTGGCACATGTCGCTGTTCAAGGCTCACCATCTTATAGGCATCCAGTCGGATCTCAAATATATTGTTAAGCAGGGCAAAGAGTGGAGCCAAGGGGAATGCAGCCACAAATATGGTTGTAAAGGAATACTGAATGACTACAAAAAGATTACAGAAAAAAACATATTAGAAATGCTAAACAAATCTAAATCAGTCTACTTAATTATATGACATAGCATATAATACATAACATATAATAATTGTTTACACCCACCCATTTCCAGGAACTCATTGAACAGACTGAATTCATTAACACTATTCAGGTGGTAGTTTTTCAGCCAGTCCTGAAGATTGCACACATTACAGAGCACATTGCCTTGGCCACCTTTTTTACAATTTGCATGCCTGCAGCTTTCACATTTCTTTAGCTGTTTCTTAAAAACTCTGGTTCTACAAAAGAGCTTCAGCCATCTGTGGAGTAAAATCGTAATAATGTTGGTGCTTTATTTAAATTCAATCCAAAGTTTAAATACAAAACAACAATGAAACTGAAAACTCAATTGCATAAGAGACCTTCCATTAACATCGGTCAGTCACACCTATCCACTATGTCCATGACCATATAGTGCATCACATTTTGTTTACCACAAGTCACAAGCTATGACATAGTTTGTCATTTAATTTAAAAGTGAAGTATTCTTTGCGATTTTGAAATGAATAAACTATACTTACGGATTAGCAATTTCAAAGATGTTGCTGATTGTTTGTTTAAGGAGCAGAATGATGGCCATTTGAATGAAAAGGTCAGTAAGGCAACCACTAGGATGGCACTAAAACATAAACAATGAAGATACCAATGACTGAAAAACAAACATGTTTTACTGAAACTGGAAATAAACATTCATACACAACATGTTTTTACTGCGTAACCGCAGAGAACAGTTTAGAATTCTTAACAATACCCCTTAGATAAACTTTTGCATGGAAAAAGGTCTTATTGTATAATTGTATAATTTATTCATTATGGCGTAATATTTGAAATTTTAAAACCTTAGAAAAATTGGAAGTTAATTAATTAGTATCGACATATGGAATTTATCTTACCTCCTCCAGTCTCCATGTACCTGATATTCGCACATAATGGCCTGGGTAACCATTAATCCTAAAAGCAGGAATCGCATTTAATTTTTTTTTTTTCAAAAACCTTATATTCAACACCAAATCAAATTCAAGCTAAAGTTGCAGTGACAATCTTTACCTTCCCAAGAAAAATGCCACATAAATGAGTGAGGAAAAAAGAGTGAAGAACTGGAAGGTGAACATCTTTACTGTAAAGCTTCTTTCAGTGGCAGCGAATGATCGGGGTTTTTCTGCAGGTCACAAAACAATATAAAGTAAAGGTTTGGACAGTGCTTCCATATTAATTATTTAGCCAGTATTATTATTTATTTTAACTATTAGTGTGTGGTGCCTTCTGAGACATTTCAAAAGGAATATAACATTCATTCGTTATCTCCCTCTTTATCCACTATTAGGATCGCGGTGGGGTTCCCCATGCCCATCCAGGGGAGAACGTCTCGGGTGCTGGGCAGATAGACCCAGGACAGGGCGCCAATCCATCGCTGGGCACACACTCACTCACACAGACACACTCTATATGGGGCAATTTTTTTTGAGAATTCAATTGACTTGAACCATGTTTTGGACTGTGGGAGGAAACCGGAGGACCCGGAGGAAACCCACGCAGACACGGGGAGAACATAGAAACTCCACCCAGATGGGGATTCGAACCGGGAATCCCTAGCGCTGAGAGGCGAACGTGCTAACCACTAAGCCACCATGCCGCCAGGAATATAACAAATATGTTAAATGTTTTTTAAACTTATTTGCAATTAATGTTCAGATATTAATCTCCAGTGTAATATAGAATATTATACTTTCAATCACATTTCAAAACCAAATTGACCTCATATTGTCTTGTAAAATGCTGTAGTCATTGCAACAAATGTAAAGTTCATGCGTCACATCAGTTATTGTTTTGAAGAAACAAATTAGTTCTCAGATTTTTTTGGCCATGTGGTGTATCAAATATAAACCTGCTTATCTGGTCCTGGTTGCTGAAAGCAAACTAGATAAAGTAGCTGAACTATTACAAATGACAAAACATTATAGTTTCTACCTACCGATGTCACATAGCTTCAAAGCCATGAATCTGTTTACCTGCAAAGACACACGACACCATTAGGCAAACATTCACGTTAATTACATGGCATGATCAGAATAATGTTTAGTATGACTCTGTGATAGAGCTGTTCCTCTTCAGCAGTGGGGGGAATTCCAGTTCTTGTCTGTATGATTCATATTAGTGACATCATGAGTGTTAAAAATATAATTAGAGTGTTGTTGGCTTTTTAGCGATGGAATTTTGTGGAACAGTTATGACATTTTACATGTTACTGGTCATGAAATCCAGACATGTTCCCCCTTGGTTAATAATGTCTGTTCATTATATCAGTGATGTTATGCTGTTATTGAGTTGACAAATATTTAGAAAGGTCCCTTCCTCCTATCTAAATCTAACTAAACTAAGATCTTAAAGCAGACAATAAGGGAATAATATATACAAATAAAAATGTTTTCTTATATTTAAGCCATTTCAAGTATTTTAGGGCAGCATTTTTATTTTATTTCCAAACCATTTTAATAGAAATGATTTAAAAACCTAAAACATGTTTTACTTTTTACAGTATTATTTCCAATTTCCTTGCTTTAGCATCGCAGATCTCAGTTTCACACATTCACAGTTTATGTCAATAAGGAAAACTTACCCGTGCCATTATCTGTATGGTAACATAGTGCAGCACAGCTCCCAGTATCATCCCAATCATCTTGCTATTATCACTAAGAAATTTCCATTCACTTTCTGAAAGCATCATGGTGGAAATTATGCGAAAGATCACTAATGCCTGCGTCAGGCCAATGATCACCACCATCTACACACAATAAAGTAAAAAAATCTAACTCACACATGCACTACAAACAGAGTATCGGATAAAAAAATTAAAAAGGGTTACACTGAAGTAAAATACAAATTGGGTAACTAACCATCAGTGTGACCAGCATTAAAACGATGCAGCTTCGGAGGTATGAGTGTTTGTACTCTTTGGGTATAGAATGTGGGTCATTCACGGTTTCCAGAATCAGTTCCTCCTGCAACCACCAAAATGGTGTCAATTAGATCCAATGTAAAGTTAAAGATTTAAAAAACATATTTAAACAACATTTTTGAGTATGGTTAAAGGAGGTTGTGTCTATACAGCATAAAAGGTGTTTACACACTAACGACATCAGACAATAACTTTATGTAATTTGATTTATGCACAGGGGCACTGTCGTTTTGAAATATATACCTATGTATTTACTGATTTAAAACAATGCTCTATTATAAAAATCATTATAGAAATAAATATAATATACTTAACTTATTTGCATGCTGGAATTAAACCTAATAAGTTTAACCACTACACAAGGTGTCTATTAACATTCCTTCATATGGACTGTAGAACAAAAGGCTGAGGTGCCCAAAGCCAGTCTCTTATACATGGTCTGGATAAGTTATGAATGTCTATCACAAGGTTTTGCTATTATGTGAAAGACAAGAGTACCTCTTCCTCAGACCATTCAAAAACCTTCCATTTCGAGACATATAGTGAGCGATGCCTTTTCCACACTTCCAGAAATAGAGTGGCTATGGAAAGACAATGTACGGATAAGCACGTTTTACAGACTATGAGTGTTTATTTTAGACATAAAAAAAAAAAATGGCACATACCCCAAACAGCCATAAACATCGCAAAGGCCACAGTTCCTTCATTGTCAAAAAGGTGGCTCAACTTAGAAAACAAAATGAATATCTATTATTAGTGCAAAAATTGAAAATATATTTATCAGCGAAAAATATATAATTATTACCTTAGCATAAAAGCAGGTGTCTGAGAGTTTCCATACTGGGCACCATTTGTCACATCTTGGACACATAGTGACGTTAGATTCACAAACTTCCTCTCTAAAAATCGATCATGCACAGAATTCACATTATACTTGGTAAAATCTTGTGAGAAGTCATTGTTTGTTACAATTGTGGTGGTCCTTTTCCTGCTAATGCTTTAGGTTTGCAGTGAGACAAATCTGATTTGCATAATTGATAGTTGCCTGGCTATAAAGTGCACTTTAGATTTTTTTTAGAATTTTCAGAAATACGAGATCATTTTTTATTTTTTTTTTTTTATTTTTTAGAATCTGAATGACTGACATTTTACGAGTTTACATGTACATTTACAACAACAAATTTAAGAAAGCAAAAGTTCTCACATGAGTGTGTTTGAGTCGAAGAAAGCCAGAGCGTAAAGAAACACAACCAGTCCAATTAAAGCTGCAGGGACCAGCATACGTGTGTACCAGCCTAGCCATAGAAAATACAAAGCGACTTTCTCTCCAAAGTAGTCCCTGCAACACATAATCCATATACTAAATACCTCTTCACTAAAAATACAAACATGGATTAAAAATAATACACATTAAAAAGGATTTACAATTTTAATAAGCTGTTACTAAAAGACCAACAGAGCTCACCTCACCTGACTTCATCAATTGGTTGGTTTATAAGATGTTTTAAAGCACTACAGCTGGCCCACTTGTGCTTCAAGGACGCCTGTTCATTCCGCTATGAATCCCAACATATCAGCATGTTTAATACCACATACTACAGCCTGAGTATTATAATCAAAGTAAAGATTTGTATTATAGCTAAAGTCTATAAAAAAATTGAGGTACCTCATGAAGGCAGAACAGTGTCTCAAATACATTTTTCTTCATCAGATCTCTTAGTTGCTCTAGATAAGTACAGAAATATCAAGTGAATATGATTTTAATAATGATTGTTGTATGTTAAAATTCAGAAAAATAAGAACGAATTTCTAATTTGGCAATTTGTTGTTTAATGGTTAAAAACCAGCAAGGGATCCGCATTAAAGGGTGAAGTACTGTCTGATTGGATTCATTCATTCATTCATTCATTATCTCCCGCTTTATCCTCTATTAGGGTCGCGGTACATATTGTAGTTCCCCATGCCCATCCATTGGGTATTTAAGGCGTCTCGGTGGCGCTGGGCAGATAGACCCAGGACAGGGCGCCAATCCATCGCTGGGCATGATTGGATTCAATTTAATTTAATCATTGCAATTAAAGAAAAATTAAACTGAAGGATTGCAACTCGTTTAATCTATGCTTTGCTCAATATTTGCATGTGATTTAAGTAAAACTTTACATATTGTAGTCTACAAAAATAACTTGCACGATAACCTTTTAAAATTTACTTTATTGATGTATTTAAATCTACGTTGTAAACTGGCTATAAATCTATTCTTGGTTTTAAAAGCCATATTAAATTTGGGGTGGCTAACAGCTATTGTCCTACTAGAGCTAAAAAAATAAAATACAGATGCTTTTTTTTTTTAAAACTGTCAACATTTTTGTGATTGTTAAAGCTACAAAAATAAGTACTGTATGTCTGCCGATGTTGATGGTAATTTGAGCTAATTATTTTTCTTTAGTAAAGCTATACTAGTCGGCATATGATAATTATGAAAAGCATAAAGTTGCGTGACTTGTAATAGAATGCAGACGCAGATATCGGTATAATTTTATCGTTATAATTTTATCGTTATAATAAGCTTTAAACATCTAAACAACAAAAATACCACAAAATCTGCATAGTGCATGGCAATAATAAAAATAACTGAAAAGCTTCATTTAGAAAAAATGCTGGGCCTGTTTTAAGACCACACTACATTTCCAAAAACAATGTAAACACCATTAGTCCTGTTATAAAAAAAAAAAACCTCAGACACACCCTTTGCTTGCAGATGCATTAAACCAAGCATACAACCACGCATTCTCCAGACAAACTGGCAGTGGAATGAATCATATTAACAAGCTTTTATACCTTTACTTCAGTTTGACACTACAGATAAATGGGGCAAAAAAAATAGTTGAAAGCATAGTTTTACCCAGCAGATTTATTTCATAAAACATTTCATATTTATATAAGAAGTTTCATTAAACTGTTCTGATTTGTAGTTAGTGCGCATTATGAGTGGCTATTGTTTTACTCTAAGCATATGAAAGTATTTTTTAAGTAGCTGCAGCTTAGTAACACTTACATTCATACAAAAATTTAAGCTCTGTCCTTATTTAGTAAAAATTAATCAAAGTTAGTAAAAATTAATCAAATGTGGTGACAAGTTCTCGACTTACCTCCTGTTGTAATGTAAGTATGGTGCAAAATGTAAGAGACAATCCTAATCCTGCGGACAAAAGAAATATATATATAGAAATATATATATATATATATATATATATATATAGAAATATATATAAATAATGCAATAATTCATTATTTTTTTTACCTTGTTGTGTTTTTAATGGAGTCTTTACATTCAGCACTCCAGTTACATGAATCAGACACCTTCAACAGATACTTATACTTGATGAAGATCACATCAGGGGCCCGAATACCGAAAAACACTTTTTTATCATGGAAGATCGTCTAACAAATGCAACACAAATATGTAAGTAAATTAAGCAATACTTGTGGATGTGCTCAAGTTGTGCAAATGAACTCACGGTCACTTTCATATCCTTATCTTCAAGCGATCGGATGTAAGCTGCCTGCTTCTTGAATTTCGGATCGTCCTTATTTTCCACTAAATGCGCAACCAGTATGCAGTCAAATGATTGTGCAGAACTATTATATGAGTTTGACTAAATAAAAAACAAAAATGGAAAATGATGAAAATACAGTTTTACTTTAATCAGTGTTCATTTCATTAGTGAAGTGAAAGCTACAGGTAATGTATGTAAAAGCCATGTTCCAGAAATTAGAGCCTTAGATTTTTCTGTTATATAAAAAATGTGAAAGGGTGTCTATAATCTATAATCTATATAGTCTATAAAGACCTAAAATGCTGCATAGTTGATTATATACTCAGCAATAAGCTATATCTTTATTTGTGCAAAAGAAAACTTAATATTAATACCCAGAGTATTATAATGTTATATATGGTGTAATCAGGTTAAACATTACACTATATGGTCTGGGTATGTGGAAATCTGACCTCATTTAATGACTACAAATGCTGTGAAGGTATTCTAATCCTAATCCAAATGGTCTACCAGAAAAAGGGCTTGACATTCAATTAGGAGATCTTGAAAACAAATAATGTTATGAGTTGATCATTTATTATGGTTTTTCTTTTATTTCAGAGTTTTGTGTTATTGTTTAATTAGGCATATTATACGTTGTCTTTCTGAACCACATATTATACCCAGCATTTTGCCCACATCTGTACACATTTAATTACTCAGTATATGTTTTATTGATGAAGCATTATTATTATTATTATTATTATTATGATTATGATTATTATTATTATTATTATTATTATTATTATTATTATCCAGCCCAGCTAAAATTTGATTTCTAATTTAAAGTCAAATTCAATTGTGAGATTGAGTCCTTATTCATCACTCATTACTGTTTTAAAAGTATTTATATAAATACAAATACATTTTTACTCCATAATTTTGTAAAAACTTTTATTGTTTATATTTAATATGTGAGTGTTTGTGATGTTTAGGTGCCATCATATGTTTGAACCTATAATTAATTTTATTATTTCATAAATTTGTGTATATAGTTTAAACATAAAATGCAGATTTATAAGAGTAATTGGCAGTTTTAAAATATGCCTTTTAATATAGTAAGTTTTAATATAGTGATATCTTCCATATCACTAATATAGGAAATATGCTTACCATGGCTTGCATTAAGGGCTCAAGCCCCTCATCATGATTGAAGTTATTCCTCATTGGCATCTCCATGCCAGCCTAAAAAATATTTACACAAACACACCTTTTATTACAATGTAAGAAAATTGAATCTCGGTTTTGTTAAATGTAAGTTGCCATTGTTTATTTCTTATGATAATAATAACTAAATTTCAGATACACTATATGGGCAAATATATTATCAAATTCTAGGTTTGCAGCTACACTAGCTTTCACTGTTATGGGAGGTGGTTTTGTAAGCTTTTATTCAAAAAATTGCCTATTTATTTGGAAAAACATATGTAAGGTTAATGTTGAATTTTGCTTTGTGCAAAAATTGAGTACAGTCATGCTGGAACAGAGGTCCTTCCATAAACATATCCAAAGATGCATGACTAGGTAAATAATTTAAAATATCTGTGGCTAATAGACTCAATAAAACACTTAAATTCACTGTTTAAAGGGTGTGTCCCAATGTCCATTAGTGTGCTGCAATGCTCACAAATTTTTTTCTGATCTTTTTAGAACTTTGAATTTCAAATTTAAGGTTTTTCCTTTTAATTACTTGTTTTAACTTTATATATTCCTGCTTGCATCTGCTCCTACATTTTTACATGGTCTTAATTATTTTGTCTTTGTACATCCTCATGCATGTTGCCTCCTGTTATTTTCTGTACACCTCTTTCTTATTTTAAATTCCCTTTATTTCATCCCTTCACACTTTTACAGCATTGCATTTGAGTTGTTTGAAATGTTCCAGCTCATCTTTATAAGTCCATTTTTAATATTCAGCTTATAATTCCGAAAAAGCCACATGATAAAATTCTGCACCAAAACCAATATGATATCCTGTTAATGCTTATACTCATCCACTTTGTGAGCTTCTTTGTGATTACATCCTCCTCAGTCTGATGGCATACACGGGATATGTAACAATGTCCATAATCCTTATGTAAATAATTTCCTAGTCTCTGATGTCATTAAATAACACTACAGTCATTGTCTTTTAATGGAACACAAACTCTTAAATAGGTTAAGCACATCTATTTTTGTCATTTTATTTACAATTAAAAAAAAAATAAATATCTGTACAAATTCATATATGCATGGATGAATCTCAAAATATTTAACTAGATATTAAATGAAACACGTTTTGTTTTGTTTACTAAGAGACAGCTGTTAACTGATGTTTCATTTTAATAATGAAGAGGTGTGTCCCAAAAAACGTTTGCCGATATAACATATGAACAAAGAAAGTAAACAATCACTAGCTAAAGAAAAGTTAAAAAAATGGATTATTATTCCATTCCCACTCTAATGATCACACTTTTTCTGTATAAAATACAGGTTTGGGCATGACTCAGACAGTGGTTCTCTGAGGTGTGTGTATGTGGTAGAGAAAAAGCAATAGGGAATGTGAGGGCAACAAAGGTTTCTGAACAGCCAGTCTAACCTGCACTCAATTACTGTTCATTCTTTTCGCTTGTCTGTCTTTAGAACAATAATGATGAATCCCAATGCTTGAGACTTTAATAGACTGCACACCAGGCATATTGTTTCCTCTGCGACGACTGTACCCACTGCTTTGAGATTATTCTTAAGATGTTGTCAATGATCCATGGCTTCTGGATCCCTCCTCAGGATGGTAGTTTTCACTTCATTCATTCATTCATTCATTCATTATCTCCCACTTTATCCTCTATTAGGGTCGCGGGGGGGTTCCCCATGCCCATCCAGGGGAGAATGTTTCGGGCGCTGGGCAGATACACCCAGGACAGGGCACCAATCTATCGCTGGGCACACACTCACTCACACAGACACACTCTCTATGGGGCAATTTGGAGAATTCACTTGACTTGATCCATGTTGTTGGACTGTGGGAGGAAACCGGAGAACCCGGAGGAAACCCACACGAACACGGGGAGAACATGGAAACTCCATCCAGATGGGGATTTGAACCGGGAATTCCTAGCGCTGAGAGGAGAACATGCCTCACTCTCTCTCTCTCTCTATATATATATATATATAGAGGAGATAATAAATGAAAGGGAGATAATGAATGAAAGGATATATATATATCCTTTCATTCATTATCTCCCGCTTTATCCTCTATTAGGGTCAGATACACCCAAGGGGGGGTTCCCCATGCCCATCCAGGGGAGAGCATCTCGGGCGCTGGGCAGATAGACCCAGGACAGGGCGCCAATCCATCACTGGGCACACACTCACTCACACAGACACACTCTATATGGGGCAATTTGGAGAATTCAATTGACTTGATCCATGTTTTTGGACTGTGGGAGGAAACCGGAGAACCCTGAGGAAACCCACGCAGACACGGGGAGAACATGGAAACTCCACCCAGATGGGGATTCGAACCGGGAATCCCTAGCGCTGAGAGGTGAACGTGCCGACCACTAAGCCACCGTGCGACCTTAGTTTTCAGTTTTATATATATTCATTCATTCATTATCTCCCGCTTTATCCTCTATTACGTTCGTGGGGTTCCCCATGCCCATCCAGGGGAGAACGTTTCAGGCGCTGGGCAGATACACCCAGGACAGGGCGCCAATCCATCGCTGGGCACACACTCACTCACACAGACACACTCTCTATGGGGCAATTTTGAGAATTCAATTGACTTGATCCATGTTTTTGGACTGTGGGTGGAAACCGGAGAACCCGGAGGAAACCCACGCGGACACGGGGAGAACATGGAAACTCCACCCAGGTGGGGATTCGAACCGGGATTCCCTAGCGCTGAGAGGAGAACATGCCTCTCTCTCTCTCTCTCTCTCTCTCTCTCTATATATATATATATATATATTTATAACAATTATATATTTTATACTATTATATTTTTTATCAAAAGTACTCACAATAAGCAACTTTTACTTTTTCTTAACGAGTAGCAAGAACTTGCCTAAAGGGTTTCCACCCTCTACATTTTGTTTGGTTTTCAGTGTCATCAAGAACAGAATAATAAATCTTTCTGCCATTAAAAAAATTCACTATTTATGAACAAAGTCAAACCTGAAACACGTTTGTAATAATAATTATGGTCTAAACAACGTGGGAAACACGTTAACAGTTTAGTGTCAGTGATTTGCATAACCTTACTGTTCTGTCCAAACCCAGTGTGCGTCTCTCACCTCCTGATCCTCGGACTCCATGATTCGGACTGATCCTGAGTGAGGACGCTGGGTCCAGTCACTGGTCATCAGAACCGCAGCTGGATTCAGCAGGTCCACATCTGCACGGCGTGGACGGACGAGGACATGAGCGTCCGAACCAACTCCCCTCAGATTCCAACACGGTTTGGAAATCCTTTACTTCCGCATTACCTGAGCAGGTATGTCCGCAACGAGGCGCTCCACCTCACCTGCAGCCGAGCGACCGAGGCTCGAACCTTCTGACGCTTTAACGCGTTCAATCAAGCCGTGATTAAAACACCGCGCTTTGGTGACATCTGCTGGACAATTTGCGTATCTGCATTAAGATTAGGATTTGTAAGTAATATTTTATTTTAAGCGTGTTCATACATTATTCAGAGAGTAAATTCATCCATTCATTCATTATCTCCCGCTTTATCCTCTATTAAGGGTCGCGGGGGGGGGGGGGGGGTTCCCCATGCCCATCCAGGGGAGAACGTTTCGGGCGCTGGGCAGATAGACCCAGGACAGGGTGCCAATCCATCGCTGGGCACACACTCACTCACAGACACACTCTATATGGGGCAATTTTGAGAATTCAGTTGACTTGATCCATGTTTTTGGACTGTGGGAGGAAACCGGAGAACCCGGATGACACCCACGCAGACACGGGGAGAACATGGAAACTCCACCCAGATGGGGTTTCGAACCGGGAATCCCTAGCGCTGAGAGGAGAACATGCCAACCACTAAGCCACCGTGCCGCCTTAGTTTTCAGTTATATATATTCATTCATTCATTATCTCCCACTTTATCCTCTATTAGGGTTGCGGTGGGGTTCCCCATGCCCATCCAGGGGAGAACGTCTCGGGTGCTGAGCAGATACACCCAGGACAGGACGCCAATCCACCGCTGGGCACACACTCACTCACACAGACACACTCTATATGGGGCAATTTGGAGTATTAAATTGACTTGATCCATGTTTTTGGACTGTGGGAGGAAACCGGAGAACCCGGAGGACACCCACGCAGACACGGGGAGAACATGGAAAATCCACCCAGATGGGGTTTCGAACCGGGAATCCCTAGCGCTGAGAGGAGAACATGCCAACCACTAAGCCACCGTGCCGCCTTAGTTTTCAGTTATATATATTCATTAATTCATTATCTTCCACTTTATCCTCTATTAGGGTCGCGGTGGGGTTCCCCATGCCCATCCAGGGGAGAACGTCTCAGGTGCTGAGCAGATACACCCAGGACAGGACGCCAATCCATCACTGGGCACACACTCACTCACACACACACACTATATGGAGCAATTTGGAGAATTCAATTGACTTGATCCATGTTTTTGGACTGTGGGAGGAAACCGGAGAACCCAGAGGAAACCCACGCAGACACGGGGAGAACATGGAAACTCCACCCAGATGGGGTTTCGAACCGGGAATCCCTAGCGCTGAGAGGAGAACATGCCAACCACTAAGCCACTGTGCTGCACAAATGACCCAAGTCAGTTAATATTATTTTGCACTCAAGTCATAGTGACAGTTGCAAAAATAGAGCCGACAGACACATGACATAACGTAGGAATGTCATTAGAAATTGTAGACTTTTAGAGAAAAAAATTTAATTACTGATCCACTAAATTACTGATACTTTCTACTGATCAGGTATATTTATTTATTTATTTAAAGATTCAACACAGCAGTAACTTCGATGTGATAGAGTGCACTGCAATAACTTGTTGTAATACCTTTTATTTATATTGTTTACACAATTAAAGTTGGCATAATTGCCTTACAATTCTACTTTACATACAGGCATTTTTTTTTTCATTGTAAAATATCACAACAAGAAAAATAAATCTTCACCACAACAGAACAACCGAGAGCTCTAAATATGCATACAGGACATGAGAAGTGGAGACGCCTAGAAACCCAAAAACCTTTAGTTATCATCCTCTTCACCAACTGACTTACGGAAGTGTTTACGGTTCACCTTCTTTCCACTGTTGAAGGTGACATTACCTGCCATTTCTTCCTTTGGATCTTCTTCCTGCTCCGGAACGTGCTTCCTTTTCTTTTTCCCAGCTTCACCTGAAAGCTCTTGATGACGACCTGATTTGTCTCCTTCTTCTTCATCAAGCCCGGCATTCAGGTGGACCAGGCCGATCTCCTTTACCTTAGGGCGCTCGGACTTGTGCCCACCCTGTCCTTCACCTCTTGAACCCTGTCCTGGCTTGGAAAAGATAATCTTGTGCTCGAAGTTGCTGCTGTGGCCCTGGTTGAAGGCTGGGTTGAAAGATTCTGGAGGACCTTCCTGGGCTCTCTTACGAGCCTGCAGCTCTTGGATGAACTGATGGGCCACTTGGCTATTCTTCCTGTCACTGGTCTCTGGAACATCATCCAGGTCATAGCGGGTCCAGCGTTCAGGATGGAGCAGATAGTCTGGCACCTTCTTGGCCGCCTTCTTGCTTTTGTCTGGTTCTTCTCGTTTCAGGTGGTTCGGAGGAGGCGATGGTGGGGCAGGCCGAGCAAACGTTCCATCCATGATGTTATCATCGGCCAGTGGAGTCGATTTAAGCTTTGTGCTGCTGTCCAGCTGGTCAAAGATGTTTTTGCTGCGGAAGGAGAAGCCGCAACTCCCTCCAGTCAGACTGAATTTGGGTGTTCCTTGAGAAACATTGCTGGGTTGGATGGTATTTTTTTCTTCATCTGAGGACGAGGTCAAGTCTTCAACCTTTCTGCCAATAGCCTCAGAGGACTCCTCAGGGTCTGAGTCGCTTAGCGAGGCATCATCAGACAAGGTAATCTTGTCTCTATTGGACAGGCTGTTGGGTGTTTCGTGTGTTGTATTTGGGTCTCTCATAGTGTAGATATCGTCAGAGCACAAGCTCTCGCAACTAATCGAAAGAGAACCTGTAATAAATGGAACGTTAAAAATTAAACATTTTAAGGTCTAACAAAAAAAATAAATGATGTTTCTTTGGACTCCATTATCAATTTGGGCTTGATAATACCAACTGGGCAGCATTTAACTGAAACAGCCTCTGATTATTTCCAGTATCTTGCTAAATCTACGACATGAAAGTGGAGCTGATCCATATATTCGACTGCATATGCATTACTTACCATGAAACACATTTATGGGATTTGTTACAGCATTATCGGCTAAATATCATTTGTAAACATTGAAATAAAAGTTATTAGATGACTGCGTTGGTGTGTATACAGGTACGCCTTACTGGGATTGAAGACTCACAGGATCAGCAATAATCTGGACTCAGAATATATATTTGAACAGCTGTAGATCCACTTCATCATCCGGCGGTTGGACCCGAGTTGCGACGGAGAAATCGAAATCCGGTAAATTACCTGTAAACGTAAAAACAGATGATTATTAACACATTTATTGGTTAAACCCCGATTTAACCCCGAGTTTCCTGTTACAAAATGTTAAATGTCATCAGTATTCTTTATGATGTACGCACAGGTATGAGGATTCCTTACTGTACAAACTTATGAGCAAGTGAAGTAGAACCCTTTACAGTAAAACCACAGGCAACTGTCCAAGGTTCTGTCTGCAAATTTACTTTAATTTGTTTTGTGTCACGGGGCGGCACGGTGGCTTAGTGGTTTAGCACCTTCTCCTCTCAGCACTAGGGATTCCCGGTTCGAATCCCCATCTGGGTGGAGTTTCCATGTTCTCCCCGTGTCCCCGTGGGTTTCCTCCAGTTTCCTTCCACAGTCCAAAAACATGGATCAAGTTAATTGAATTCTCCAAATTGCCCCATATAGAGTGTGTCTGTGTGAGTGAGTGTGTGTCCAGCGATAGATTGGCGTCCTGTCCTGGGTGTATCTGCCCAGCGCCCAAGACGTTCTCCCCTGGATGGGCATGGGGAACCCCACCGCGACCCTAATAGAGGATAAAGCGGGAGATAATGAATGAATGAATATATATAACTGAAAACTAAGGTGGCACGGTGGCTTAGTGGTTGGCACGTTCACCTCTCAGCACTACGGACTCCCGATTCGAACCCCCATCTGGGTGGAGTTTCCATGTTCTCCCCGTGTCAGTGTGGGTTTCCTCCGGGTTCTCCGGTTTCCTCCCACAGTCCAAAAACATGGATCAAGGTCAATTTAATTCTCCAAATTGCCCCATATAGAGTGTGTCTGTGTGAGTGAGTGTGTGCCCAGCGATAGATTGGCGGCCTGTCCTGGGTGTCTCTGCCCAGCGCCCGAAACGTTCTCCCCTGGATGGACATGGGGAACCCAAACGCAACCCTAATAGAGGATAAAGCGGGAGATAATGGATGGATGGATGAATGAATGAATAAATGTAGATATTAGGTGTACATAATAAAGGTACACCTAATTAATTACGGTTATTGTTGAATTCATGTAAATCAACTGACCTAATGCTTTATATTCTTTTATTTACTAAAGTCGATTCCTATATTCTACAATGATTTGACGTTTCTATTGACAATTTAGTTAAACATATTAATAATCATGACACAGGAACCTACACTTGCGCTGTGAACCGAGTCCCAGCTCAACTTTGTAATAATTTAGATTGCATTATACAGTCGAACGTTTATTCGGCGATGTTTAATTTAACATAATATTTAAAAATAATAATAATAAAAACAGAAAACGGGCCTATCGAACACGAATAGACGCCATACCTTCAGTGCCTTGTTCGCGATCTCTTCGAAATGGTAAACTGATCATATCGCCCCCTACCGGCTGTCACAACACGGGTTGTTGCAAAGTTAAGTGCATTTTACATTATAGCCAGCAGATGGAGACAAAGTACGCGTTTGTGTTTTAGTCAGTTTTCGCCATGAATCTCACAAGAAAATAAAATTCCTTGATTTATTATTGATCTATTAAACTCACATTTATAATGAGTGTAAACTGTAACAGTCTTATTGTGAGTTTTCGCAGTGCATTCTTTGCTGATAAGTTTCGGGCTCAGTTTAATAAACTCGTGAAAAATATTGCTATTTGGTTTTCTGGCCCATTTTTACAGAAGTACAGATACAAGATCTCCCAAGAGCGACAACATGTTTGATATTCTATTCAACTAATTACGTTAGGGTAGACAAGGTTTCTTTCTAATAGCTAATTAGTGTAAATGAGAGAGTTAAATCAATCATATTTGCCTTTATTTATAGCTCAACCAAAAGCTTGGAGGAGTCTCATTCATTCATTATCTCCCGCTTTGTCCTCTATTAGGGTCGCGGGGGGGGGGTTCCCCATGCCCATCCAGGGGAGAACGTCTCGGGCGCTGAGCAGATACACCCAGGACAGGGCGCCAATCCATCGCTGGGCACACACTCACACACACACACACACACACACACACACTCTATATGGGGCAATTTGGAGAATTCAATTGACTTGATCCATGTTTTTGGACTGTGGGAGGAAACCGGAGAACCCGGAGGAAACCCACGTGGACACAGGGAGAACATGGAAACTCCACCCAGATGGGGATTAGAACCGGGAATCCCTAGCGCTGAGAGGCCAACGTGCCAACCACTAAGCCACCATAGTTTTCAGTTATATATATTCATTCATTCATTATCTCCCGCTTTATCCTCTACTAGGGTCGCGGTGGGGTTCCCCATGCCCATCCAGGGGAGAACGTCTCAGGCGCTGGGCAGATAGACCCAGGACAGGGCGCCAATCCATCGCTGGACACACACTCACTCACACAGACACACTCTATATGGGGCAATTTGGAGAATTCAATTGACTTGATCCATGTTGTTGGACTGTGGGAGGAAACCGGAGAACCCGGAGGAAACCCACGCGGACACGGGGAGAACATGGAAACTCCACCCAGATGGGGATTCGAACCGGGAATCCCTGGCGCTGAGAGGCAAACGTGCCAACCACTAAGCCACCGTGTCACGGGTCGCGGTGGGGTTCCCCATGCCCATCCAGGGGAGAACGTCTCGGGCGCTGGGCAGATACACCCAGGACAGGGCGCCAATCCATCGCTGGACACACACTCACTCACACACACAAAGAGACACACTCTATATGGGGCAATTTGGAGAACTCAATTGAGTTGATCCATGTTGTTGGACTGTGGGAGGAAACCGGAGAACCCGGAGGAACCCCCGCGGACACGGGGAGAACATGGAAACCCCACCCAGATGGGGATTCGAACCGGGAATCCCTGGCGCTGAGAGGAGAACGTGCTAAAGCACTAAGCCGCCGTGCTGCTCAACCCGATTGAAGAATTCCAAACATTTTCTCGCCGAATAAAAATCCCCACGCTGTCGTGTTTTTAAGCCACGCCTCTTCCAACAACACGACCCGAATCCCAAATGCTTCAGCCGCGGACGCAGAGTTCACTATATAGTGCACGCGTGGCGCAAAACCCCTTGTGATACGGAGTGCACTCGTTGAAGGGAGCGCGACACTATTTGGGATCGGTCCCGCGTCTCGGCCGCTTCTTTGGATCTGGTTATGTGAGCGGAGGTGGTCGGCTGCGTGGATTTTTTATTTTGCGCTCCGAAAGTGAGCGCGTTTGGAATAAAGACGGGATTTTGCGCTTTAGCGGCGGGATGCTCGGTGCTTTATTGGAAGCGATGTTGGTTTGTCGGTAGTTACTCACTCCTCTCAGGTGAAGATGAAAAGATTAACGGGAAAGACAAAAGATGCCACTCTGCTGGAGATGACCAACCCAGCAGACGCTCATGTCGAAGGTAATAAGGTTCTGTATTGATTGTATGAATATAATGTTTTATGTGAGTATAAATAAAAAAAAAAGATGGATTTGGTCGAACTGTTAACCGCAGGAAAGGTGATACGCGTTTAAATTGCAATACTGAAAGATGAGCTTTGTTTGACGTTACAAACGCCGTCAATGGATTAGTTTATTGTTAACCAGGTGAACCATATTGTTATTATTTTATATAAAAATAAAACACACACGCAACTATGTTCTGTTGGTTGAGACAAAACTATATGGCTTGGTAAAAGTTTGTCTTCGGGAAACGGCGTCCGTTTCTGGTTGTGTCTCAAACGGCTTCCCCAGAGACTCCCTGCGCCCTAGCAGCAAACACAAAAGCCCTTACCACACACACTGTGGAGTGTTCCTAGGTAGGGAGCTATAAGGCGTTTGGAACGCCGCCTGGCTCGTAATAAAACGTTGGTTATAGTTATCCCAACAAAAAAAAACATTCGTTTTAAATTCGTTTTAAAAAATGTTAACAACTTTTGATCAACAAGTGCACTCATACCCCACTGTGCTCAAAGTTTGTGGACAACCTGTTTGTTTATTTCAGGATTGGGGCGTTTCTTCTGCAAAATACAGAGTTTTAGACAACATGCTTCCTGTTTCTTGAAAAGCTTTTTCCTGTCCCAACATGTGGCACATATTATAGGGACATCTTAGGTGAGCCGCCAACCCCTGATAAACAGCTTTGAGATCATTGTGCTTTACACCACAAAATGTGTTTTTGACTGAATGGCTCTGAAGGCCATGTGATCAGAAAGGGAAGTTCAGCCATCTCATACAGGTGTGATTGTAACTTGTCCAATATTTTCACCCACACAGTGTTTAAGGTGAGTATCTAAAGATTAGGGAAGTTGAAAAGGAAAGCTAGAATAACATAAAACAATTCCAAAGAGATGTTGTGGTAGCTCAGTGGTTATGATGTTGGGCTATCAATCTGAAGGTTGTGGGTTATGTCAGGTCCACGAAAGTTACCAATGTGGGTCCTTATGCCAGGCCCTTATCATGCTGTATGGCCAACCATGTGTTCTGACTCCACCCAACCTAAAATACTTGCAAGTCGCTTTAAATAAAAGTGTCTGCTAAATCACCAAATGCAAATGTAAGTGGTAGACCATCTCTGATATTGTGGGGCATATGTTCTGCAATAATCCTTGTGCTCTGGTTACAATTTGGGGCGTCACATAGACTGTATTTTAAAATGTACCTTTACATTCAGACCGGAGTCATTTAGTAACATGGGGAATTTTGTTTTTTTTCCATGTTTGTCATCCAAAACCAATTCGGACCTATGGACCGAGCTGAAGTTGAGGCTGTGGTTTGAATGATCTAATGTTTTGTATCCTGTTCTTTGTTCTGTAGCACTTAAATTCCCTTCTCTGTGTTCTCAATATTATTAGGCATTATAGAAAACAGCCTTGGGCTTGCTGCTGTTGTACAGACCTACAGAGTTCAATAATTATTATGTTATGATAAAGTTCAGATTTTGATTGTTTTTTTACATATACAGTGTTTAGTACACAGTGACATAAAACAACATTCCCCAGGGCCAAGGTGCTACAGAGGGTAACCATCTACACAACTGCATCTACACAATACAGTATACAAATACTATAGACTATTGTTATTTAATTATGTTTAAACATTTACCCATTTTAGTTTTTAAAACATTTTAATATAGCTGGTTTGAAGGTGGATATTTCTTACTGCACATCTATTTATCTTTTTTTTTTTTTTTTTTTTAATTTTTCTTGGCCTAAAACAACCTAGTGCACATGTAACATCTAACTGTTATTGATGCCTTCAAATTCAATCATTTACTTCATCCACCTAATAAAGATGTAATTCAGTTTAGAATTTGCCTGATCTCATTACCCAACTCCAAACATGATTACCTGAACCGAGACACCGTGAACGGGAGAGAGAGTGAAAGAGCAGGAAACTATTGTGCGTTTTGGTTCATATGTGATTTTTAGAAATGAAAAGGTAATTGAAACTGACCCCAAGATATAAACAAAATCTAAAATATTCATGTCATTCCCTCCATCAACACTATGTGAATTCCAGCCTGACCAAACATAGCAGTCCAGCCACCTCCTTATCAAATAATCCCTGACATATCGCAGAGTCGTGACTACAGTTTTCCACAGTTTGCTGACAATTTTTTGAATAGATTAACATAATTGGTTATTAAGGGAAAATAAAACAGAGCTTAATTTTAGCTAAGGTGCCAGACAAAGTATGTCCAACGAACTGTATGGAATAACCTTTATCTCTTAAGAAATAGTAGTTTTTGCTGATCGTCACTCTCGACACAGGACTGTGATTTTGAGAGAACAAAATGTGTGCTATAAGTGCTAATGTGAAATAATTTTAAGAATCAGTTCCAAAAAGCTGCAAGCATAAAACACAGAAGACTAAAATAACAAAGTGTATTAATAAGGTTATAATTTAAGTTGCATGAAGTAAAGCCTTTTAAATAATTTAACAGATGTTCATAAATGTAAAAATAACGACCCATCTTCACACTGGCTAATGATTCAAATCCTGCCACACAAAACTGCTGGACCACACACTTCACCCACTACACTCTAACCATACATATTGAGTAATGAAGTGATGAAAGCAGCTGTTTCATTTTGATAGCAGCTTAACCTCATTGTTTGTGGTGACAGTACTTTATGGGAATACAGTCATTATTTTTTACATTTGTGTACATTTATTGGTAGATGTATTTTATTCCCACTTATCATTTAGATGCATTTTTTGGCAGCTAAGGTATGGCATGACTGTCAGTTGAGCTCTGTGCTTTCTTTAGTGGACACTGACGATAACCACTCTCCCACAATACCACAGGTAACATGCATGAAAAACATTGAACTGGAGATAAAAAAAAGTAAAATCACGTGTATCCATAAATGCACAGAATCAAACTGAATTAGGCCAAAAAATTTTTGCTTAGTGTTGGCATTCCTATTCGTCCCAAAGGTGTTTAGTGGAGTTTAAATTCAGAGCTCTGTTCAGGCCACTGGAGTTTAGTTTACACACTAAACATCTTAAACTTTGTCTTTATGGACCTTGTTTTGATTTGCACAAGAAGGACTAAATCAAAAAGCGTTTTAATAGTTGTATATACAAATGTGGACTAATACGAATAGACAAGCCATTCATTGAAATTAAATCACTGCATTAATTAAAATCGTAAAATGTTTGGTGGGCAATTAAAGCAATAATAGCAAGAACTTATAAAGCAAGACCTATATAAGTGTGTGAGTTAATCCTTAGCGCCGTGGGCCGTGTTATCTAATGGCTATAATATATTGCTATCATTTTTACTACTTGCGAAACCAAGTTGCAGTGATTAACTTTATAGTAGTTAAATGCCTTAATGAAAAACGGTCACACATAAGTAAACTTCACCAAGCTGAACTGAGTAAACAGATTAGATCTGTTATTTCATGGTTCATGTCAAGCTGATGGTTGTTTGTTAAACAGGACTCAAGGGGTGTGTGTGTGTTACATTTTTAGGTGAGGTGGCTCAGTCTTATCCTGATATTGCAGTCAAAGATGCGGCAACTATTCAGTCAAAACGCCTTAATCACTGCCTGTGTAACTATCAGTGTAATCTTGGAGGTTAAAATAAATTTTTATACTAATTTATATATTTGTGCGAGTGGATTCATCGGTCAGACCAGTCCGTTGACCCATATTTGTGGCCAGTTTGCAGCCCTACTTTAATGTTTACCATTAAAGAGGAGTAACTGGCTTCTTCTTAGGACCTAAAAATCCTAATGTGCAGACTACAGAACACTAAATGTGTAAAAGTGAAGGAAAAAACAAAAAGGAACAAATCAGAACACAGAGGAGATAATTACCAAAAAAACTAAATAATGATTAATAAAAAATACTAAGATAAGTAAACAGAACACAATAAGTAAACTAAAAGAAGCTTTCATTATATAAATTCAGCACAGTGAGACAAAGCTCTCTGACGCATATAAGGCTGTGTGTCAAGCTTTAACAACCTGCTCTCACTTGATTAAGTAGCTCTGTTTGGTGTCACCCATTTCCCTCTGTTTATCTTCTTGTTCTGTTTCTCTTATCATCTCAGACCGTACGGACACAATGGAAATAAAACACTGACATTCATAAACTACTCCAAGCTCAAGGGTTTAAGTCTATATTCAGCCTTGTCACTGTTGTTTGCCATTACAAATCATGCTTAAATCCAGAGTGTGAAATATTGTCGTTACAAAATACCATGCTTTTTAATATAATTATTTAGAATCGTTATAAAAATAGTTACAATGTGAATATACATACTAATGTGCATTTTTTTCTAAATAAAGTAATGTAAAAACTGACCTTTCTGTGCTAATTGATAGTGTGAGGGTAAAAAAAATATAAAGAAGTAAGCAGGAGTTGAGAGAAGACTTATTGTCGCTTGAACCTGAGCCTTTGCGGTTCAGACGAACACTTTAGCGATTTAGGGCGGAAGAAAGTCAGCGTTGCTATGGCAACAAGGCACAGTAATGCAGTTTTCTGTTTTATGTCTGGGTAGTACCACAAGTTAAACCCACAAGTTGTAAAAAATGAATCCTGACAGCAAAAGCTATCTTCCCTCTGTGTTCTGTTACATTTGTCCTAATATTTGCACTATACAGTGATGAGAGTGAAGGAACTTTCTGCTGTGTAAACATTACACTGATTGACAGCTCTGGCACGTCGCTGTACAAATTCAGAGAATATAAAAAACACTTAAAGGAAAGTATAGCTTTTAATTTTTTTTCTTCATAAAATGCTGATGTAAAATGCATGTTTCTTCAGCAATTTATCGCCTATGTTTTACTAACTGTAAAGGTATTGTACCAGGTGGCAGATTGCCATTCAACATACACCTAATGTCATGTCACACCACAGATGTTAAACAATCCCACATTTAAAAATAGCATTTTTTCATTGGATTATTTAAAATTTTCATAAACTGTATGCAAAATCAAATCTGTATCATGGAACTATGGGATACATACAGAAAGTCAACACAGTTTGTTGGAGAGTTTTACCCTTTTTTGTTTGTGACTTTGGCAAGTCTCTATTCCTCATGTCATAGATGCAATGAGGGGAAAAAAAACTTTCAGTTTAAGAAGTAGAAGAAGTTTGTTAAAACTTTTGTTACAAATTTTCACCTAGCAAACATTATTCTTAAATACACAAACAAATCATAATCTATTTTATCTTCTTGCTTTAAACCAATAAACTGAGGATGTTGAACTGTTGGTTAAAAGCAATATCACACATGACCTTGTGCTTTTTAAACTGACTGTCAGCACAAATGTAATTATCTCTGGCACTCAGTCTACAGCTTCAAGCCTACAGCTTCAAACCAAATTATAGTTGGGCTAATATTAAATATTACATCACTCCACTTGTTTGTTTATTTATATAAACCATTTACGTTAATTTCATTTAATTATATAGCAATACAAATCTGACAGTGTTTACTTTGTTGTTTATAACGTCCCATAAGTCCCATAATAATAATATTATTTGTGGAAAATTTGTTGCCCCCTGTTATTTTCCTCATCAAACTATTTTTAGATCTTACAAAGAGAATGTGAGCGAAGTGCATTTCCAATGGCACCAACTAAACGGAATTACATAAAGTAACTAGGCGCAGGGCTGTTGCTTTTTATCTCTTTTGCAAATATGGTCTATGTGGTCAGGTGTACAACTTTCGGTTTGGAGTGCTGGTGCAGCAGTGTTCAACAAATATGTGACTTTTTCCACAACATATTGTGTGGCTTTAAAAATGCAAATAAAACATAATGACTTAAAACTTTAGCCTATGTTTGCAACCATTATTTTGAATCATTGACAAAAGAAATATCAGTTAAACATAATATTACATATCACTGTAAAGATTTTATATGCTGAAGACATTAGGTGAGTGTGCATGCATGTGAATTTGTGTGGGTATGTGTATGTGCACATGAAAAGATTCAAAAAGATTACATTTGAGCGCACTACAAATCACCAGACACAATACATTGTCAGATTATAATACCTCATATTCTTTTACGATGCTTTCTTTTTGGCTTTTTTATATTTTGCATCGAAGTGACTTTTCTTTTGTCCTTCTTCTTTTGCCTCCTGATGGGTAAGATGATTTTGCAGTGTTGACAGGTTACAGGAAGACCGTCTTCACAGGTATGGACAGAGTGTTCCCCCATGTGACATCCATTTTTCGATCCACCCATCTGCTCTGCTGTTATATGTGCTTAACAGAAGATAACTCTGCTTCGCTCATTTTTATTCTTGTTAATCCTAATTTTACTTCGACATCATTCAAAATCTGTTTCCTGTTTCAAAGTTTTTCGACCCTTGATTCTGTTGTACCGAACTTACAATAATGTACTTTCCTTGTTGGACTAGTATTAAAATAGTACTAATCTTTAATGTAATTTTGTAATAATTTTTGTACATTTGTAATAATGCTAATCTTTAACGTAATTGTGGTGTAATTTTTCTTGGTTTCAGAGGTATACGGAATGTTTTTTTTATTTATTTATTTTTATTTTTGACACACAGTTTTACTGATTACATATTATACAATATAACTATTGTTTTGACTTTTTTTTTTTATTTTAGCTTTAATGGGCAGTTTATTTTACTTCAGCTTCAAACAGTACAATAACAATAGATGTTTAATTGTTTTGTGAAAGTTTAGATTTGTTGATAGTTTGAAGTCTTGAGACTATTGTTATTCTGTAAAAATATTGATTTTAGTTTCTGTTTTGAAGTCTATAATAAATACAGGCTCAAACTTAAATGTAATGATTTATTTTATTTCTCTACCATTTTTACATTTTTTTTTATTAAATCAATGGTTATAATTAGTTCCCAATAATGTTAACAGTGAACATTTTCTGGTCAGTCCAAACCTCAGTATCAAATAAGGTGGGGAAGCTGAGTTATAATTTTCAAGTTTCTGCAGGACTGTGCTGATTGTGTGAAAATAAAAAGAAGCAGTTTGTGTGATGTAGTTAAAAGAAATTCAAGTTTAGTTGGATTTAGATTGTCTGTCTTAATAGGCACATTAGTAATCTGTTGGTGCATAGGAATTGTACGTTAGTGAAATGTATTAAAATATTAAAAGGAAACCTCAAATGAAGTGTGGATTAGACTGATTCAAATGTGAGAATAAAACAAGTGTTATTTAAATGTCTAAAATAAGCTAAAATTTTCCATTTACGAAATGACAGATGGATTAAAAAACAGCTCCATATTTTAAGCAGTCTGATGAATCAAATGTCTGGCACACCAAACAACAGATTGTTAAACTGGAGCTTAGACAATTGGACATCAATTAGTGATTGTGCCAGACGTGGCTCATAGGCGCAAAGATAACAAGCAATGTTCAAATTAAGATTTATTCATTCAACCATTCAGTTTCACTTGCTTATCCCCAATAGGGTTGGTTAGAGCTGAAGCCTGTCCCAGGACTTTATAGACTGGATGACACCCTGGACGTGTTGCTAGTAAAGACAAATACAGAAACTTTCACAGCTCAGAATGTCAATGGGTAAACATGCATATAACAGAAAGAATTCTGTGAAACCGTGAGTTGAAATTACACCTGACTGTCACTTTGATGATGCACGTATCAAGAACATAGCAAGTTAAAATGTTTGTTTTTAATTATCAGAAATAAAAAAAAATATTTTAAAAAGGCATCTGTCATCCTGCTTTATGTATTGTGCTCTGCTCCTGTGCTGTAGCGTTTCCTCAGTCTGCCAGACATTTATGTTCCTTCTGTCATCAGATGAAGCCAACACACTGTGACTCAGTTTTTTTGTTTCATAAAATGAGCTATGGCGTTAGATATGAAATTGTCCTCTTCTACTCCCCACTCACAGCACTCCACTGACCGGCTGTGAGAGCCCACTCAGTATCGTGGCCTCTGGGGTTGTGTACTTGTTTCCAGTGTGTTGGCGTGTGTGTAATTATAATTCTGTTTTCATTAAACATTGAGCGTTTCCTCAACTCATATCACTTTTATTGTGCTCGTCAGCATAATATTTTCCACAGGATAAGATTTGCCTTCATTACATTTACGTTTGCAGCGTTCATGTTCTCTGCATGTGATTGAATGCACAGCTTAGAGGAAGTCCTGCTGCTATTTAAGCATTTTTTTCCCTTGAAGTTTAAGTCATCATATTTGTGATCTAAAATAATTCAAGGGTTCCTAACGGAAAGTGCAAAGGAAAGATAAAGATATTCTTGTTCAGAAATTGTCACATTGAAATGTAGTTTATTTATGTGCCTGTTAAAAGTCTCAAAAATAGTGTAAAAACAAGTTAGAAGACCTTTGGCTAAATGACATATTTTGTCAGTTGTAATAGTTGAGATGATATAACACATAACATGAATAAAGTCCTAATTGTGGCTTGTGCAAAAGTTTAAACACTTAAAGCAGAAGCGCTTTAGCTGGTTCCTGGAAAATTCCGATTTATAAATTTTAAGTTTATAACTTTCCTGCGAGCCCTTTTTAAGTTTATCTATGTGAAGCATATTAATGTCTCTTATTGTATCTAAGTAGGCAAACTTTATATTTATGGATCCACCTTATTTTGAGCATACCCTGACGTAACATCTAACTTATTATGTCATCTACAGATAATAATGGGACCCTTCTTTCTGCCTCAGACAAGGGGACTCAACTGCCAGGTCAGCAGGAGGTATGCTTTTTTTTCAGAATAATAAGAATTGTTTATAAATGCACTGTTTCTGCATAATTAATTAATATTTTACATGTGCAATTGTATGGTCTTCACATTCACAGATTGAATGGGTAAAGAATGATGATTTGCTAATTTGAATGTATTTCCTTTGAACGTGTTAATTCACTTTGCTTTCCCTCAAAGGTTGGCACATTTCACTGCAGCCTCAGCTGCTTGCGTCACTGTAGTATTTACTCAGCCTTTTTTTTTTTTTTTTTTTTGGAACTTTTTGTGTTCATTGGATTTAAGCATGTACAGACCTGCTTAAGAGATTACATTCAACCGTGATTATACACTTACAGTAAACTGTCATTTATATATAGTAAAGATTGTTTCAGTAGTATTTATTTTACTTTTTCACTGGAACCAACGGTCTGTTTAAATTCTTGTGAAACAGGAAGGACTTGTCTTATTATGTATAAACAGTGCCTTACAGAAAGTTGTGCTTTAATCCATAAGTACTTATATGAACTGTAATTGTAATTCACTGATTCGTACAGTTTAAAAAAAATCTATTTAAAAGCAGAATTACAAATAAAATGGACAAAAATTTTACATAATGAATTGTCTCTCATAGGTTTATGATTTGTATCTGCTTTTCTGTGTACCAGTAAGATTCTCAATTCTCTCCAGTACATCTTTCATCCAATGTTTTTTTTTTTTTTTTTTTTTTGAGAAACAGCTGCTGATGCCGTAAAATCTCAGCATCAGTCAGTAACTTGAAATCAATAGCACTCCATAAGGTCTTTTAAGGGAAGAGTTAGATCCATGGTGAACTGAGCTGCTGCAATAAACCTGACATAATATAGTGGCTCAGTGAGGAAGCCCATATGCATTAGCTTTCTTCCTTTTAATTAGAATCATGACTTGGGCTTTGTTAGTAATTTAAACATAGTGGCCTTAGGCTTTACCGATCCTCTTTTTCTTTCTATTGTCTTCCTTTTTTATGAATGGTATGCATTTTAAAGGCTTTTAATTTTTCTTGACATACCCTTTAAAAATATTTTTTAATTTGTATGTGTATATTTTCAATTATTAAAATTTATACATTTAATATAAGCTTTTAATATATAATACCTATATTATACATAGATGCAGAACCTTTACTTTTGTAAGTCGCTTTGGATAAAAGCGTCTGCTAAATGTAAATGTGGTTTCACTTGTAAATGTACTTTCATTTGCATTAAGAACTGATTATTTGTGCAGGCAATGTAGAATCAGATAATGAGTGAATATTTTATATAAAGAGTATTTGTTTACAATAATAAACTGTTTTGTTTTTCCAGCTCAGTGAAATGCTATAAAGTTTTGTCTTGCAATCATGTTTTTAATGAGAACTGGTGAAGTATTTTTCAGCAGCAACTGCATTAGCTTTTGGAAAGTTCATGCATATTCAGAAGGGATGTCTTTTATCTGCTTCCTAATTTGGATCAGGTGTCATGAGAGATGCAACACATTATCAGAGGAGCTGCAACATATTATCAGTGCAAACAGCTAGAAATCAGATACCAGACTTGATTTTAGATGACGTATTTTCATTCTATTCATCATTGCTCTCCTGGATCTATTATAACTGCTAAATGTAAGCAAGTATGTGGTTAATTTTGTGCAAAAGAGTTTGGAATATGCTGTTCACAGGAGGAACATTGCTCAATAACTTATAAAAAATAATTACTTATTTTTATTTAAATTATATTCCATGGATAATCAGCAAATAACAATTTTTGGGATATTGTTTAGCAAGGACATTGAACAAGACTAAACTATTCCAATGTTGAAAAACCATGACAAAAAAGCATTTTGCACACAACTGGCACATGGATAGTGACCCTAAGTTTTACTGTTCACCAGCTCTGGGAGTTGAGTGTTTATAAATGGCTTTGTTTTAAACATTACTCAGACATGCACCACAGCTCGGCCCTGTGTCATCACAGTTCCTACTCTTGATGTGCTTTCTTTATATTCTAGCTCTAGTTGTATGATGACATTTTTTTAACAAAATATATTTTTTTATTTGGACACGTTATATTATCTCAAAATTTATATTTAAAATACTGTAACAAGATTTGGTTTATTCTATTCTATTTTTATCTGAAAATACAAGAAAGGAAAATGAAATGACTGTGCTAATGTTTGTGCTCGTGATTTGTATATACAGAGTGTCTGAAATTTATGCTCGCAAGCTGTTGTGCATTAATGACTGATCATTTGCATGTTTGTTAGGCAGAAAAAACTGCTCTCTTTAGTGCTTTGTCTAAAGTTCCTGTCTCAATAAGTAACATGTTTTTAGACTATAACAATAAGTTAAAAACATATTTCAAAATATTTACGGCTTTATGGCTGTGTTGGTTTCACATTTTAAACATGTTCATCATTGAATCTAGTTTACATTTAGTTTAAATCACCTTTTTTGAAATCCTGGTTTGTGCAAAGTGTCTTGCATTGCGCCATTGAAAGAATCTGCCAACCAATGTGGCACCTTGCACAATGTGCTAAATTAGAACAAAATTTAAGGGTTGACTGTACTTATGAATTTGTGAAAATGGTGTCAGAAGTAAAGAATCTATTGGGCATTTTTTTTTTTTTCATAATTTTGCTTTGAATTGGTATTTTAAATTGTTTGGATTTAAAATTAGCTTAACACACAACTTAACTTTCAGATCTTTTCATTTTCTTTCTCTGTCTCTCTTTTTCAGAATGACAGATTGGGGCAGAACAAGGACTCTGTGTATTTCAGAGATGGTGTTCGCCATATCGATTTCGTTCTTTCCTATGTGGACGACAAAGATGAAAGAAAAGCAGTATGTTTATTATGCAAAATTTAGAGACATGCGGGTTCTTATATACGTAACCCCAAAATTTCAAGACATTGCTGCTTGGTTTAGAAACAAGCAGTTACTGTACATGGTTGAGAGTTACACAGTGCTGATTACACCATCTGAAAAAGATGTCCACTTTTTTGCATTTTTTTTATTATTATTGTCAAAATGGGAAATGTAAAGGCAGATTTAAGTTTGAGTCTAGTCTGTAAAAATAATAATGCCACAATACAGAAATAAGAATTTCTGGATTAAGAATGCCACAATCGAGAAATTTGTAGTTCCTTCGTTCTAATAACGTAAATAAAAAATGAATCGATTGAAGGTTTTGTCACTGGTTTTACTTTGTGTGGCAAAAAGTCATTTTTGTCACTTAAGCATAAATCTCGGCTCACATCTTTGGTAATTTTTTTTTTTTTTTTTGTTGTGTAACAAGATGACGAAGTGATTTTAAAAGCCACTTCCCAAAACAGTTAATTTTATTGCCATCTGTTCAGGCAAATTGTTGCATTAACTGCAGAACAGCAACTCTCAGCTAAGATTCGAGCACTTTGTACATTGCACAGTTTGTAGATATATTAGCCCATCTGTTATTGTCAGACAAAATCATGACAAAAATTCATTTGAACTGTTTCACATGACCCCCTGGTTTGTCACAGGACTGCTGCTCTTGCAAAACCTCTGACATACAGTAATGGCTTTGACCCTAAATAAGCATTAGCATTTTTTTTTGGCTGGTTGAAGATGCCTTAAAATTGTGTGTGTGTATGTATATGTGGGTGTGTATGTGTGTTTAACTTATTCTTATAATAGTGCTACATGGATATTTATAACCATGACCTTTTATCCCGCCAATCAAACAGGTTAAATGTAATTTTAATAATATTGCAGTGGTTTAGCAGTTTGATGCAGCATTATGAATACTCAACAAATCAGACTTAATACACTTGAACGTATGCAGCTATAACTAGTTGTCTTTTTTAGACTTGGACTTCAATATATTGAGTAACTGTGTCTGTACTCATCTTGTGTCTAATAGGAAAGAAGACGAGAGTTTGAGTCTAATCTTGAGAAAGCTGGTTTGAATCTGGAGACTGAAGATAAATCGGTAAGGATGATGAACTAAAATCCACAGATGCCATCTAGCGGCAAATAAGTGAAAGCGACCCCATAGCGTTAAAATGTTAATTAATTTAATGTGACTTTTTTTAATTTGTTTTATCTTTTAAAATGTTTTGCGTTTTCATGTATTTTGAAAACATTTTGAATCGCTCTGTCTTATCCTCTATAATGTGAAGGTTTCAGATGATCTTAAAACCTACTATCTGAAGATCCATGCACCATGGGAGGTTCTGGCTACCTACGCTGATATACTAAAGATCAAGGTTCCTTTTAAGGCGGCTGATCTTCCAAAAGGACGGGAACCACCATTGCTTTGGCTGACGCAGCCCTTTCGCCTGCCCAGCCACGTCATGAAGCCTGTTCCTGATTACTTTACTGCTCCATTTAATAAGAACAAAGTGGACTTCTTTTGCATAGAGGACAGGGAGACCTTCTTTCCTCCATCCACCCGTAACCGAATTGTACGTTAACACAGATTGCCACTTCATGGACACAAATTAATTCCCATTTTTTAAATTCCCTCAATAAAATTCCAAAATCCGGGAGATAGTGCAATGTAAAAATAAAAGTATAATGAATTGTTTAAAGCATCTAAATAAAAATACTGTTTTTAGAAGTTTTCTAACTTTGTACTTCTCTTGTAGGTTTATTACATCCTAACCCGTAGCCCTTACCACTTAAATAATTTAGAAAGGGAGAAGGTTGGGATTAAGCGACTCCTCAGCAATGGAACCTACACCTCTGCCTATCCTTTGCATGACGTAAGAGTGGGATTAATTAAGATTTTTATTTTTTATTTGTGTCATATTTATTCTGTATTAATAATCTTTGTTTCTTTTTAATCTCCAGTGTCGCTATTGGAAGAAGGCAAGTGACGTACAGTGTGAGAGTGAAAGATATTATCTTTATAAATACTGGGCTCGTTTCTGCTGTTTCTACAAAGAGCAGCCCCTCAATCTCATCAGGTATTGAGATGAACTGTCATCTAAATAAACATTGGGATATTTTTACATTAGTCTTTTTTTTACTGTCACCTTTCCATAAGGTTTTGGCTATGGGATGCTTAAATTTGTTCACTGGTGCACATTTACTCCAGTCTCAGCAAATGAATTCTGTGGTATTATTTAAGATCTTTAAGGTGTTGAGGGTGTCTATGGGTTATGATTCCATGTTTTCCTTCTTGCAGTATAATTAAATTAAGAGAATTGAAGAACTTTCATTTTATATTGTTGTGTAGTAACTGTACAGCCACAGATAAATAACTGTAAATACATCTGTAGTGTTAATATTTGCTTAAAGTAATACGGTATGTATTCACTTAACTATAAATATTGGTAAAATATATTTTTTTTCTCACTATAACAGAAAATACTATGGAGAGAAGATTGGCATTTACTTTGCTTGGCTGGGCTTCTACACAGAAATGCTTTTCTTTGCTGCTGTTATGGGAGTCATTTGCTTTGTCTACGGTCTGCTCAGTTACGATGATAACATTACAAGGTAATGGTCTTCTTACAAATTATGAAAATTTGAGATTTGCACTCTGTACTAGCTGTTCTCCATGTTGAGAACCATTAAACTTGATGGTATAAAAGTTTTTAGGTTCTGCTGCCCTATTTATTTGATTAGAGAAAAACAGTTTTTAAGAAACAAATCTTCACATGGATCTGTAGATAAGGCGTAAAAGAGAAATTAACTACAGATATATTCTTAATTCTTCATGCCATATTGCGATATGCATATACTGATAACATGTGCTCAATAGTGATTTTGTTAATTATGCAGTAAGGAGATCTGTGATCCAAATATTGGTGGCAACATTGTCATGTGTCCTCTGTGTGATAAAAAGTGCTCGTACTGGAAGCTCAACACAACTTGTCTGTCATCCTGGGTGAGTTTGAAATTTTACAATTCACACAAAATATATACAAAATATGATATGCTGTTAATATTTGTTTTGATTTTATAGATTTTTTTATCTGTAGAGCATTCACAAATAATTGTGCTTTTTGCTCTGTGTAACTATTGAATCAGTTGATAGCCTGCAGTGTTTTGTACTTTTTTTTTTGTAGCAAAGTCACCTGTTTGACAATGAAGGAACTGTGTTCTTTGCCATTTTCATGGGAATCTGGGGTGAGTTTTTATACCCTTGGCTAACTGCCACCTAGTGTTTGAAAACAACTGCAGGCTCATACAAGCTTTGGCTTTATAGAACCAGTCTATACATATGTCAAGCTTTATTTCAAATAAAAAATTTTTTCCTTCCTTTCAACTTTTTTATTTTATTTTTATTATATATAAACAGTGACCCTGTTTCTGGAATTCTGGAAGCGGAGGCAAGCAAGATTGGAGTACGAGTGGGACTTGGTGGATTTTGAAGAAGAGCAGCAACAGCTTCAGATCAGACCTGAGTTTGAATTAAAGTGCACAAACCGTCGTCTTAACCCCCTTTCACAGGTACGACAATACAGTCTGCTTAATAAAGCGCAGTGTACATCTCATAAAATAGGCTTGTTTGTAGATTTTTGTTGGCTGGCATCAGGGTGTGGCACAACAACTAAATCATTTAAAAACTAAAATAACCCAAGGATATTTTAACAAATTTATGAAGTTAAAAATCGAACTTTGAAATAATTTTTAGGTTCCGAAACTAAATTAAAGACATTTTGACTGTTCTTAGCACCTAACAGTTTACTATAACTATTGTGGGAATTTGCTTATTGTTTATTAATAAAGTAACAAAATGACAACATTCAGCCCAGATCCAAAACATATCTGTATCTGTAGTTATTTGTAATAATCTCAGACTTTGATTCTCAAAAGGAAATGGAGCCATATTTGCCAGTAAGCAGCAAGTGTGCTCGCTTCTGTCTCTCTGGAGCTACAGTCATATTTTGGGTAAGTCTTACTAAAACTACAATAACTACTACAACTACAGTATTGTTTTACCAACCCTCTAATGTAAACTGATGTGTTTATTCAGACATGCCTCATTGTGGCCTGTATCATGGGAGTTATAGCATACAGGTTAGCGGTGTACGCTGCCTTTGCTAGTATTATGAAGGACAGCCCCACCAGCAAGATCCAGTATGTGGGATCTCTGATCACGCCACAGTTGGCCACTTCATTCACAGCGTCGTTAATCAACTTTGCTATCATCCTTATCCTCAACTATCTCTACGAGCAAGTGGCAATCTGGATCACAGATATGGGTGTGATAAACTTTTGCTCGTATTTTAAAATGTATTAAATAAACATTATTATTATTATTTTTTTTTGTCAGTCATTTCTGACTTTCTGACCGCTGCTTATTTGACTACCTTTTCCTCAGAAATCCCAAAGACCCATTTGGAGTATGAGAATAAGCTGACCATGAAGATGTTCATGTTTCAGTTTGTTAACTACTACTCCTCCTGCTTCTATGTAGCCTTCTTTAAAGGGAAGTTTGTTGGTTACCCTGGAAACTACACCTACATGTTTGGGAAATGGACCAAACTGAGAAACGAGGAGGTGAGATTATGTGTTGTGTATTAACTTCAGTTTAACCTGGGACATTACCTTACCATCATTTGTGTTTATTATTACTATTTTGTTTGAAACCTTTAACTCAGTTTTCTGTGCATATTATATCATGGTATGTTCTAAGCATGTACTTCTTACTCAGTGTGCTCCAGGAGGCTGTCTGATAGAACTTACAACTCAGCTTGTAATTGTTATGGTTGGAAAGCAAATAGTGGGAAATATCCAGGAGGCTCTTGTACCGTGAGTGACCCCATAACTATTACTAATAACATATAAACATTTTGTTTCCTAAAGTACATTTTTGGGATTTGGTATTTCAGTATTTCATATTTATTATTTTTCTTTATCTAGACCCTTTTTTTGTGTGTGTGTGTGCTTTTTGTGTCATTCAAAATAAATACCTCTCCTGCATTGATGTTTGTGTGTGCAGTAAAATAGTGATTGTTGTCGCAAATAAACATATCTGCTCTCGTAATTGCAGGGTGATAAAGAACTGGTGGTTAAGCAGGAAAGGTCGAAGCCATCCTGAACGTCAGCAGAGCCGATGGGAACAGGACCATGACTTACAAAGCTTCGGACAATACGGGCTTTTCTATGAGTACCTAGAGATGGGTATGATTTATTGTTGACTGACTACGATATATTTCACTCTGAAAGCCGTCTTGTTAGTTTAAATCATCTTGTGTTGGAAGGAAAATTACAAATATGATGTGAATGACATCAAAACAAAGACATGGCGGTTAGTTGAACTCTTCTCTCTGTGTGTGTGTGTGTGTGTGTGTGCTCCTTGTCTCAGTGTTTTTCCTTTTTCCCCACATTCCAAAGACATGGGTAAATTAGAGATACTACTCTGGCTCATGACATTTTTACTTGTATTGTTATTGCAGGGGGCAATAGTGTGGCTTAGGTGGCTTAGTGGTCAGCACGTTCGCCTCTCAGCGCTAGGGGTTGCCGGTTCGAATCCCTATCTGGGTGGAGTTTCCATGTTCTCCCGTGTCTGCGTTTGTTTCCTCCGGGTTCTCCGGTTTCCTCCCACAGTCCAAAAACATGGATCAAGTCGATTGAATTCTCAAAAAATTGCCCCATATAGAGTGTGTCTGTGTGAGTGAGTGTGTGCCCAGCGATGGATTGGCACCCTGTCCTGGGTGTATCTGCCCAGCGCCCGAGACGTTCTCCCCTGGATGGGCATGGGGAACCCCACCGCGACCCTAATAGAGGATAAAGTGGGAGATAATGAATTAATGAATGAATGTTATTGCAGGGATGTTTACATGTTGTCTCATAAATTAACAAAATAAGCTTCCAAACAAGCAGGTGAACCATCAGTCATTCACAAATATTTTTTTCTTTTTTCAAACAGTGATCCAGTTTGGATTCATAACCTTGTTTGTGGCCTCATTTCCATTGGCTCCTCTTCTTGCACTATGTAACAACATCTTGGAGGTACGGGTGGATTCATGGAAGTTCACCACACAGTTTCGACGTCCTGTGGCAGCCAAAGCTCGCAACATCGGAGCTTGGCAAGAGATTCTGAATGTGGTGGCCATCTTATCTGTTGTTACCAATGTGAGTCGTTATAACTAGGGTCATGCTAGACAAATAATTAAATAAAACTCATTATAAATGTTTATACTAACAATAAACCTATGATTTCAGGCATTTATAATGGCATTTACCTCTGATATGATCCCTCGGCTGGTCTACCTGTATGCCTACCACACTGGGGATGAGGCCAGTATGAGAGGGTATATTAACAACAGCCTTTCAGTTTATGAAATATCCAAAATTGCTGAGAAAAACACACCTGACCACGATGAGAACCCCACCTGGTTTAATGACACTGTAATCACAACATGCAGGTATGTGAATGTGTAAATGAACATAATGGGTTGCATTCAAAAATGTTTTAGTACTTCACTTGGTCGATACAAAAGGCTTGTCTTTCGGGAGCAGTTGCAGTAAGACAACGGTGTGCTATATTGTGTGTAAAATCAATTTTCTAAGCTTGTTCTTTAATTTGTTTTTAGATATCGAGACTATCGATATCCACCAGGCCATCGGAAGGAGTACTTGCACACCATGCAGTTCTGGCATATCCTTGCTGCCAAAATGGCGTTTATCATCATCATGGAGGTAAAAAAAAAAAAAAAACTATGGTAATGTTTCAGTACATGATAAAGGTAGAAGCTTTAGCAAGTCAAAAAATAGTTCCCTGAAAAAAAAATTTTCTGTTTTTTTAATGTGCTTTTATCTCTTATGATAAATAAACTGCATTTAACGTTTCATGAAAGGCATCTGTGAGAAGTGTCACAGAGGGATACATAATGTTGGAGCTTTAGGCTTTTTTAACACTCAGATCTAATTTTCATGGCTGTGTGGAAGTCCAAATTAATTTGAATTACAGATTAATTTGAATCGCAGGGTTAACAAACTTCTTTCCTTCATCTTTATGAACTAGAGCTAGATTTGAGCCATGTTACAAAAATTCCATATGTTGATACTCATTAGATTCTTTTATGATTCACAATACGTCATAATTTTCTTTATTCAGATCATATAAAATAAATATCATGTCACTTTAATATTAAGTACTATTATAAACTGGGAATATTCGTTTTGAATAAAGTTTTGTTTAATGTTACACTAGGGATTATATAAAATCCATTTAACTTTGCTGTTTATAATTACATACAGTACAGTGTTTTGTTTTCAAGAATTCACTATTGACATTGTATGATAAAAACGTAGTTTTATTGCCAAGTCCTATGTTGTATACTGGTAATAAGTGTCATTTCCCAAATATCATATTTAATTATCTCTATGCGATTGTTCCACAGCACGTGGTTTTTGTGGTGAAGTTTTTTGTGGCGTGGTTGATCCCTGACGTGCCATCAGAAGTGAAAGCCTGGATTAAACATGAGCGCTACCTGGTCCAGATGCACCTGCATGACTACGATGTGAACAAAGTTAAGATGCAGCTTAGCCAGAGTTTTTGTCAGACCACAGAGACCAGCTCACTGCTTCATTCCGGCCCAGAAATAATTTTGGATCCTTGTATTTGACGAGACTCCAAAAATAGGAAATGCTGCTCTGCATCATAACCAGACCCCTCTTCAGGCCTCTTTCTAACCTTTCTGTTATCACGTGAAACTCACTTTGTTCACAGGTGAGAAAGGTGACTGAGGTTATAGTTCCCAGTAGACTTGATCCCAGCATGCATTGCCTGTTTTCTCAAGCAGCACCTCTTCTCAAACTCGAAAACAAAAATGACAGATTTTTTTTTTTTTTTTTGTGAATGTGAATGTGTTTTTTTTTTTTTTTTTTTTTTTTTTTTTTTTTTTTTTAAATATATAAAACAGGCTGTTTGTATACCTTTGCCATTTAGTTGACTGTGTTCCTGACTAAACAGGCTCATTGGTTAATTATTGGTGGCTTTCTCTTTTAATGTTTCAATATTTATCTTTATGTGTATTTATGAAATATCTGTCATTTTCGTTGGTTTGTTATATAGTGAGTTTTTTTTAGTAGTGAGTTGTTTTTTTTTTTTTTTCTTTGTGGTCCTTAATTGACATTCAATTGCTGTTTTTTTTATGAAATACCCCATGCTTCCATTCTAATAGTCTAACTTGAAGTAGGCAAGACAATAAGGGCTGGACTTAAAAGTCCTAGAATGTAGGGCAGCTAATAAGTTACTGTTTATGGAGATATGAATTTTAAAAGCATGTTTAAAAAGGGGGTAAACTTTATACCTGAAACACAAATGGGTAAAGGTCTATTATTTAGAATGAATCACAGTGTTATAGATTAGTCGCTTAGTTAATTTAAAGCAAAGCCTTTATTTTTGTGATTAAATTGCTTTTAAATACGTCTTTTAGAAATTGATATCCATCTGGTCGCTCCATGCAGATTTCATGTTTATACTTTGGTTACATAGCTATATAAAACTCTAATTGTACTCTAATAACTCTAACAATATTATATATCTTGATACGATTTGCATATGCAGGTAAAATATCGACTATTATAGTGCAATAAATAGTGGTTAGATATAGCAGTGTACATTTCATTATCCATTTTTTGAGCACCACTTAGCACATGGCTGACCTTTAGATAACGCTTTATTGTTCTTTTACATCATTTAATAGTCAGGATAATTCTATACTAAAAAAAAAAAAAGTTTATATCATTATAGCCGATATTAGAACGAAAACCTTGTGACTCTCTATATATTTGTTATATTGTACAGATTTAAGCAGATGGCATTGTAATGGTGGTAATGTGTAGAGATGGTGTGCAAGAGACAATGCATAAATGTACTTGCCTAAAATTCACAAGTCACTACTCGTGTGAGAACTTGAGTTGTTTCTTTAGTTTTTGCCTGATCATCACTGCTGTCTTTACTCAGCCTTTAAACAAAGGACACCACAGTTTAATACATACTGACTTAGTCCTCATACACTGAGTTCATGTTTTAGTTAAGACATAAGCTACAATATCAAGCCTAATTAATTTTCAGTGCATAAAAACCTCATAATCCTTAAAATTTGTTGCACTTCTTTGTTTTAGTCCTTATCACCCATTTCAAAATCTTTGTGCTAAAAATCTTTGTGTTTTTTTCTCAGTGTCCAAACTTATAAATGCACAAAGTTTATTTATCATATAGCTTTTTTTCAATAGTATAAAAGCATATTTACAGTGTTCCAGACCTGAAACCCCAAAAAACAAGGCAGTGGTGAGGGAAAACACTATTGGTGTTGGTTTTTAAGGAAGAAACCTTGAGAGGACCAATACTCAGAGGGCATTGAGAGGGCAGGCCATGGTAACAGTGCAGAACATCAATATACAGGAATGTGTAATCATAAAGTAGCCGTTCAAAAAAAAAAAAAAAAAAAAAAACTTATTCAGTTTAGTGAAAATGTAATGGCCACAGTTCCAGAAAAGGAATTCCTGATCTTTACGTTCAGGCCATATCATGTAAATGTATATTAAAACCAAATGTTCCTGCAGTTAATTAAAGCAAGTGGTTCTGCACACACCAAAGAAACATTAATGATATTCGCCTGCTGCCATTATCTTTTTTTTCTGTATGAATTATTCAGTGTTTCATCATAAAAAGAATATTGGTCCTTTTAAGGCGATGCTGTTGCATATATACATTTTCTTGATTTCGATTTTAAAAATGTTATCGTTTTTTTTTTTTTTTTTTTTTTTCCTCTTTCTTTTGAAGTCATTTTTTGTGAACTCTATATGACCCAGAGGCTTATTTAAATTTTATGGTATTGTAACTTCTGTTGTAAATTATGTATTTATAGTCAAATTTTATTTACTTTTATTAATTTTTGCTTTTTCAAATTGTTTATTTACCTTGTTGTTAAATAAGTCATTTTATTGCACATTTATTAGTTAAATGTCCATGTTAAAAACAAGTGTTGCTTTTTGTATTCTTTACACTCTTGTTGCTTTTATTTTTGTCACTCCTGTTTTTTTCTCAGCCTCATAATGTGACTCTGTGGCAGACGATCGGACTAGAAGAAGGTAGAAAAGGTAAAGGAGCTAAAGATGTGAGGAGGTATATTGGCACACGTCATAGGTTCTGCTAAAGGTCTGTGTGCAGGTATTTAAACAGAGTCAAGATGTGGAACCTACAGCAGGTGTGTCATGTACCTTTTTCATGTCCTCCCTATTACCCTACTGTGTTCTAGCTGCCACAGACTCCTAGTTAAAAAAAATTACCTTACACGTTTTGCAACTTATTGTACAGCCAATACATGACCCTCTGCTGTGTAATGTTCAGATGTGCAAGCTGTTTATGATAAACATTTAGGTGCTATTTTTGTTAATTCTAGAAGTTGACAATAATCTAAAAACACTTGTGTAATTGTATGTAATAAAAAAGGGACCACAATGTTTGCATGTGCCTAAGATTTCTTCCTTTCCTTAAATAGGCTGCCTATTTCTGATATATTAGTTTTTTGTAACACTTGTATTTAATCATTTGATTTACTTGTTTCTATCCAAAGTTTACTGGTTTTAATTTGTTTGGTTTGCTGTTGCTGGAGTTGCATGTTGTTGGAAATTAAACTTGTTTTATTTTCAAATTTTTACGAAAATATTTTCGTTTCAATTTAATTGCACTATTAATTAAAGAGTTTTGGAAAACAGAACTGTGCAAGTGGACGATCTCTTGCATGAGAATTGTATTATAACCAGATACAGAATTTTTAGCACCCAGCTTTTCATGCTGCCTGGTCAGCAAACTTTAATCTGGGATTGCTTCAGGTTGACATTCTGCAAAATTATTATGTCAGTATTTGAGTGACGAGGTTACACTATCAGTTGATTTGTTCTTTCAAAAACACGAGCTAGAACCACAGTGCTGAGATTTACTAGATAGTGTTTTTTAGATTCTGTCCCACCAAACTATATCAAACCATATTTATATGGATATTATATTTTGGCATTTTAATCCGTAGATATTGGACACTACTATAAAATGTTCTGCTGTAGAATCAACTTTATTATGGTGGGCTGACCCGAATCCTTTTAACCAATCGGGCGTCGACGAACGTTTGCGTCTATACCTTATTGCATTTTTGCGAAAGTCCGCAAGGTGGCGACAGATGCCTGCATATAGATTCTCTGAGGCTTCTACTACCTGTTGTTAATATTGCTTTAGCTTGATGTGTGTTGGATATTGTCTTGTGCACGTTATACTGAACACTGAGAACAAACTGTATAATCATTAAAATTGCATGTTTTTTTTTTATGTTATACCTTGTTTAGTTATATCTTGATGTTATATAAAGATTTATATTTTTGATCAATTAGCTGTTGCTGTATCTGGGCCGCCGAATGACTTCAAACCACATTGCATGCACGTTTTGCTTGGGAAGGGGCGCGGGTTTAGTGAGTTGTGCTTGAATTATTAATACATTTTTGCGGAGGGGGGAAACACTCCTCATTCAGTTACCATAGCACCGCCCCCAGGAGTCTTGTCTGGCCTTTCCTATAATAAACAACCCGTCTGAATGAAAGCACTAATGCAATGGTGCTTCTAACTGTGCAAAGAAAAAAAAAACCTTTATGTTGCAGCCTTACTGTTCAATGGACTCCTAATAGAAACATATCTGGAAATTGAGGGGTTGCAAATGTTTCATGTGCTGCCCAATCTAACCCCTCCCAGTCCCGTGGCTCGTGGTCAGATTGGCGTGTGTGTTGGTGGTGATGATGCTGCTGCTGGTGGTGATGGTGCTGATGGTGGGGGTGCCTCTCGGTGTACTGTGTAGCACAGAGAAGGCGCAGCACATGTAGCTGACCTTGGTGCTGAAAGCTGTTTTACCCGCAAATCTATAGAACCCAGGAACTTGGTGTTTTTAATTTAATCGTGTGGCGCGTCTCAGTTTTGTCCCCTCAACTCTTTTTTTTTTTTTTCTTTCTTTTGACGCCCTCATTTTAAAGTGCACAGATCTGACAGATCGCGATGGAGAGACTCGCGTTGCACAGGAAAAACGACTTTATCACTGCCAGCGGACCGAGCCGCGCCACTTCTGCTTTCACTCATCACATGTAGGTTTGGTTCCCTCTTCCAGTTGCTCAACCCCGCCGTCTGTCTTCTTTATCTCCCTGACTCGATCAGAGATCCACCGACTGCCTGCGCGATAAGCTATGTCCGACCGGCTTATCTGTGACATGACTCTTTAATACTAACGCATAAAGACGAAGGATTATCATTTTTGGACATGGATACCCCGAAGGAGTCCGGGTTTGTACCCAGCAAAGAGGGGTTCAAGCAACTAGCTGGGAAAACGCTGGGTCACATGTACAAGTAAGCGAAAATTTATTTCTTTTTAAATCATGCATGCAAACTTGGCTTTCTAAACAGTTTCTGAAAGACTCGACTTCGTTAGTCGTTTGCAGCCCGGTCACGCACAAATAAAGACGTGAGGAAATACTATAGGCCTGAATATGTCTGCACCAATAATCAGAAGTGATTTGTTAAATTATGTTGGATTAAAGTCGTGATTTACATTATATGGTTCGTGAGTGAATTCCCAGAGTGACACCTTTCTCACAGCCGATGCCTTGAAAAATTCACATGGACTAAACCAGACGAATCTCATCCACTGTGGACACTTCCGAATAAAGGTCAGGCAGTTCACCTGTCCAAGTATCGCAACTGAATAGTTAGCTATATTTAGTTATTATTAGTAATGGCTATAAATACAACTATAACTATTAGTTGTCATTAAACTAATTTATATTTCTTTATATAGCCTATAATATGTTCGTTTATATTTGAAGTTATTAAATTAATATAGTGTAAGAAAAAGTATAGATTGGTATTAAATCTAATCTGACATGTTTATTAAATCTTATACGACCGAGCCGTATTCCAAACGACAGCTGCTGGAATTCGTTTGCTTATGTCTCAATTGTACACTCAAATCCACTGAAATATAGTTCGTTACAGATATTTTTCTATAATTTATTTTTTTTCGTTTTGCAAATATTTGAATGGAGCTCTTCCATCAATCAGAATCAGTTTGGATGCCGTAATTCAATGTGAAAAGTCATTTAGACCTGGATGCTTTGTGCATTTTTGTTTTTGTGTGTTGAGCTTGTTGCCATTAATGCAGATCATTTAAAAGCCGAATCATCTATAACATTTTATTCTGGGGATTTGTGCGAATCTGGACCTCGTGTGAATGCAAATAAGCTGAAGGTGAACGAAACACTGCAATGCGGTACAGATGAGGCCTGTGGTGCTCCAGCTGGAATGTCGACTTTTTTTTCCCCCTTCTCAATTCAGAAGGAATTCTCATGGCATCAGATATTTAATAATGTTCATAAAATAGTTGCAGTTAACAAGGTCCAAAATTCTCTTGAGGCATGTGGACCAGAAATCTCAAAAACCTCCAACGTCTTATATGAAAAAAAAAGTATACATAGATGTTCATATTTTGATATTTTATTAAAATTTTCTTTAAATAACGACCGTTTTGTCGATGCAGGGTTCTGGAGAAGAGACAGAAACCTGGAGAAAATATCGAATTAACGGAAGATGGCCGACCGACTCAGAGTGGTGAAAGAAAAACCCCATTATGCGACTGTACGTGTTTCGGGCTTCCGCGCCGCTACATCATCGCCATCATGAGCGGCCTCGGTTTCTGCATCTCCTTCGGGATCCGGTGCAACCTGGGTGTGGCCATAGTGAGCATGGTGAACAACAGCACCATTCACCAGAACGGCAAGATCATCATCAAAGAGGTGTGGAGTTTCGAATACGTGCGAGTTCTACGTCATTTACGTGTTTCCCCCCTTTTTACCCCCCTCCCTCAGTGAAGCCCCAGCAACAACACAGTTACTTGTAGAGTATTCCCTTAGATTTAAGGACTGCCTGCAACCACGAATGATAGATTTACATTTAAATGCAGTCCTCTTTTTGACTCTCATTTCATGTTTGAATGTCTGCACACTCGATATCTATTTCATTATTCCAAATAATGTTTTTAATTGTCTTGGAAAAAAAATACTTACTTGAAAGTTAATCCTTAATTATGGAATAAAAATTAGTTTAAACGAAAAATGTAATAAAATGCATGAAGTTGATTTTTTTTTTTATAATCTGTGACCCATTCAGAAGACTTGTTCTGGGTTCCTGGTGTTTTGTGAGCTCGTAGTTCAATATGCATATACTTCATTTGTTCCTTTAGTTCATATTATGTGTATTTTATTTTCCTGTTTCTCAGAAAGCCAAGTTCAACTGGGATCCAGAGACAGTAGGAATGATCCATGGCTCTTTTTTCTGGGGTTACATAGTGACTCAAATCCCAGGAGGTTACATCTCCTCCCGATTAGCAGCCAACAGGTAAACTGAATACAACCTTTCATGGTCATTCGGTTCATTTGAATTTCTTTTGGTTATGTTGTTGGTGTAATTAGAAATGACACCGTTTTATAACAGGTCTTAGTATATACTAATATATATTCATATATATATATATATATATATATATATATATATATATATATATATATATATATATATATATATAATTTAAAATAATTGCTAAAATGATGGGAAATATGAACTGAATGTTTGCTTTTGCACAAAATAATCAGTAGCACCAAATGTCATAACGGTAATAATAAAAAGCGCAATTTTATATTTATTTAAAACAAAATAACACGAAGACCAGGCGTTCGGTGCAGAATCTGGCCGGTAATTGGGCAGGTCGTTGCCTTTGGCTTGGTGACTGAACACACATGGGGGATTTGGCTTTCTCCACCTGTTAATGAGGTCCCCGAGGAGAACCGTGCCTAATCTCTTCAATGAAGAATAGAAGGGGGCATACAGACACTGCCAAAGGGCTTCCCCATGCCCCGTAGTGTTGCATAAGCAATTCAGATTATTTTGCATCAATACAAATATCAGATTCTGCTCTGTCTGACGTTTATGACGCTGAGACTGATACTCTGCAGATGCACTGCACAGAGTATAACTCACTTGCAGACACGGAGCCGGACAACCTGCATCTCCGCGTTACATTTTTGTCATTTATGCAAAACGCTTTCTCCTAATTTTGAACATCCGCCCTATCAATAAAGAATGAAATTCAATAAGTGATCCTGTGCTGGGAGGTCAGCAAAGCACCAACTGGTCATCCAAACATAAAATGACACTCCGAATGAGTAATCATTCATTATCTTCCGCTTTATCCTATATTAGGGTCGCGGGAGGGGGGGGGGTTCCCCATGCCCATCCAGGGGAGAACGTTTCGGGCATCTATCGCTGGCCACACACTCACTCACACAGACACACTCTATATGGGGCAATTTGGAGAACTCAATTGACATTGATCCATGTTTTTGGACTGTGGGAGGAAACCGGAGAACCCGGAGGAAACCCACAACATGGAAACTCCAGAACATGGAAACTCCACCCAGATGGGGATTCGAACCGGGAATCCCTAGTGCTGACCACTAAGCCACCGTGCCGTCCACTCCGAGTTCATAAAAAGCATAAATGCAAAATATTAAAATAAACGACCTGTCAACTAATATTCCCACTGTCATAATGACATTAATCTTAATAAAACATATAGTAATTAATTGCTAATGATAAAATAGTGCTTTTAATCATTTTACACACAGTAAGAAGGCAATTTAAATCCTTGTATGTTAGAATAAATGAAACGCAGCCTTTTTTTGGTGTCGAATGTCTTCTGGCACACGTTTAATGCTTAGGTGACGATGGATGTTTGTTTGTTTGTCAGAGTATTTGGAGCGGCCATTGTTCTCACCTCCACCCTCAACATGTTCATCCCGTCCGCCGCGCGCGTGCACTACGGCTGCGTCATATTCGTGAGGATATTACAGGGGCTGGTGGAGGTGAGTGCTCTGTCATGGAGGCTCATGAATTAAGCTGGGATAGCCTTTAATCGTACACAGTTAATTAATTACACACACTTAATAAATAATTAGGCTAATTTGCTTGTCAGTTAAATAAAGCATGGGTCTCTATCCAATATCTAATTTCAGGGAGTGACGTATCCAGCATGCCATGGAATCTGGAGCAAATGGGCGCCACCTCTAGAAAGAAGTCGCTTAGCCACCACCTCTTTCTGCGGTAAGCCCCTTGATCCAGAACCTCAATATTGATAGTACACATCATCACTTTGCATCAGGTGACAAGTACATGACATAGTACTTGTCTATGGACATAGACATTCTATGGATTTGTCCTTGCATTACCAATTGTTAAATATAAACATATATCAACCAGAATGGAGATTGAAGCATTTTAGACTTTAGTGAAGACTACGTTGGAAATCCTTTTTGGAACATAGAACATCCAGCCAGTATAGAAACTGAAACAAGAATTAACCACCAGTAGCAATGCATCATCGCTTTAGTTTCCATATATTTTGGATTTTGTTGAATGATTTTTCAGTATTAGTTATTTAACAATTCTCAATGTGTAATTTCGCCATTAAATAAAGACTTAATTCATATAGATTAATCAACACTTAAAGTAAAATGTTCCATAAAATACTTTAGCACCCTCTATTCTTGGTATAAAGTTATATATATAAATGTAGATTAGATTATTATGTAGATTATATGTAGATTAGAAAATAACCAAAAGTCATGTTGGTACAACACATAAGAGAAACTATTTGCAATCATTTAAATAAATCAAGCAGGTACACAGTTCTTCATGCTGATGCTGAAATTTACAGACTTTTTGTGCATTTTTTTGTGATCATTCATGTTGTTCTCAGTACTCAGTTGAATTCTACAAAGACATTACAGCACATTCTGTTCTTTTGCCCTTGTGGTTACAGTTTTGGAAAAGCATCCTGACCCAGAGAGTGAAAAATGAAAGCTTTGCATAATTATTTGTAGTTCCAATGCAGACTGTACTGTAATGATTATTTTTATTTTTTATATTTTTAAATATTATTGTAAAATGCAGAGCATTAACATTAATACAACAAAAATCAAATCCAGCCAAATTCCAAACTAATGTAACTGAATCTTATATTTCTTTGCAGGATCGTATGCTGGGGCTGTTGTGGCTATGCCTTTGGCTGGGATCCTTGTGCAATACACTGGCTGGTCATCTGTGTTTTACGTCTATGGTAAGTTTAATTTCCCTGGTGTATGTGCTCTTGTGTACATCTACTGTAATGATGTACTACTAATCTTTATTAACCTTTTTTACATTTTTGTACTGTTACAACATACAATTAACTTAATTCGAACCACAAGAAGTTTATGATATTCAAGCTTTGAACAACTCAATATAGTTTTCTGTCTTATATTTGCATGTTATTTATGCAAGACATTTCATGTGGCCAAAATTGATTGCATGTCTGTGCTGCTTAGTGGCACTATGATGTTAAAGCTGTAACAGTATTATAGATTTAGTCTCGACACTCTATTGATTCTTTCTCTACTGTTTCTATGTATTTGTCCTTGTGTTGACACACAGTTTATCAATTCTATTTAGTGAAATGTTTTAAAACATCACAATAACATTTTTATTTCATTTATAAATTGAATGAATCTATTACTAATGTGTTACTCATCTTTATTTTCTGTCTTTCATTAATACCAGGGTGTTTTGGCCTTGTCTGGTACATGTTCTGGATCCTGGTATCTTATGAGAGTCCTGCTGAGCATCCAACAATAACAGATGAGGAGCGCTGTTACATTGAGGAGAGTATAGGAGAGAGTGCAAAGTTAATGGGTCCTTCTGAGGTGAGAAGGATGTAGTCTTTAACTTAACCTACTCTTCCTAAAAAAATTGTGGTATAGCCGTCTCAACTTGCAATATATTCTTATTGCTGCGTCTTTGCATTTAGAAATTTAAGACACCCTGGAGAAAGTTCTTCACCTCTATGCCAGTCTATGCAATCATCGTAGCCAACTTCTGCAGAAGCTGGACTTTTTATCTGCTGCTCATCAGTCAGCCAGCATACTTTGAGGAGGTGTTTGGCTTTGAGATCAGCAAGGTATGATATTCTTATAAATTGTCACTGTTAGGAGAAAATATGGAATTTTTTAATTCATGCATGTTCAAATTTTTTTCTGGAATGTTGTAAAATGTCACAGCCGACGAGAAACATCGGCAAAACATGATTAATAATAGAATGTGTGATTTAGGTGTGAAAAATTACCTTTTGATACTGGTGAGCATCTCTGCATAAACCTCTGCTACAGGTTGCAAGGAGCAGGGGGTTTATTTTCACATAGTGACGATCGAATTTCTGTACTCCAGCTGTTTGCACATTAGCCAAGCAAGTTCTGTGTGTGAAATCGACACCAGCGAATCAATCATTTACCACCTTACACTCTTAAATAGGGATCTAGATTCTTTGTAACACATCAAATGCTTGCACATGTTGCACCTCTTGGCAATTTTTTAAAGGCTCTGTGTGCAACATCATTAGGCAATAATGTATCATATGTTAATTATTCATTTTCTTTCACATCTATAAAAAAAACATAGTAATACTTGAACAGAAATTAGTTCATTTCATAGGAAACTCTCTGTATATTTTAATTTGTAATGGGTTCAAATGATTTTTATCTGGTTTCTTTTTTTAAAAAAATACCCACACAGAGGCTCATAAGTTACCTTTTTTTTAGGTTGGCATGCTGTCAGCTCTTCCTCATTTGGTGATGACCATCATCGTTCCCATTGGAGGACAGTTAGCAGACCACCTACGCAGTAAAAATCTAATGTCCACCACCAATGTGAGGAAGATCATGAATTGTGGCGGTGTGTACAAAAGTTTATTTTAAATGTTGTCAGATATGAATCAACTGCTATTAACTTGATTAAATTAGGGATTAAAGGGATTAAATACTATACCTTTTTTTAAAAAATAAACCTATATTACTCAAAATCTAGACATACTACAAATGACTGTTTTATGATTATGCTTACTGTACTAATAGCATGCTATGAATTGTCGTTTTCATGTGAAGTCAGTGAATAAATTATTTAAATCTCTTATTTACAGGTTTTGGTATGGAAGCCACTCTGCTGTTAATAGTAGGATACTCTCACAGTAAAGGAGTAGCCATCTCATTTCTAGTGCTAGCTGTGGGTTTCAGTGGCTTTGCAATATCTGGTAAGTAACCATTATGGTGTTTCGATATTACATATTCTCTGAAATTAGGATGATACCTGAAGTCCATTTTAAGTTTAACATATTTGCAAAAACACAACAATAAAAAAGACACACAACAGACCTGTATTTTCAGACCTGTATTATCATAATTAATAAGAGGATTTTAAACATTGTTTTTTGATGGGCTATGCATTCTAGATGGCCACCAACAAGCAGCAATATTAAACATCATGTTTTGTAGACAGAAGTGTTTATAAAAGAAATGTCTTTATATAGTAGTATGAAAAAAAAGAAGATATTTAAATGTAACATGCAGCTTTAATTTCTTCTAACAAAAGGAGCCATTTCAATCCTTCCTCTGCAGCTGGAAATAAGAGTGTATTTCCACTGCACTCCTTAAATAATTCATCCCCACTTTTTCTCCCCTGAGAGCTGCCTTACTGCCGATGTAGGCAGACACAATCCACAGAGTGGGAGGGGGAGACTTTCTCTGCTCCACAAGATGGCTGCACAATCTATTTATAGTTTTTGTTTTCTTAGAAAGACAGAAGATTTTTTTATCCACATTCATACTCAAGGACAGTAATTTAATCTGAATGTAAATCTTCTGTAAAAGATTTTTTAAAAATTAAGATCTGATATTAAAAACAACTGTAATACATTTTTTCCAGGCTTTAATGTCAATCACTTGGACATTGCCCCACGTTATGCCAGTATTCTTATGGGAATCTCCAATGGAGTAGGAACCCTATCAGGCATGGTGTGTCCTCTAATTGTGGGAGCGATGACCAAAAATAAGGTGGGAATATATTATATTTTTAGATATTTACCTTTGATCTGTGCTGACATCAGAGGTCATTAACATAGTGCATTGTGCAAAAATAATATTTATGTAATAATGTTTTAGATCCTGTATACAGTTTTGGATTGTTGTGACAGTTATGGTATTAAAGTTTCTTTAAAGCTGTCACATTGTGACAGGGTTGATTTCGCTGATGTCTTAAATATGATGATATCAGACACAACCTTGAAAAGTGGTTGAAATAACTTTTTTTTTTGTTAAAAGTGTTTTTTTTTTAAGTGTAAAATATTTGTTTATCATGTATCATTAAATGTTTATATGTACGTTTTAATACGTACATATAAATATGTACGTTTTAACAAGTATGGGTTCATAAATCTATAAAAACATTTTTTTCCTCATTGCAGAGGAGCACATTGTAAAAACATCTGACTAATTTTGTGAATATAACTTGAATTTATAACTTCTGTTTAATAATTCAGAATATTAAAAGCTGAGCAGAAATGTTAATGAGCATTATACATACATTTCATAATCAATAATAATTCTATAAATTTTATATATATATATCAGTAAAACGTCATTAATTGTAAATGGCTCTCTTGACTTTAGAGCAGAGAAGAGTGGCAGTATGTGTTCCTTATCGCCTCGCTGGTGCATTATGGTGGTGTGGTCTTCTATGGACTCTTTGCATCGGGTGAGAAACAACCATGGGCTGATCCGGAGACGACTAGCGACGAGAAATGTGGCTTTATCGATGAGGATGAGTTGGCTGAAGAGACCGGTGATATCACGCAGCATTATGGAGCCCTGGGGGGTCCAGCCAAAACATACGGCGCCACCTCTCAGATGAATGGCGGATGGCCTGATGGATGGGAGAAACGAGAAGAATATGTTCAGGATGGAGCGGAAGAGGGAGGGTATGGATACAGACAGGGCGGTAGTTATTCCTAGATCACAGCAAAAGCACCACAGACAAAGCACATAAATACAATCACACTCACACATCAACACAGTAAACGTATTTTGTAGTACTTGTGAGATAAAAGTGTGCAGATTTACTTGAAAAAAAAAAATACATTGTTGTTCTGTTTGCACAAAAGATTTAAAATGGAATATTCTTAACAACTAAAGTAAATGAATATATAAATGTACCAATAGAGAGATGTAAACATATCAAATTGGCAAACTGTATGTGTAAATTGTCTATGTAACAAATAAGAAAAACTGAAAAATAAGGACGAATATATTTAAAGTGCAATCATGTGTAATGTTGTGAAACTGATATCTGCACCTCAAAAATCAATAGGGTTAGTTTAGCTGCTGGTGTTTCAAACCACCACACCTCATACAGGCTCAAATAATGAATGCACATAGAGCCAAACCAGCCAGAGAAAAACCCATACGGGGAACAATATACTTGTTTTTCAAGTCTTGTTTTTCCATATTGTTTCATCGTAGATGTAAATTCTGTGAGGCTAAAGATGATTTGGGTCTTTGGTACCATATTTCCAGAGCACTGTTGTACAAAAAAAAAACATAAAAAAAACACAAGAAAACAAAAGAAACATGTTTAGGTAAATATGTTTTGTGGATATTCTGAAGCTTAACAAATTCACCAGCTTAAAATAAATGTAAATAATCGTGAAAGAAGAAAAAAAATTCATCAGGATGACAAAAGTAGCACAGACACATCTGAAAGAGTTAAAGAGTTATCTAAGCTGTACAGTGCTAAAAAGCACCAGAGCACAATCTGTCCCTCCTTTACTGCAGGGGAAGGATATATATTTTTGTTTTGCACCAGTCTCAACCAATCACATTTGTGAATTTGGTTGCATGGATACATATCATCAGTAATGTTTTCCACCGAGCTGAGATAAGATTACCGTGAAGTCTTCTTAATTGGTTCTTCTTAATGAATCAGTAAAGATGGTTAACAGATCGAAGTGAAATGTTTGCTGCTTGTTATATGAAGTTGTATGTGAGTTGTAACATAATTAATTAAGTCACATTTCAGGTTGATAAAATTTGAACATTGTAATATTTCAAAACTATTTAAATGACACTTTTGAGTTTAATAGTCAGATGCTGCCTAACTTTATTTTACGTGTCTATTTTATATTTATATCTTTAAAAAAGTCTAAAGAAATTTTTCTTTGTCAGTCATCTCACATAAATTTATATATATTTACCCTAATCACCTTATTTTTAATAACTAAAAAGCTTTCATGGTTTTCAGAAGATGTGTTTTAAAACACTTCTTGCCCTATACTCTGTAGAGTGTTACCATTGATTTTGACCAAACAAAAGTCCATACTAACACTATTTGTTCACACAATGACAAGTGTCATTCCTGTCAAAATTGTAATAGTGTGTTAAGCTAAAGGCTGAAAAACAGACTATATAATCAAGACAGACAATCAAAATATTTTACTTCAATGTTCACATACAAAAAAAAAAAATGAGTTGCTATGTAAGATTAAATTGGATGATCTCTTTTTTGGTGTCAACATGCAATATTTATTCCAAAAACATCAATTGAACCAGATAATTCTATTAAAGAACATTTATTTGGATTAAACGTTTGAAAGAAATAGCACTAAACTAAATCAAACATCTCATTAATAAAACATCTTCATCAAGCTGAAATGCTGTTTGGGGGAAAACATTTTAAATTGCTAGCTACCATGTAGTCTGTATATTGGCTTGCCCCTGGAACACACACACACACAAGAAAAATAAAAATAATAAAGCACAGAGTAATTATGAAGCAAATATGAAGCACAGAGTGTCCAAAGACCCAATTCAACATTTCCATAAAAAGTTGTCATTTTGCTGTCCATGAGTAGTAGTTTTGCATGGATCCGAGCATTTTAAAACAACTTACTGTAACTCCTCGCTCCCCTTTGTTACTAATGGGTTGATTTCTTTGCACAGTTAACCAAAGGCAAATGGTAGACATGGGTTTCAGATGGGGTCAGGTATAAGAATAAGAGCTCCAACCCAAAAAGATGTGGACCATATGTTATGTACAAAGCAATAAATCCATGGTAACAGTTAGAGGTTTATTCACTATGAACAAAAAATGTATGTAACACATTAGCACATTTAACTGTAGTATCTTTTGTTTCAAGTTGTGTTTTGTGATGACAATTAAAAAAAAAAAAGATCAAATATTAACTTCTTGTTACAATATGTATAAATATTTATAAATATATAAATAGATTTAGCAGGAGCCCTGTGCAAATCTCTTTGTAATAAAGAGTATTTGTGCTGGATCCACTCACCAGAAGAGAATGAATTTTAAGTGCCACCAGCAACTAGTACCTGGTAAAATGTTAAACCATGGTTCTTAGTTTGGCGGGCGGTCACACCTCTGTAGTTGTCCTGTGTGGTTGCAGTGGTTGCATTTTTGCAAGTATGTTGTTGTCAAATGTTTTTCTCCTATCCCTTTATCCTTTTGTTGATATCCCTCTTGTTTCTGGTCTGTGTTCTGTCGGTGGCTTGAGACCCTCTCCTTCGATCCTTCTATCCTTGCACAAACTCTACTACTACTGTCGCAATATTCAGTGATGCAAGGGGTCGTTTGTAAAGGTATTCAAAAATGCACAAATGACAGTTATTAGCCAAGATGTTAATATACCATACTCCTTTTTTTGTGCCTCAAAGTAAAATGTGGCTTTTTTTGCTGTGTTACCTGTAAATTGAGAGGTTTGTTGATGTCAAAATGAAATGCTCTATATATCCTTTTTGATATAAAACAATTATAAAACTTTACGCCAGTGTCTGCTTTTAATTGAGTTTATGTTCAAAAATAATTAATACACCATCACAGAGAAGATATTATAGTTTGGGAGGAGGATGAGCTTGTATGATTCTATTGATTAGCTTGTCTGGTAATTGATATACAATATTAGCACAAAATAAAAAAGCCCATTTATTTGATAATTCTTTAACATGTGTAATTTATGAGCCTTTATATTAACATAGAGACTTTTTAGTTCTGATAAAATCAATAACTATGTCCCTGAAGCTTTACACCCTTCCTGACCTTTCTGAACCTATCAGTGGAGACAGCAGAGAAAATGACATTAAAAGCTATTTGAAGAATATAGTTATAGAATGCTGTCCTCTCATTCATCAATTCGTCCATCCATCCATCTTAATTTTCTTTCATTATTAAACCCCCAACAATACAATTGCTCATGAAAAGTCATGGACTACCACACATTTCCTTTGATACATGTACATATATATTTGTAGAGATTTCTGTGTTTTTAGATGCATAAGATATGAAAAGTGTCTTAATGTTAAAAGATAACCATGGTGAGTTTCATTGAGCCTTCAGTGTTCTGACCTCAGAGATATCATCCACATGCTTGCCCCCTTTTTTATTGCATTGTGTGAGTGAGTTGTTAATTGGATAACCTTCCTATTGTTGATTGATTTACAGAAACAGCTGTGGAAAGACATTTGTGCTTGATTGAGCTTTACTGACAACTCATCAATTGCGTGTGACGACATAATGAAGCACTGCCTTTTCTCTGGACACATACATTCAGTTTCATGTGGAATAATTATTGCTGAAATATAGTCAGTTTTTGTGTTAAGAACAATTTAGCTTTTAGTCCATGTTATAGAAATCTAAACAGCTGAAATTGATAATACAAAATACTTTCTTTTCGATTCCTACAGTTATTCAAAACCACTAATAGACTGCTACTTCCTCTAATGTATTAAGGATCCATCTGAAGCGAGAGGGGCAGCTGTTGTGATATGGCAGCCCGTCCTCTTGCAGCTCCATTACTTTTTGTTAATTTGACAGGCACACCGAGTGTCACTCCCCCTGTAAGACATGTTAGCTCACATTTGGCCAGCCGGAACGTCATGGGTCTCTTGGTACTGCTAACTCACCAACCCGTTATAGCACTCTGCTAAAAAGCTAAGCAGAGTATAGTTTGAAAAAAAAAAAAAAAAAAACAATAGCCTCACTGAGCATAATTATGTGATTTATTTTTAAAATTCATTATTCATAAATAGGATATTGGTTAATCCAGAAATTATGGGTTTAGCTGTAATTAGATTTTAATGACTTATGTATGTGCACGTGCTTGTGCATATGCTCAGCGTCTCACGCATGGCTATGTAACTGCTGGTGGGGGGCAGGTGCTATGCCATCCCTCAGGGAAATACAAAGGAGGAGTAGTGGGGCCGAAATCACTCTTTGATGACAGGGGCAGCACAGGGAGCTCGAACAAATGTATTCAACTCATAAATATTGGCATGGCTCTCATAGAAAAGAGACACGAATGTAAAAGTGAAAGTGACTGAAAAAGTGAGAAAGCAAAGTCAACATTACCACCCAAAAAAAAAAGATAAAATGGGGCGTGGCTAAACATGCATCCATTTCATTGCCTTTGGGACAAGGGGCAGGGGTCTAAAAGGGATCCATGTAATCCATCTCCTATAGCTCTCAGGTTGGTAAGAAAGAATCCGAAATGAATGAGCTGTGGGTATTAAAACTCAATAATGCCAATTCTCCTCCCCCTTCCACTGCATTCTCATCAATTATTACACACGTTCGTTATGTGCTCAGCTTTAAACAGATAGAGACTTTGATTTAGGTGTTTGGAGTAGGAAATTCAAATACACTACAGACTATGTGCCCATATTTAAGACAGGCTTCAGTTTAAAAAACATTTTTGTGACTTAAATCATTAACACAGCATCATATAAGAAATAACTAAATAAATTTGATTTTCTAAAAAATAAATATATATGTTTTTTGAAACTGCATCTGTTTACTGTAAATGCCTTTTCTGTAAGGTGGCATAAATAAGGCTACATAATGCAGAGCAAATACGAAGGAAACCCAAAATTCTTTCCTTGGAAATTATAAGTTACAGATTACAAATTAAAGTACATGTTAAATGTAATTAGTAATATACTGTCAGAAAATATCTTAATTATTTATTTTACGTGCTTAAATGACTACTCCTCAACAGTTGTTTAAATGAGTTACTACTGAATAAAATGATTCTGGGAATTTACTTAGAGACTATATGCACCTCTAGACTAATTGTGACTTAAAATAAGTCAAAGTTGCATTTTGCACTAATTATTTGTCAGGTCTGCTCACTAGATAATTTGACAGCTAAAGGTGCAAGTGAGAGAGGGAGGGTGGGTAGTGATGGAGGCAGGGAGAGAGGGTAGTGAGGGAAAATGGATGTATGGACTCCCAGGAGGTGGCCTGACCTTTCAAAGAGCTGACTTACTGTATTCTGACTGCCAATCCACACCTCCAACAGAAGACACTAGAGCATAGATATCACTGACACGTTATGTATTCTCGACAAAGGACGTCAGGATACATTCAGTTTTTTATTTAGTTATGTTAATATATACATGGTTTGTACAAAATAATTCTTTATTGTATGAACCAAGCAATCTGAATTGTAAGTATAAAATTGAAAGTGAAAATATGAAAGGAAATAGTTCAAAATACTGTGATGGCTGTGTTTGTGTGTGTGTGTGTGTGTGTGTGTGTGTGTGTGTGTGTGTGTGTGTGTGTGTGTGTGTGTGTGTGTGTGTGTGTGTGTGTGTGTGTGTGTGTGTGTGTGTGTGTGTGTGTGTGTGTGTGTGTGTGTGTGTGTGTGTGTGTGTGTGTGTGTGTGTGTGTGTGTGAGTGTGTGTGTGAGTGTGTGTGTGTGTGTGTGTGTGTGTGTGAGTGTGTGTGTGTGTGTGTGTGTGTGTGTGTGTAAAGGGAAACCGAGAGAGCTCTGCTAATGCTCTGGCTTTATTCATTTTAGACCCTTAGTCCTCCTCAACCAGATGGGAACTACAGGAGAGTGAGAGAAAGGAGGGGCTTTCCTACATAACCAGACATGGGGGCCTCTTTGTTCACCAGGAGCCCTCACTGTGTGTGTGTGTGTGTGTGTGTGTGTGTGTGTGTGTGTGTGTGTGTGTGTGTGTGTGTGTGTGTGTGTGTGTGTGTGTGTGTGTGTGTGTGTGTGTGTGTGTGTGTGTCTTGGCGTCTTGGCTACAAAATCTCATTAAAAGTGAAAATGGAGTAAAAAGGCCTTGAGATCCCATTAAGACATCTATGTGGACTTCAAACAATTCGTGTCTAGCCAACCTCAGTGTCTATTAACAAAAATACCCATTTGAAGGTTAAATATTGAAATTATGGTTGTTCATACTATGAGATGAATGACGTGCCGTCTAACTGATTTTGGAAAACTGCAATAGGGTTTAGTGAGATTCATACAGATATGATTATCAAAAGATTAGGTGCTATCAGTCACCGTGACACATACACATATTTTAATATGTGCTCATACACCAGGCTCTATTACAACCCAGTTTCCTTGGAAAATTAAGTACTATAACTAAGCAAGTTTCAGAGCTTAAAAATACTAATTGTAATTTAACCTGCATCCTCATTACAATAAACAGTTTTACTTAGAATTAAAATTTCTCCTCCACATATTTTATACTCTCTGTGATACACACCTTTTGATCGATCTCCCACTTGCTTATTGATTTTTTTTCCCTGTTGTCCAAACACCTCTTTTCTACAGATTTGATTAGTGCCACTTAGGTGACGAGAGACAGAAAGCAAGGAATTGACAGTGCTGTCTTTTTCAATTTCTTGATTTTAAATAATGATTTAACATATGAGCTTTGCTTTAAACAGTGTTTTTAGTGTTTTTATTCATAAATTAAGATTAATTTATTCATTTCATAGACAACTCTTTCCTATAAGGTAAATTATAGGGTACATGAATTCACTAATTCATTTTTAGTTTTTTTTAGAAGGGAATTGAAGCTTCTGCAGAAAACCCATGCGGAAATTTGAAGAACACCCAAAGTCCACACAAAAAAGTGCTTTTCCTTGGAATCAGGCTCAAGATCTTCTTGCTGTGAGTTTTAATACAAGTAAAACCATACTTTCGTGGAAAGCAAAAACTAGGAAGAGATTTATCTGATTTTTCTGATCATGGCATGTGTGTTTGGCTTGGTTTCTACAATTTTAAAACGTATTAAAATGCTTAAGATGGGTTCTGCAATGTTTTTGGGGAGGGGTGTTAGCAAGGACCACTCTCTCAGCGAATGTCCCACCTCTTGAGAAGAAAAAGGAAACAATCTTCATTACTTGACCTGCAATGCTCCTTCTTTCAAGCAGAGGCTGAGCAAAGCCATTAACTGGCAATTTTCATCATTGGAAAATTACATAGTGATGTATGAAGCTGTGATGATAACACACTCATACACACTATTCCCCCAGCAGTTATCCCTCAGACATCAAATCCATTCAGCTTCATAAAACCCCACATAATGAAGCTTAGAAAAAAATATCTGGTAAACGGTTATATTAGATCTGATTGTTTGTCCAACTTTGGTCCAATGTTTATATTTGGAATATTAACTCCTGTTTAATAAAAAATATCCTGCTACTTAATGTAATACTCACCTCAACAGGAACAGAAAAGAACCTTCCCCAAATGCCTTCCACATACGTGAAAACATACAATTGTCCATTAACTGAAATATTTTTATGCATGTATTTGGTAATGTATTTGGTAATAAATACAGTACTATAGTTTTTCAGCTTCAAGAGTAAAATTATAACCAAGACACAAATAATAAACCCCGTTTTCTGTTTTAATTTAGGAAGACAGTGATCAGTGTGGATACTTGAATGAAGACCACTTTGATGGAGCTGATATGGCATGACATGCAGACATTCAGGTAACCTGATGAACTGTTTTAATCAGCAGAGCTAATCTTTAGCTAATACACATTGTGTTGTATTGTTTTTACAATAATTATGACACTTTTTGATGCCAATTTTAAAATTATTTTTGCAGTTATGATAAATTCACATTCCAGTTTTAGTTCTTATATTTGGTTAGACTGAATCAAATATCATTGAAGTTGATATTATATTAACATTAATATTATTATAATTATACAATAATAATACAATAATAACATTCTATTATTATATTTATTTAATTCACTGTTGGAAGTTTTGTATTTACAGATTTATTATCTGTCGTGAAAGAGCACATAATAATACAACTTTTTAAAAATAAGGAATCCTTTAAATGAATATGTAGATTTTTCCATTACACAGTTCTCACTTCTAGTTTTTCACAGCATCACACTGTATTTATTGGCTGACTCACTCACTGCAGACTGCCTCAGTATGAGTGATGCTGGTGGTGACTCACACACACACACACACACACACGAGCTCACAAACAAATGAGTACAGAAACATTCTCACAAATAATAAAGTTAGTTTTTTATTTAATACTATTTACTAAACCTAAAACAAAATTTTATATATTAAAAGTTTATCATTTTAAATTATGTGTTTAAAGAAAAACAGCAAAATGTCTCTAAATATTAAATTATTTATGAACAACATTTAAACAATGGAATATTTGATCCTTGAAACAGCATTTTTCTCGCAACTATTGTAGCTTCTCAGTGTGAGTGGAAATAATTTAACTGACTTGAGACAAGCACCCTGCTTAACACTCAGTTAACAGGTTTTTAATACATTTTAAGTTTATCTACTAACCCTGGTGTCTTTGATTAAAATAGACACATACTGGCACCACACACTATGCTTTGCCCTGTCAATAGTTACCAAGCAAGCAGAAGTTTTTGCCCAATTATCCCAGAGATGCTCCAGTTTGAACCAACCTGGTCTCTGTTTATCTCAAAAAGCTGTCACTCAGTGCCTACTGACCAGAACACCTACAAGCAATGTGTGTACGAGAGAGAGAGAGGAGAGTAAGTGTGAAAAATCAAAGCTGCTGTCATGTTTTCCTCTCCTGCATTGTTTTTTTTTTGCTGGCTGTCCGTTTATGCATGAATCACTCATCTCTCACTACTTGCACTTTGCAAGAAAAAATAAATTGTGCAGCAACTGGTGGTACCTAGATTTCTGCATAAATGTAGTTATGAAAATTATGTGATCTTTATCTAAGTCATAGAAACAGTTTCTGACTGTCCAAAGAACAACATAAATGCAGCAGTGTGCAAAATAAAGGGATGCATTATTACACAGTTCTATATTTTTATATATATTTATATATATTTATATATATATATATATATATATATATATATATATATATATATATATATATATATATATATATATATATTCTATATTTTATATATTTTTATATTTTTTATATATATATATATTTATATATATTTTGTCTAACACAAAAAACAAAAAACACACTTACCTTATGAAACACAACAGCAAACTTGTAATGATGACTTACTGAACAAACTTGCATTATTGAATGAATACTAAACCCTGTCTCAAACAGTCCAGATGTGGTTTTGATGACACCGTATTTTTTATGTAAATAGAAAAAGAAATACATTTTATATAAGTCAAACGTATATATTTCTAATCTTCTTCATAACTGATAACAGAGAGGGCAAGGCTTAATAGGAAACACATACAGATACAAACAGCAAACACATGTATCAGTGGAAGTGCATGCATAACATGAATTTAACGAATGGCAATTCCAGGCATGGGTTGCATTTGAACTTTGTACTGAGTGGCCATGTGCTGCAGCTCCACTAAGTGACATTAATAAATTGATTGCTTTTCACGCCCGCCCAATCAATTGCTGCCGCACCCCTATGCCCATTTGCTCACTGAACCATCCTCAGCCTGTCTGTCACTGAATGCTAAAGCAAGCCCTCTGCGTTTCCGTCTGGTTGACTACCAATCTGCCCTTTGATAAAGAGCCACCATGCTCCCTAGCTGCTCGATTGCTTTGGTGTGCTTTTGAAAATTTCAATCAAGTAGCATGATTGATCGCAAAGACCTTTACTAGAATTCCAATCAGATTATTAAACCTACAATAAACAAAAAGTAAAAAGTACAACACACAACAAAAAATCTTAAGATAATGGCTTTTTAGAATGTGTTAAGACACACTGGGATGTGATCATTCTGAATTACAGATGTACCTAGTTTGTACCTAATCGGGTGCCTGCATTGACCAATATAACCTATGGTCCGGTGTGTGTCATAGTGATTAAAAAAGTTTGAAACCCAACTGATGCTTGATTATAAGCATTTCTGAATCACATAAGCAATACAAATATGGAAAGCTAAATAGTTGTACAAAAACATACCAGGATTTCATAATTTGCCAATGCAGTGTATATAAAGGGATGTAAGCATAGTTTTGGAACACAGCCCAAGTACCAGCCATCTGGTGTGCCAAACTAAAGAACCATGTGGAGAAAGGTCACAGAAATGAGATGATGTTTGTACCATTTTTGTTGAAGTTAGATTACATTGAGGACCTAAATTACACAAGATTAAAAAAACAGTGCATCTTACTGGTATTGTGTAATTTAAGCGCTATACCAGATCATTACAATTTATTTATCTTTATCATATTTTGTAGGTGGGTGGCAGGGTGGTTTAGGATTAAGCAAAAGATAATGGATGGATGGATGGATGGATGAATGGTTGGATATTTTGTAAAAAAACCAAGGGTCAATTATTGAGTTAAATTGACTTGATCCATGTTTTTGGACTGTGGGAGGAAACTGGAGAACCCGGAGGAAACCCACACAGACACGGGGAGAATATGGAAACTCCACTCAGATGGGGATTCGAACCGGGAATCCCTAGCGCTTTTGATGAACATTATGATGTATATAAAGCAAATAATTACAGAATGACTGTACAACGTAATTATATACATCATAATGTTCATCAAAAGCGCTAGGGATTCCCGGTTCGAATCCCCATCTGGGTGGAGTTTCCATGTTCTCCCCGTGTCTGCGTGGGTTTCCTCCGGGTTCTCCGGTTTCCTCCCACAGTCCAAAAACATGGATCAAGTCAATTGAGTTCTCCAAATTGCCCCATATAGAGTGTGTCTGTGTGAGTGAGTGTGTGCCCAGCGATGGATTGGCGCCCTGTCCTGGGTGTATCTGCCCAGCGCCCGAGACGTTCTTCCCTGGATGGGCATGGGGAACCCCACCGCGACCCTAATAGAGGATAAAGCGGGAGATAATGAATGAATGAATGAATAATGTTCTAAATGCAGTTCTACTACTCTACATTAAACATAGATTGTTTACAGCTACATAGATACTTTAACAAGAATCACTTTAATGTAGAAAATACAGTAACTTCATGCTGTCACTGTCTTGCTGGTAATTTTATCCAGGTTATGTCATACTAAAAAAAAAAAAAAAAAAAAAATTCTTTATAACATCAAGCACAATTACATTTAAAATCCAATTCATATACATTGGTCCTTTTTTTAGGAAAAGATTAACAGATAAACTGTAACATTTGGTTACTGACTTTGAACCTTTTCAAAGACAGTAATACAGGTACATGAGCGATGGGCAAGTGTGCACACTATGAGTCACCCTGCACCTGGCGATGCTCACACCTGTTTCCCCAGACACACATCCAGACTCAAAGAGCTACTCAAGGTCAGCGCGCTTTGTATTTTCCTCTTCCCTCCATGCGTAGAAAGGATGTGCTGTGCCTCACTCCCCACAGATGAAGTCACCAGTTTTGTATGCTGCTTTATCCCAATAACTTTACTCCATTATTTCATGCAGCAGATGCATAACTCATTCACTCCACACCTCCCTTCCCCCTTCACACTTCTCCCAGTGTTACTATTCGAAAACGTGAGCTTCTGACGCACACGCTGACGTACAGTCAGCGAACCTCTCCACAAACGCCACCTGAACCAATCAGGTTCAGTAAGAATCCCACTAGAGAAGAACCTCTAGTTGGAACACACCCTCGTCCTTCTTACTGTTTCTGGCATGACATTGTACACTGTACAATATTGTTTAAAAAAATCTAATAATCAAGAATAACATACATTTTATATAGAACAATGTGCTTATACCACTATATACAGCATTTGATAGAACACTTTTATGTAGTTTGTAACATTTCTGAAGGATGGCGAGAGATGGGGATGAAAGATAAGCTGACGGTCTGCAGTGTGTGCAGAACGGGAAAAAAAATGATGGATGGAAAGTGAGACAGGTCAGCATCTGTGTGTACAAATGTGAACCCACTTAGATTTCATGTACTGCCTGAGTGGCTGTATGCCTATTCAAACCTCAGTGCTTCTCTCTCTTTCTCTCTCTCTCTCTCACACTCTCTCACATACACACACATACAGTCCAATCACACTTTTGTTGTCTGTCCTGTCCTGTGAAGACAGGGTTTCCATGGAGACAGAGATGCTTATGGAAAAATAAAAAGTCTGTTTGTAAAAACAGTATTTTAAAAACAGGAGCAAAAGGATTGATCACTGTGGCTTATAATCTTTTGAGAACAACCTGTATACGAGAAATAAAACAGGCAAACAGTGTGTAATGAGGACAGGTGTAAAATCCCATCAGTCTGATATTATGCCCTGTCCCTAATTCATTCTATGACACTTATGTTGTGTAGCAAGTGTAGTTTAGGGGAAAATTGTGTGTGTGGTTTTTTTTTTTACAACCAGTTCTGTCTCTTATAGTTTCTTAGAGAGCTTTACATTAGAGCTTTACATTCCTTCCCCCCAGTCTCTTTAATTTCATTAAAGGATGAGGTGTGTATCACATGTAATATATGAATACCAGGATAGCGAATAGAAGTGTATTAGTAGCATGTAATTAAATGCATTGTTCTGTTTAGGAAACACTTCATCAGTTTATATACTGAAATTACATTTTGAGATCTTTATAAAGAGTTTTTAATAAAGTCAAGCGATTTAGAAAGGCTTTGTGTAAAGCAACAGAAGGACAAGAGTCGAAATGTAATGCATCACTGACAAAACTGTGCAGCAGTAAGTTGATAAAGCAAGCATTTGAGTGTCAACACAAGGTACTGACCGAAACCAGACTAATACATAAAAATACATAACTCTGTTTGCAAGGTCGATTTTTTTTTTCACTTTCAGTAGTTTGGTTAAAATGTTGAGGTACCTTTAGTGAAGAATATTTTACCTTTACATAATATCTGCCCCACCTGGTGCATGTCTACAGAACATGCTGTACAACGTTTCTCCTTCAGCAGCTTTGATGAAAGCTCTGCTAAAAGGCTGACAGCTTCTGTAATTATTTTTTGCTCAGACCCGGAAGGCGAATGACCCAGGCAGAGAGCTGACAGTTATGAACGGCTTTCCACTGTTTCCCCCACATCACCCCTCCACCTCTTCTTCTTCCTCCTCTCCTGCCACCTCGGTTGGGATCTAATTCAATTTGGAGCTGACTCGGGTAAATTAAGCAAAAGGAGAAGGTTCATATTAGGCATAAATTAACTTCCTTTGTATCTAGTGCTATCTCCCAATTAACCAAATTGTCTAGAATTTATTTCTAATATTGGATATTTTATATATTTAATACTGAATAATATATGAACAGTTTTTTGGATGGGTAATGTTGGACATTTCTTTGAGCCTCATGGCAGACTTTCCATTTTGGGTAATTAGTAAAATGAAATTAAATATTTTACTGTTGCTTAATGTGACAGTTACAGCACTCTATAAAAGACTCTAAACGATGGTTGGTTCTTTAGAAAGCCTTTTTGGCAACTGGACCTTTCTTTGGTGGCAAATTAGTAATCGTTTAATACCATGATATTGTCAAACTATACATAGTCTATATACTTTTAGTCATATGCATACTGCATAATTTTTACCTTTGTTCATTTAGAATGCAGCAGATTATCATTCCTACTAGTAATAACTCATACAAATTGTAATTGTTTTCTTATATTTTCGTGCACTTGTATGTGAGAAATATTTACAGCCTTACACATTTTTATAGGATCCATACAATTTGATTAAGCACAGTCTTTACTTTAGATGTTCAGGACAAATTTTTGACCTCGCTGAGAATCTAATAATTTTCCAGAATCCCTCAGGATTCACTGTGTATGTGATGCCTGAAAATCCTCTCTGCTCCCCCTCACTTTTACATCTACCCCGGATTAAGATTGGAGTGAAGGAGGGACCCATCTGATTGAACACGGGTGTCTATGACCCCAGGGACCAATTTGAGCCCTGCACAGCACGTGCCAAGTGATCTAGCGTTTTACTAAATTTGGTTGTCCAGGAAACACTCAATGCAACCATCTGTCATGGCTGCTGATCCCAATCGGCCTGTCGTGTAGCGTCGACAGTAACGTTTACCACCCAAATTAAGATGAAGAGGAACCAGCGATAAAGTGACTGTGCTGGATGGGGTTGAAACATTACACACACACACACACACACACACACACACACACACACACACACACACACACACACACACACACACACACAAGAAAGAAAGTCCTTAACTGCCACAGATAACACCATTAACAGTTTTATGATCACATTAACAACTGGGGGTCATAAACAGATAGAAACATTCTTTTAAACATTATTGTTTCTTTTTAATGATTGTTCATAACAAAATGTTTGTCTCTTTGCAGTGTCCACTTGTGACCATAAGCGAGGGGACCCTAACAGGGGTTAAAATGATTGGTGGTTGTAAATCCAAGGTTGGATTACACAAATTGTGTCTTGTTGATTAAAAACCGGGGATAGTAAACTGTAATAAACACTGCCCTCTGCAGGTTAAAGTTATTATTACTCGTAGTATTTATTACTTTTTAGTCCTGTTTTTACGTCACACTTTTTTATTCGTATGCACATTTTTGTGCTGCCATTTTTCTGTCGTTATGAATGAGATGGTTAAGCCTTAATGGTTAACTCTTTATTGTTAACATACAAGAAATACAATCTACACAATAAAATAAATAATAAGGCTGACTGGATTCGGTGTTCTCAACCATGTCAACATGATCTGATTATCTAATGAAAAAAAAATGTTTTTCAGGCGTTGTTCTTGTTATTTTGGCACACTAGCTGAATTTTTAAATAATTTATTCACATAAATTCACTAACAACAAACAATAATATGAAATCAATGACCAAACATCCTGCATATCAGATTAAGTCTGGAAATTCTGTGCCTTCAGATATGATGTACAAGTCTGATTAAAAACGATTAGACCTTCCATGCAATAAAAGTCTCAAAACGTTGACTGGCTGCGGGAGTAACATATATTTAATAATTGAACAAATAAACCAGTTCGTTTTTATCTTGGCAGAAATACCATAGTTACATTATTCTTGAATAATAAGAAGCCAAGAAGTTACCATTCAAATGTTGAAAAACTGTATTCACTGTGTTTATCTCCAACAGCTGTCTTGATCAAAAATCCTGTCCAACACGTTTGTTTTATTAAAGCTGTCAGTTTAAGGTTTCCAGAGGAAATTGCAGCCCACATTGGTTACAGCTCATTCAAGATTGGCTTAAAGTGCAATTTTTCACCATCATGAAGCCTATCCGGTAAGATAAATATATCATCCTCCTTTGTTTTTCTGTCTTACATTCTAAATATTACACTTCCAAATTTTTTTTTGGGGACTGATTCGAAGTTGGTCTTCCTCTTTACATCTTTAACAGATACCACTCTTGAAATAAGGTTCTCTTTAAGGATTCTGGATTGTTTGATTTGGCCAAATGTCTAGAAATGTATGTGTAAGGTCAGACACTGACGTTGGATGACAGGGTTCCAGTCCTAAAATCAAAGTTGTGATTTAAACCAAATGTATTCAGTGGAGTTGTGGCAAGGGCTTTGTGTAGGCCAGGCAGGTTCTTCAGAACAAGAGCAAGAATGGCCTTCCCAAAATTGTTGGCAGTATAGTTGCCCACCGAGTTGTGGACTTGTGGCATCGAAACTAAATTAACACTTGAATTTAATGATTGTGATGTGTGCCTTCATACTTCATACAAGGTCTGAGTTGATTCATTAGTTTCATAAATGTAATTAATTTACATTTACATTTGGTCATTTAGCAGACACGTTCTCCTCTCAGCACTAGGGATTCCCGGTTCGAATCCCCATCTGGGTGGAGTTTCCACGTTCTCCCCGTGTCTGCGTGGGTTTCCTCCGGGTTCTCCGGTTTCCTCCCACAGTCCAAAAACATGGAACAAGTCAATTGAGTTCTCCAAATTGCCCCATATATAATGAGTATGCGTGCGTGTCTGTGTGAGTGAGTGTGTGCCCAGCGATGGATTGGCGCCCTGTCCTGGGTCTATCTGCCCAGCGCCCGAGACGTTCTCCCCTGGATGGGCATGGGGAACCCCACCGCGACCCTAATAGAGGATGAAGCGGGAGATAATGAATGAATGAATGAATGACTTACAAGGTGAACACAGGGTTAATCCCAACATCCCTGGAGCAATGAGGGTTAAGGGTCTTGCTCAAGGACCCACATTGGTAACTTCAGTGGACCTGGGATTTGAACCCCCAACCTTCGGATTGAGAGCTAACCACTGAGCTACCACGCCCACATTTTAAATAGTCTCCATACGACTGTAGAAATCCAAATAAAGGTCAAGCGTGAGTGGACTTTAATTGATATTATCTTAGTTTTAATTGTGTGGTATTTGGTAGATTTAACGTTTATTATAAATAATGCTATTTTACGCACTTCGGTTCACTCTGTCTGGGCATTTCCTCAAAGAGGCACTATGGCTGCGTCCCAAACTGCACTGAACTAGACTAGGCAGGAGCAACAGGAATGCGCCGCCACAGGTTGTTTACCGGTAGCACAGGTGCCCCCTGCGCAGTAGGGCAGGTTTTGGTTGGGGCAGGAGCGCGTGATCTCTGCGCTCCGACGCTCTGGCGCCGCACTGTTAGCTGCTGGATGTTTTCATTCTCAGAGCAGAACTTTTCCAGCCTGGTGGTGCTTTTTCACGCAGACACGAGAAACCTGTCGAAGGTAAGTCCTGTTCTGTCTTTCATTCATTTTGTTCAACAGATCCATGTTCACAGGAGCGTGTGCGGTCCAACAACTGCAGAGAAGTAGCCAAACTTTCTTTATTTAATCAAATTAAATATTTATAAAATTCTTGACATCTATGTCAATTTAATTCAGACCTGTATGCACGTAAAATATTTTGTTACAATATGAAATATTTAATTTAATTAATAGTAATAAAAAAAAAAAAACATGTTTCCTAATTGAAGGCTGGTTAATTATTTTGATGAAGGGGATGTGCTGTATTTCATTGGTGAGTTGAAATGAAAATGAATTGTGTAGACATTTACAATGTTTTGCTATGAAGAGAGTTTCAATGTTACTTTCTTTTGAATAGTTCTTGCAAACAAAGAAGGGTGTGTTGTTGCTTAGAGTTTATAATTAGTTTTTTTTTTTTTTTTAATGTCACTTTGTACCTCCCTTATTATATTACACTCTCAGAAAAGAAAGTACATCATTGTACTGTATGGCTACAATACTTGTCACTGTACCTTCTGAAATATCTTTTTTTTTAAACTACTTCTGAACATATTTTGTTCATTCTTTATATGATTATATATCAGGATCAAATAAAAGCACATCCTGTGTGGATTCAAATAGCATTTATTACATTATCCTATTAAATATCCTATTAAATAGGATAAATTGGTTTAAAGAAATACTTTTATAAAATGCATGACACTTCTTTTACTATCTTGCATATATTTTATTTATATTTTTGATAGGCTTAAAACACATATGTATCCTAGTGGACATAAAATATCTTAAATGCTTACAGTGGTTAGCATCTTTATATATGTTCACTGACCACATGTACATCAGCTTAGTCATGCATTAATAATAGTACTGTACATCCAACAGGGTCCTGTGGTTTCTAAATGACAGTGATGGATTAAAAGATGGCCAACAAAAACTGTGTGACTTCACTCCTACATCTGCGAGCTGTAACCACAAGGTTGGTAAAAATAATAATGAATCCATGTAAAACACAAACACAAAGCGATGTCATATCATGACTCGGGTAAATAAATCCGATAAACTATCATGTACCACAACTGCTACACAGTATTTGTTCAGTGGCGGTTTTATTTTGTCTTCCATATTCCTAAGTAATCACTAAAAAGAGATGATGTATTTATATATCAAAATATATGCACACCCCTTCTGTTGTAATTTTCTAAGTTTCAACAGTGGTAACTGAATGATGAACGCAACATAAAACAAAACTATGTTAGACCATTATAGTTTACAACTTGCACCTTTTATCATCATGTACAGCTAGATTGAATCTGACCCTCCAAACACGAGCAAGATCAATGCCACATCACCCATGTTTTAAAGAAAGCTTTCCCTGGCAGTCGGAACAGGGCTGTCTTTGTGCTTTTAAAAGAAAGATCTACCTATTTACCCAGCACACAAGTTATAATAAGAGCACCTGCTTATACATTAAAAATTCAGCATTTTTCACCCCTTTTCTGTCTTTGTGGTTTCTCTGCTGTTTTGACAAATGCTTGGTTTTCTTCTGCCAAATCGTACTAATATGATGAAATTGTTACTAGGAAAAAACAATGTGTACTGAATTTTTCTCATGTATCTGTTTAATATGTGAAGTGGAATGGTGAATCTGACTACTTATTAAAATGAACCACGGTTTTCAAATGAAATATCAATATCAATAATAACAGACCCATGTAGTTATAATAATGTAGTTTATTTATTTTTTAATTAGTTTAGAAATTATTAATAAAGTATTGTAGATAAATGTCATACAACTCATGTTTTGTCTCATGTTGTGATTGCAAAGTTATTTAGAATTGTGTGTTAAATGCTGGCTTGTAAGTTTTGCTTTAAACCTTGTGTAATCTTTATACAAAACCAAGCTCGATCCTGTTTCTAGATACAGGTGAGCTCACACAGTTTCTGATGTATTGTGTCTTTGCCTTTAACTTTATTGTGTGTGGTACATTCCAGTTAGACAATGCAGAACAATTTAAGGGGGAAACGTGTACACTGACCAATTTTTTAATTCAACATTTTTTCCCCCTGTCTTTAATAACCTCTAAAAGTTCACAAAAAGCATCTTGTTCTGCAAAGCTCTGGTCTTTTTAATAAGTAATTTGCCTGAGGGATGTCTATGTGCTGTTTTAAAGCAATGTTTTGTTTTTTTTTTGTTTTTTTTTATCTTCAAACAGACTGTGTGAAAGAGCCACTGTTTACTTTCTGTATTGCATACTTCAGAATAAGAGCACTGATCTGAGCTTTCATGAAAGGCATTGTGTATTTTCTATTTATTTAAGTGATTTAGTAGAGATATGGTTCAACAGATTCATTTTATAAACAAAAAAATATGTGGACACTTTTACTATTACATTGAGGTCAACTAGTTGAATGTCACTCTGAGTGATCAGACGTTAATTCCCTTCTGTGACTATAAAAGTCGTATGTACTGAGTAGTCTTTCCACAAGCTTTTGGATTGTTCTTTCTAAAATTAGGTGTTATCAGTCTAAAGGATGAAAAAATCTTAAATAAATGCCTTACATGTAAAAAAGAAGAGGCTGGCATAGAATTACAGAGATACTGACGCAAGTTGGCAAATAAACTTGTGATGCTCCTCTGGGCTTGTTGCAATAGATGTAAATCAACAGTCTTAAATATTTCTCTTGTTTCCAGTCTTCCTTTATTTATAATGTATCTTACAGAACTTGGATAAGAACATTAAATCAATGATCTGTATATTAATATTTAAGCATTTTATTTTTAAAAATGTTTTGAGCCATTTATTTGTGTTTGCCCCATGTAGTGTTCTGTGTGGTTTGCCTCTTTCTTAAATACAGGTGTGTTTTCACAATGACTTGTAAAGGTGCAGATGTAGTGCACATATGCTTTATATGGTTGCGTTTGAGAATGTGTGGACACAGGGGCTCTTTTTGTGCCGTATTCTGGTGTAAGACCTGAATCTGCACTGAATCTTTGCTGAGCTAAGCATCATTGGAGGTGCAAATGTAGCACCTGTGTGCTGTGTTTCTACTGTGTGCACTTCTCATGCCCTGTTGGTCAGTGGGGCTTGTGTTGGACACTTTTCAGGCCCATTAATAATAGTTCTATGTAGTTGTCTTACTCTGATCTTTTACTTGCTTTACTATTTTATATTTGGTAGGCATGTAGAGTAGGCTGGAATAACTTTCCGTATTTGATTTTACAAAGTCCAATTTTGATGTCCCCTCCAAGTTACTAGGGAGTGTGGAAGAACATTGTCAGTGGTTCCTTAGTGGTTATGACACTTGGTTATAAAGCAAAAGGTCCAAGGTAAAGTGTTAGAAATTAATTTTACAGTAAAATATAGGCTTAAAAAGTTACATCTTAATGAAATGTTAACTTAGATTTTGGTCTAAATCTGAGCTGCTTTGTAACATTCTCCTGCTTATTCAATAGGTCCACTGCTTTTTATAAAATGTGTTTACTTAGCCATGTTGCCCTTATCTTCTTGTTCACGGTCAGAAGAAAACTAGGATTTGCCCTTTTTACAGCTAATCCTAGGGTCATTAAACCATTATAACAAACCCTACAGTGACAGGAACATCTCCTCTACTAGCAGTGCACAAAGGCTCTCTAATGATAAGGGTGATTGTTCACTGTCTTCCTGTTCTTTTTTTTTTTGTTTTGCCCTTACATCTTTACATCTGGCTCTTCTCTTCTTCACTAGCTACAGGCTTTAGAAAAATAAATGGGGGCTTGTTTTGGCCGTCATTCCTGCTGCTGTTTAGATCTCATACATCTGCCCTGCAGGTGTCTACTGCCCGCTCTGCCTAAAGGAAAACAGTTGCAGGAAACATCCTTTACTTGCCATTAGATGTAACAATTATGTCAAATTAAGTTAAATATTTACACATCTGGACTTGAGTTTCATTTTCAACTTTCAACTCAACTCATGCTTTCTGCGTCACCATGTCATTTGCAGGGTTTTTATTCATTTTCACCTCCTTAGAGGCATGATCTGATCAGACAGTAACTCAGCAAAAAAAAGGCACGAGCATATCTCCAAATACACAGTCCTGTCAGTGCTCTCATCATTTTAAAGCTGAGCTGTGAATCTAAACTGTGCCAGTTGGCAGCACCTACAGACTGTTTAATGCTTGTAGTTCTCGACATAAATATATTGCAGTTTTTTTATGATGAATGAATATTATGTGTTCTGGATCATACTGTACCTCCAATATTTCTGTGGTAATAGAACTGGTGCCTCAGTATAAATCACTGATGTGGCCAATGGCACCACTGAGACATAACTATGTGCCATGAGTACTTAACCATTTTGACATTTGAGCTCGCTTCTTCCCTTGTGCATCCAAGGGGAAGATTTTGGTCCGGTGTTTGGACCCTGCAGTATTAAATAAAGCAGGAATTTTCCCTAGAAGCAAACTATTTTAATGTAGGCATAATGTACTAACACTTTAACATATACTCACTTTTGAAAATACAGAAAATTAAATGCACATTATAAGAGATTTAGATTCTAATCGCTTTACTAGTTTTAACTAAAGAGAAGTTTATCACTTTGTTAATATCAGCACAACCGAATGTGGTACAACTAAAGCAACCTTTTGGCTATTGTCTGATGTTTTGCAGGATGAATGAGTCCTTTAGTGTGCGGCGGGGACCTGTGCCTGATCTCTCCTGTCTGCACCAGTACAGTGAGTGGTTGGACCGCAGGCATGAAACCAACCTGTTACCCATGAAAGAAGACCTGGCCCTCTGGCTCAACAGTATCCTGGGTAAGAACTAGAGTTGCACAATTTAACTAACTTGAGTGTAATTTTTAAAAATTGTTCCATTGTGGATTTAATGGACCGATTTTCCAATCAGTGGCTAAAATAATTGTTTTAGAAGGAAGTGCTATGGGCTCTGCAAAGAACTTCAAATATGCTGTATCAATAAGAAATAGAGAAAATTAACAGAGAACCTCTTCACGTACAGTATGTCTCGTCATTTGCCATTCAATGCCAGCATTCCTTTGGTCAAAGGTGGTGCAACTCCCTAGACATGTAACCTGTCCGAGACCAAGAAACAGACAGATGCCGTCAGACACACATTTACACCTAATTGCAATTCAAGATCTGTAGCTCAGCTGATTTGCATGTCAATGTATTATTGGGAGAATCAGAGTTCTTGGAAAAAAGCCATGAGCTAATAGGAAGAACGTGTAAACTTAATTCAAAACATACCTTGTGCGCTCTGCTGGGAATCGAACAATACTGTAAGGCAACATCTGAACCACCATCAGCAACATTTGTAAACCCTGTTTGAAACCCTCTGATGTTTGCATCTTAGAGTAAGATGCATAAGAATGAGCTTGTGAAGATTTGCACACATAAACTGCTCCTCAAAATATGTTCTCCCTCCAGAGGAGGTGTGTTTTTTTAAATTAAGAAGGAAGAAGAAAGGTGCAGATCATTTGTTTAATATGCTTTGCATCCGTTCCTACATCCCTAAGCAATGTCATCAGCTAATTTGACCATTTACATCAGGGCCATCCAACTCTTTTAAAAGAATTTTGAGCTGAGGCAAAAAAAAAAAAAAAAAAAAAATCCAATATGACCCTCGCAGAATAGGTTTACTTTCACTGCCAGATGAATACATCTCACACAGGGCAGGATGAGGACGAACTGGCAGTTCTCTGGTTTAGTCTTTTCAGGGGGACTTATAGTGCAAGAATATTTATTGTTTTTTTTTTTTTTAATTACATTTAATGGTTTAATATTGAAACCAATATGTAGTGGTAGTTTGAAGCATTAGTGAGCATTGCACAGTCAGGAAGATGCTGGATCGTTTTGCATAGGGCCTAGAAGACTAATTTTCATATTGGCATAGTCAAAGTTCACAGAGCTCAGTTCAGCTGCTTACAAACAGCTCTTTTGCTTTCTGTCTCTTTCACACACACACACACACACACACACACACACACACACTTCTCTATTGTGGGGTGGTCGGACAGCAGGAGGCTATTTACCTTTATTGCAAACATTTCCTTGTTTCAAAGAGGAAACACTTAATGACTAGCCACATTATTCTGTGCATCATTTTATGTTTTTTTAGACTTGGTTTGTTGTGGTTCTTGCCCCCCAGGTGTCTTATTCACATCCTCAGCATATAGATCCTGTCTCTGACACCTAGTTCCCCTGTGTACACATAACAAGCTTGGCCTGGAATGTATCTGTATGCTTATGAACTCGTGTCGGATGGAGGGGCAGGGCTTTGCAGTTAGTGTACTTAAAATGTTTGTGAGCACCGGTGAGATGCCCAGGGCAGAGAAAGTATGCCACACTCTGTGAAGAAATAGGGAGCAGGATTTATAGAGGCATAATGACTTTACTGTACCCCACACTACACAGGCTTCTTTTTCAATTCTCCCTTTGTTCATGCAGGGCTGGATATAACAGCAAACAACTTCTTGGAACGGCTCGAAACTGGGGTTGTGCTCTGTCAACTGGCTGAGGAATTACAAGAGAGGATGATTCTGGCCCGCAATGGCAAGGTTGATAGCACCGAACACTTTATTTTAAGCTTCACTTTCAGGTTGTTACTTACTTAGAGAGCACAAGCTGAGACTCTAGAAAGCGCTAAATTGAAGGCTTTTGTAGAAAAGTATTGGCACTTATAACGGCATATAGTTCATTGTGTACAATTCAGAAGATGACACAAATTTAATATTTTTTTTTTTGTAATGTTATAGTATTTAATTTACTGCAAATACAAACGTTTACCCATTTCAGTGGACATAAAAATATATTTTTTATATATATCATATATCATCAATTATGTAAAGTAAATGAAATGGCTCTGATTGAGTCGATTGACTCAGGTTACTGTATGTTGATTTCATTCATTCATTCATTCATTCATTCATTATCTCCCGCTTTATCCTCTACTAGGGTCGCGGTGGGGTTCCCCATGCCCATCCAGGGGAGAACTTCTCGGGCACTGGGCAGATAGACCCAGGACAGGGCGCCAATCCATCGCTGGACACACACTCACTCACACAGACACACTCTATATGGACGCAATTTTTGAGAATTAAATTACTTGATCCATGTTTTTGGACTGTGGGAGGAAACCGGAGAACCCGGAGGAAACCCACGCAGACACGGGGAGAACATGGAAACTCCACCCAGATGGGGATTTGAACCGGGAATCCCTAGCGCTGAGAGGCGAACGTGCTAACCACTAAGCCACCATGCCGCCCATGTTGATTTCAGATTAACGATATTTAGCACTTTGTTACACAAGGTGCAAACTAGAATTTTCAATGCACTTGTCATTGAATTGTTAACTCCACTTGCTTTATTGAATTGGTTAATAAAGAAGCTGGAGACAATGCTTTTTTTAATATTTGCTAAGTGACAAGTTTTATGAGGAGTTACTATAGTTTTGGACAGGGACATTTTTTATGCCAGTATTTCACTGAATCTTTGATTACTAATAATATGCATTTTTTTAGTATAAAGTGGAGTTTCTATAAAAGTAATCTATTATTATTATATTAACTTTTTATTTTGCTATATTTGTGCTCAATGTGAATCCCATAGATTTAACATACAACAGGTATGCGGCATAGAACCTTTCTCAATTTGTAATCTAAATGAAAGAGGTAAAAGCAAGAAGTATAATGCACTTTGCAGGTGTGTGTGTACACATGAGGGATTTTAAATAAGAGATTTGTGAATAGGGGGAGGTAGGAAATCTTTGTTTTCTTTGTTAAAATGTTTCTTCTGAGTCTGGCTTGTATAAACATAAAATGTATTTAATATTATATTTGAATGTTTAAATAAAGGAATTGATTCAATGGAGGCAGCACGGTGGCTTAGTGGTTGGCACGTTCGCCTCTCAGCGCTAGGGATTCCCGGTTCGAATCCCCATCTGGGTGGAGTTTCCATGTTCTCCCCGTGTCTGCGTGGGTTTCCTCCGGGTTCTCCGGTTTCCTCCCACAGTCCAAAAACATGGATCAAGTCAATTGAATTCTCAAAATTGCCCCATATAGAGTGTGTCTGTGTGAGTGAGTGTGTGCCCAGTGATGGATTGGCGCCCTGTCCTGGGTCTATCTGCCCAGCGCCCGAGACGTTCTCCCCTGGATGGGCATGGGGAACCCCACCGCAACCCTAATAGAGGATAAAGCGGGAGATAATGAATGAATGAATGAATGATTCAATGGACAGACAGCACTGCAAAACTTACCTCTTTAAAACATTTAACAAGGCAACACATTATAAGTAACCACACAGTTGAAAGTAAATATTTTAATATGTTTAATATGTGTATTACCTTTTTGTAAATTTTTCTTCTGTGTCATGTCAAAGTAAAATGAATATTACAAAAACCCCACACTTGCTTGCTTACTGCATTGAGAATGCAGACCTAAATTCTGTTATTTTGGGGAAACGGGCCATGGCTGGAACTCAGCACTCTGAAGACTAAAAAGAATAAAATGTCCTTGGCAGAAATGTGGCTCCATTTTCATGTACCATCTGTATGCTGTTTGCTGTGCACCATTCTGTTAATGCATATTTCTCAAATGCATATTTTGCATATTTCTCTTAAAGTCTCCTGCGTTTTCTGCCCATTACTGATGCGAATATTACATAAACAATGAATGAGATGTGGAGAACCTCCAAACATTTTTTTTTTGCTTTTATTATCTGATATCTGCTCAAATCAAGCAGTAGACATTGTTCTTTCAACATCAAAACTATTTATATGAAATCTGAGATTTCATTTGATCTTGTAAATTATTTTGTCAGAGAAATAAAGTTCAGGGCGGTGACTTAGTGGTTTAGCACGTTCTCCTCTCAGCACTAAGGATTCCCGGTTCGAATCCCCATCTGGGTGGAGTTTCCATGTTCTCCCCGTGTCTGCGTGGGTTTCCTCCGGGTTCTCCGGTTTCCTCTCACAGTCCAAAAACATGGATCAAGTAAATGGAGTTCTCCAAATTGCCCCATATAGAGTGTGTATGCGTGCGTGTCTGTGTGAGTGAATGTGTGCCCAGCGCCCGAAACGTTCTCCCCTGCATGGGCATGGGGAACCCCACCGCGACCCTAATATAGGATAAAGCGGAAGATAATGAATGAATGAATGAAATAAAGTTCAGGTTGCTTTTTGTTTTGCAGCCATTTGTTCATCGTGTGATTCAATGGAAGGCTGATGCTGCCCCCGGTTCTTTTTTTGCACGGGATAACACAGCCAACTTCCTGTATTGGTGTCGTAAAATCGGGGTGGGGGAATCCCATCTTTTTGAGTCAGATGATCTGGGTAAGTAATACAAAATGCACCTTGTTAGGAGAGTCAATACTTGTAGTATGTAACAGATTAGCATCGATCTGGTTTATAAATAACATTGGTATATCACATCATTTAGATGGTTAAGTGGTTTCGTCAAAGGCCATGTAGAGGCTTGTTTAAATGCAATTTGATATTTCTTTTCTACCTGGACACCTTCTGCACATACCTGGTGTGTTCTGTATATGGCTCACACTGTATATGGGTAAATGACAATAAAACCTACTTGACTTGTATAATTTGGAATCATGGTTGTAAGGCAGGTCTTGTTGCCCATCACAAATTGCCCAAAACCAGACCTACCTTTCTTAAAGTATGTTTCTAAAAAAAACTGCATGACTTATTTTTTGCTTCTTTGCACTTACTGTATATAAGTTATCTTATAACTTATAAAACTATAAAACTTTCTCATCAATATTGAATTGACAACTGATGTTTTTCATTCAGATATCATGACTGAAGACTTCTTTTAGAAGAAAAAAATCAAACATGCGGCAAACCATTTTATTTCAGCCGAAACCTATATTTATTTATTAATCTTGTTATTGCTGACTGCATCACTAAACTGTCTTCTCTGTTAGAGAACAGCCTGTACCAGATACAGTGTAACTAATTCTTCATCTTCTAATAGAGCCATCTCTTTCTGTTAGTAAAATCGGGTTGACTGGGTTCATTTTTACAGTTCAGCTGCTCTCATTTCATGCACAATTTTGTAATTACATTTTTTTCCCTTCCTGTATATCATTTCTCTTTTGTAGCATTTTATTCATACAATTTCTAGAATTGATTTATATACCTTCACTCATGATGTTGATAAAACCCAAGGCTTGAAGCCTTCAGATAGAATTCTGAAAACAACCCCCCCCTTTGGCCCACTCTTTCTCTTTGTATAAGCTCCATTGAGAATTGATAGAGCTGAATGACAGTGCAGTATCAGTGACATTCCGTGTGACCCTCTCAGCCCACACTGTCATAGTACGTGTGGGATGAAAAACAGAAAGAAAAATGAAGTGCAAAACAAAAACCCCACTAGGGCTCAGCTGAAAGTAAAGAATGGGCAGTGTAAGTGCAGGATCAGAGGAAGGAGAGGATTAGATGCATTAAAAGAGCTACTCCATGTCCATATTTATATACATGTATTGAAAAAGCTTAGGAATACAAAGAGGGAAAAAAAGGAAACTCTCCAACCATGAGCTAGTTTTTTTTTTTTCCCCTAAAAACCTCATCGACATTTCACTAGAAATCACAACAACAATGACAACTTTAAAGTTGAAATTCTAGGGCATGTATGTGAGACAGGTCTCAGCATGATGCCTTGTAAACAAGTTCATTCCCCCATGCAAGCCATTGTTCTGTCACAGTGTTACTTAAATAGATACTACATTGTTTTGTTTTGCATGTGGGTTGTAAAGCCTAAAAGCCAAATGCAGTATTATCTGTTTATCAACCGGAAGCATTACATAGTGGCTGATCTAATGCAAAATGTTCGGCAGCTCCCAGTTTCATATTTTTCATAGCATAAAATTTGCATGCTCAGAGCATAGAACAAATTTGCAAAGAATGTGACTCACTGCACAACACAAGACACATAACCCCATGGTTGGGACAGCCTGGTGTGTATGAACACCCTTTGGATGAACAAAAACAGAAATAGTTTGTCAGATTTTCTAATCCAACAGCAGTGTCTGACCTCATAGATGCTTTTCTGGATGGGTAGACACAGACACAAAGTCAAAACGTTGTTAAAAGCTCTTCACTCTGTTTTATTGCATCTTTGTTCTCACTTTCATTTTACTACAAAACTGTCGAACACTTATTATGTGATTATTTCAGATTTTCAGTAAGCACTTATGAAGGAAGACCATTCAAAAAGTGTGTCTTGGCAAAATGGCAAATTTTAACTAGAATGATATAATGCAGCAGATTTATATGTCATGATTTGGCTTGTTGACATTTATGTCTGCAGTTCTTCGAAGGCGTCCGAGATATGTGTGCCTGTGTCTGATGCAGCTGGGGAGAATTGCGTCAAAGTAAGGAACCCTTTATTTTCTGTATGTTGTCAAAAGCACATTATAATGAAACTTTTTATTATTTATTTAAACATAGATTTAAGTAATAAACCACATCGTTTTTTAACAGTTTATAAGCGTTTATACCATATACAGATACTTTTAACTTCACAGAGCTCATTGTTAGGAATATATGGAAGCCCTTAGACAAATCAAATACTGCTGAGGCTGGAATAAAAGGTCAAGGCATGGTGTAGAACCTCATAATATTGACTTTGTTAGATATTCCAATCAATGAAATAAAATTGGGGTGAAGGTTATAGAATAATGCTATAATATAAAAGTTTCACAAACTGACATCAGCATGTAATCTTTACCAGACTATCTGAACCATTTTATTTGTTAACATCGTTTGCTATAATTGTACAAATTTAGTTGGTTTGTGATATTTGGTTAACCACCTTGGGTTAGTAATTTGTTTGCCTTTTTTTCTGTGGGAAAAAAAAGTGGATATGCTTTTTTAGATTTGTGGAAAAAAAACACCTTGGATTTAAAAGTCATTTTTTAATTGCAAGTTTTCTTGGCATTTCTTGGCAAGTTTTCTTCGCTGTTTAGGTGTCATGGTGTAAATGTACCACTTTAAAGATTTTGCTCTAACTCAAAAAGGACACAACTAAAATGTAAAAATAGCTTCACTCAAGCTGCAGTTTTCTGCTATGCGGGTGAAGTAATTAGGCTTCCAGTTAAGCGAGACAGCAGTGTTGCACAGGATAATGGAGGAAGGATGCAAATCTGACTATAACATGAATTCTGCCATTTTTAAACACTTCAGCAAGTTTCTGACACTGAGATGCTCGAATAATTACATTTAATGAACTTTTTAAACTTGTTGATGTACATTTTAAAAGTGTAAATATAAAAAGTGTTCAACGCTAACTTTAAACTTTATTAAAATGCTACTAAAAAGGGCTCCATGTTCACAGCACATGTGCTTTGCAAAAAGCAAACTGTATTATTATTCTTGCAAGCAAAATGCCACATACATTTGCTATACATCTGTTTAAAGGCGCTAAAATTTTATATGATTTACATTAATTATTGCTTGTTAATGTCAGTGCATTAGAAAATAGCTAAAACTAATTTCAACTTGATATTTGTTAAAAAGCATCATAATGCAGGGCCTTCAGCCGCAATATTAAAGAGACTGCCTTTAATAAAGAAAAAAACAATAATGTAATTAGATTTACAGAAGAAAACTTTGAGCTTTATTTTTATATTGTGTAAGAGATGTGCAATTTGTATTTGTACACCATGTATGTATGTGTATGGCTTTTTTGCCATTTTCTTGTGAGTCTTTTGCACGGTTTACAATCTATGAATGCTACTGAAATCTAATGTCTAAAATCTGTTATTTTATCTGACTCTTTTCTCACAGGTATGGAATAGATCCGCCAGGACTTGTCAAACTAGAGAGAGAGCTTGAAAGAGAAGAAAACGGTTCGTTATCCCCAACAATGTTCTTTACCTCCCCATCCTGTCCTATTTTCTTTCCCCCTGAACTATCACCACCTCCTGTCTCTTCTCCTTCGATTTCTGCTTTCATATCTGGCTCCACACCATCTTCTTCCCCACCATTATCTCCCACTCAAGACCCAGATCCTTACCAAGGTCCAACCCCTTCTCCAGAATCCATTGCCTTTCCCTCCTCCTTTCCTCCTTCTGCTCCAGTCCCTGAACCTGAACCTGAACCTGAACCTGAACCTGAACCTGAACCTGAGCCTGAACCTGAACCTGAAGCCTGAACCTGAACCTGATCCTGATCCTGAACCTTCCTTACCCAATCAAGTTTCACCCATTAAATCACCCACATCCACATCTACTTCACGCCGACTAAATAAATCCAATGGGATAAAGACCCCAGAGAACCTACTGGATGACATAGTGAGTGCAAATACTTTTTGCTTTTTTGTTTTTTTATTGCAGGGGTCAACAAGTAATAGAAAGTACTAAGGGACGTCTAAAATAGAATGTTTAAGTTTGAGGACAGGAGAGATACAATAAACGGGTACCAGTTTCAATGATCATAGTCTATATTATAAACAACACCCTTAATAATTGCATATAAAAAGGAGTTCACCGTAGGTTTTGAAAGGTCCAGAGTTTTATGCCTGGTGTAATATGTGAATAAGCTACATGTCAATTAGACAGATACTGTATGATCATTGCTGTCTTTGGTTTCAGGTAAAACAGATTTCAGAAGAAACACCGTGCAGATGTGTAGTCCGGTTCTGTATCGAGAAACAACCCAAAGGCCGCTACCGCATGGGGGATAAAGTGCTGTATGTGAGGGTAAGTGCTTTTGGCAGGTCTCTCACCTTCAGATATACTCAATCAACCAGACAGAAATACCAGGACTGTCCAGTTCATAAGATAAGAGGTCGCATCTGTGTGATGGGAGTCACAAAAGATCCTTAATGAAAAAGGATGTTTAAATTCATTTTCAAATAAAATTTTATGGGAAAAATCTATTGAGTGTTTATATTAAACTGGTAAGCTTCAAAAAGTTCAAAGGCAACGGGTATTCCTCCTAATTGAGACATTTCTGTCTGTCTGAGCTTCTTCGGTTTTGTTAGTTGAGACGTAGCGAGCGCAGATCCCTTTCAAAGACGAAAGCTCGTGGGAGCTCGGGTTGCTTGGCAACATGAAAAAAAGAGAAAAGATTCACACCTTTTGAAAGGGAGACAGGGAAAAAAAAAAAAAAAAAAGAGTCAGATGAGAAAATAGATTAGATTGGACCTTGAGCGCTTTTTGCACAAATACACACATTTGCATAATTCTATTGTCAGAAACACATACATGGTGAATGAAAAAAAAACATTTAAGCCATTAGTATTGTTTTAACATGACACTAGAACCGATATTTGATTTATTTATTGAGTAAATCTAAAACCAGTTAAAAGTCGTAACCGGGATGAAAGAGCACTTAAAGGCTTTGTCACATTGCTAATAGAGAACATGCTGAAAACCATTACGTGCTTAATTACACGCATCAAATAGCTTGTGTTTTACACTGCGCAGAGTGATCAATAAATTAAGCAATCTTCCTCCACACACAGCGTATCCTCCCTCAAGCAGCTCTTGTCAGGATGCTGTTATAGATTAGAAATATGTTAATGACCTGCCTGAATACATTTAAAGCGGCTTTGAGCTTACATTACGAATACTGGTAGCTCTGAATTCGTGCCTGTTGAATACCAACATCATTATGAGCTTTTTCCCAGCAACCAGGGATGACTGGCATTCAGCCCTTATTTAGAGCTGAACACACATTTTATTCTCTCTGGAATTAATTTCTTCTAACATCTGTGGGTTTGGGTTCACAAAATGAGATTTCATACATCTGACAATTTAATTGAAAAATGTTGACCATGTGGCGGCACGGTGGCTTAGTGGTCGGCATGTTCTCCTCTCAGCGCTAGGGATTCCCGGTTCGAATCCCCATCTGGGTGGAGTTTCCATGTTCTCCCCGTGTCTGCGTGGGTTTCCTCCGGGTTCTCCGGTTTCCTCCCACAGTCCAAAAACATGGATCAGGGTCAATTGAGTTCTCCAAATTGCCCCATATAGAGTGTGTCTGTGTGAGTGAGTGTGTGCCCAGCGATGGATTGGCGCCCTGTTTTGGGTCTATCTGCCCAGCGCCCGAGATGTTCTCCCTGGATGGGCATGGGGAACCCCACCGCGACCCTAATAGAGGATAAAGCGGGAGATAATGAATGAATGAATGAATGTTGAGCATGTTTAAACAATGCTGACCAAATTAGAAGTCAATAATATAAACTTGTGAATTTCTGAATTTTCCCAAACTAATAAAGGTTTATCTTATCGAACCTTATCTTCATCTTTAGAGTCAGCAATGTTGTCAGTGACTGGCTCAAGAGCCCACACTGGCAACTTGAGGCATTTAGGGAATAAACTAGAAAAGAAAATGATGAAAAAAAAATGCTCAGGTATCTTCTCTGTCATCTGTAAAGCTATTGTATTAGGGCTCAGTTTATAACCAGTCATTTTACTAGTGTAATGTAAAGGTATAAGTCATAGTAAAACATGTTTTTATTTTAGCATGTACATGCTTTTATTTAATAATGGTAATGATTTATTTAATAAACAGTAAGAGTCTTACATTCTCAACAATACATCAATACATCAAGATTAGCTTTGTTTAAAATGTATTAACTAAGACTTTTTTAAGCAGTGGTCATTAAAATAAAATGTATCCTTTGATTTATAGCTTTAAATCGTCATCAGTGTGTGAGTTTCATTTTGTTCCATTTTCCATTTTATTTCCATGTTTTGCTCTTTATCGTTAGGTTGGTCATTTTAATTACCTGGTTGCTACAGACATTTTTGAAGATGCTAAAAACATTCTTCCGCAGTACCTAACCTTTTCTCACTGTATCTTGGATAATTCTTTTTATCTGCTCTGTAATTAAATATGCACCTTTGTTCGCTCAGTCTTTAGGGAACGTTATGTTCCAGCCATGATTCAAGAGGCTGTTTATAGCTCAGTGTCCTGTTGTAAAAGACAGACAGACAGGGTGGGGTGTGGGAGAAATTATTGATTTCAGTGGTGAAGTCATTAGCAGTGTGATTACTCTGGAAAACTCGTTAAGTGGTTAGCTACTCGCTGGTCCCTCCCCTTCAATTCTCCTTTTCTAAGATTCTACAATCAAAAGAGGGCTCCAGGGCTTCCATGAGCTCGGCTATAGAGGAAAACAGTCTGTATGTCACAGTGCCAATTAGGAAGGGACGCAAAACTAGAGAGAAAAAAAGGCCTGCATTCACACTTTCGCAGAAGCTTGATTCATAGACCTGTGACACATCAGGGAGATGAGTTTTTAGTGCCGTATCCTATTTTATGCCTATCTGAATAAAAGTGTGGAGTAGATGAGCTTTATATGCTTTTACCATTTAAATATAGTCCTGATTTAAAAAGACAGAAATCCATTAGCTCAAAAGAACTCGTGTGTATAATGGAGGCGGGAAAGCCTTGCCTGGTGCCTTCGTATTAACAAGCAATAATGGATTGTGTGTATAATACCCAATGAGCCAGATTGCCAAAATTATGTAGACACACATTACATTTCTATTATATATAAATATATTAGTGTCATTACAAATGTTTGGACACCCCTCCCTATAAAAATGACATGATCTGATGGGCTTTTTATATTGAAGCATCAGTAGATCCTATTTTGTGATATTCCTAGTATTATTACCTGATAAACCCTTTTATTTTTGGAATAGTTATGTGTAGATAATTGATAATCTTAATCAATTAACATATTACTTATCACCAATTTTAATGGTTTATTTAGTTAATTGTTTTTTTCTGACACAAATTGTAAATGTAACAAAATTCTTGAACTCTTAAAATCAGATACTCACAAGCATATCTCCATATACGCACGGTTTAATTACACGCTTTTCCATAAAATACTCCTTAATTAACCATTGTACTTATTATACTCTAAGTGTTAGGGCACCTACACATTAGGTAGTCCAAAAAGTTATTCCATCTACTGCAGAATAACAGCTTTCACTTTTCTAAAAAGACTTTACAAGATTTTGAAGTGGCATTTCATCTAAAAGTGCATTTGCGAGATCAGCCCTGATATTGGACGTCCAGAAGACATGACTAGACCACTTTATAGACCTTGTAAAAAATTAAATTGAGGTAATCCTTTTATGTGCCACATGAAGGAAAACACAGATAACAGCTTCCTATACTGGAGATCATATCAGTGTGATATCTCTCACATGCATCTCTCCATTTATCAGAAACACATTCTTTAGATCTCGTTGAACAAAGTAAAGGAAAGAAAAGAGTAGAACCGTATTTTGATGGATATCAGGGTTCCATTAAGAGAAATAAGACAATATTCGGAGCAACAGTTCAGATCATATTTATACAAGGGTTAAGTATTTTTGGTTAAACATTTTGGCTTTTTCTTTCTCCTGTCTAGCTTTATTTTACACTGCTCGACTCACTTCAAACTTGCAAATGATGTGCCGGACAAAAATAGACCTGGAAATGGAGCAGGCTGCCTCCTGATGTAGAACATCTCTATAAAGCTTCATGGTTTAGCTGAATATAGTGACAATAGTGCGCCATCTAGAGCTGCTCGCATAAACTGCACGGTTTGCTAAGTGAGAAAAGAAATCAGTTGGCAATCTGATTTCATCCAGGCTGCTGGCAGAAGGGAGGGAGGGGGAAAGCATGAACGACATACTGTGAGGAGACGTGTTTCGGAGGACGGGGGCTTTATTGTATGAAAGCTCTTCTGAATGCAGCACACTGTGTTCCACTGCTCTTTGGAAGAACGATGGGAGAAAGGAAAATATATAAAAGCCGTTCAATTATTCAGAGAAGTTGTTAAATATTAAAGCAAAGGTCTGCAGAGAAAGACGGGGGTTAGTCACAGTGAGCTTATGATAGAACATCATGTTTATATCTATGTAGTTTATATTAAAGGACTTCTTAAGTACCTTTTAAACCCAGCCTTTAGTACTTCAGCATCATGTTTGTGACTGGCAGTCTTTCAATCAGTTACTTTTAAAAATTCCACCCACCAATGTAAGCAAATATGTTTTCAGATATGAGGATTATTCAAAATGTAATGCATCACATTAGCTATTAACAAAGGTAGCAAAGTAAGCCTTGGAATATGTAAATGTGATGTCATTGTATATGGAATGTCAAATCATTTCAATAAATAGGATATATCATTATATAATATATTTAGAAATTATTTGTACAGATTACATTTATCTTACATTTATTGTCTAAAATGTCTTGCTATGCTTTAAGGAAATATATAACTATAGATTCACATACACTGTTTTTAAGTTTCAGGCTATAATAGGATTTTTTTTATACTGTAACTGCAATAGCAACCTCTACTGGCTCTAAGGACATCAGAACCTAAAGCAGAAAAAGACTTAAGCCAGAGTGCACACACTCAATGCATATTTGACTTCAAACACAAGCAGTATTACTGGGATTGATGTGTAGAACTATATTTGATGTATTGTTAAAGATGCTGTATAAAGAAAATTTTATATATTTTGTTAATGATAATCTTAATTGATTAACATATTACTCATCACCAATTTTAATGGTTTATTTAGTTTAATTATTTTTTTCTGACACAAATTCACAAGTTAAAATGCTTGAATAGGCTATAAAGAAATGTTTGGCTTATAAATATATGAAAGCAATATATGAAACAGTCATGGATACTGATGGATATTGAATGGGGTTCCCTCGCTGCTTCTGAATTTTCCTTGTTTAATCAGTTTTAGTGCTGGGCAGTCTGACAAGCCGACATTTTAATCAGTTTGGGAACAGCTGAGACACGATGCACTCACTGGAATTGTCGGACCTGGCACGTGTGTGCGTGAGTGCTGGTGTGTGTGTGTATGTGTATAAGTGTTAGATGACTGAATTCGTCTATTAGGATGCATGGCAGGCTGTTGATAGGTGAAACGGGAGGGGCGCCCAAATAAATCCTCTTGTAATCCCAGCCCTGAAACATCTTTTAAATTAAGGGGTTATGACTGATAGCTAAGAGGGAGGAGTCGGTGTAAAGGACCCTGGGGAGAGTCATTTGGATCATTTGGTCTCTCTTTCACATTTCTTTTGCCTTTTATTGTGGTCTCTCTTTTATTGTCTTGCTTTGGTTGCCATGGCAGTGCACTGACACATTGCTAGATGTCGAATATTTTTGCATCAGAGGGATGAATTTGACAAAACACAAGCTTGAGTGTGTTTATGTGGATGGATGGTTTTGCATTTGAGAGGGTGGATGTGCAACATTGAAGACGGAGAGTGTGTGTGTGTGTGTGTGTGTGTGTGTATATATGTATGTATGTATGTATGTATGAGAGGGAGGGAGAGAGAGTGAGGGAGAGTTGGATTAGTCTTAAGCTGGTGCTCAGCTGGTGCCATGAGGCAGCGTTTCATTAAAGTTAATGAGATTTTTGTCTTATTGTCTCTCTCTCTCTCTCGTTCTCTCTCTCTTTTCTCATTTATTTCTTACAGACGAATGATAACATGCAGTATTTTAATATTTAATCAAGGAAGAGAGACAGGTGCTAAAGAATAAAGGGTTTTTAAACAAGAGGGTCTTCTAGAGGCCTTAATATTTCACACTAAATAGATATTTTGTCAAGCACATGGTTTAGCAGACAAAGTGAAGACATTAATGTGTTCCAGTATGGATAAAAGTCATTTTTAGTCTTTGAGTCTTAATTAAACTGTTTTTCTCTGTTCATGCTAATGAACTTTACCTGTACACCATTTCTGTTCAGATATTGTGTCTTTTGTTGTTCTGTATTTCGAATGATAAATTAAAATATATAATATTAAATATTCACAACTACAAGTGATTAAATATGAATGAATATATGAATGTTTAGACACAAATGGCTGGTCATTTCTAAGTCTCTATTTTTCCCCTCACATTATTTTTCTTTTTTGCAGATGCTGAATGATAAGCATGTTATGGTGCGTGTCGGTGGAGGCTGGGAAACTCTTGGTACTTACCTAATGAAACATGACCCTTGCAGGTCAACTCAGCTCAAACCCTGCAAGCCCAGCATCAGCAGGTCTCCCCTCAACAGGGAGCTTTCTCGGGACAGTTACCTGGTTGTTGGCACACCATCACGCCTTAAAAAGCAAATGTCACACTCTTGAGCTAAACAAGAAATCATCAATATGGCATTTAAACAGATCATTTGCTGTCATTCGGTTCTATTTGTTCTGTTCTGAGCAAGGTAGAGGAAAGCAGATAGCCAAGTTGGCTTCTTGAATCTTTTTTTTTCTTAATCATATTTTTTTACATTAATAGCATAAGAAAATATTTTTTTGTAATGAACATTTCATTCTTAAGTGATTACATTGTAGACTGTGAAGTAAAAATGAACCCAATATTGTGTTGTCACTTACTAAAGCAGTAGGACATTATTTTAAACACTGCCTTTATTTAGGAGTAACTTCCTGATGATCTGACATTCATTCTGCCACTATTATGTTACGAACTTCTGACAAAAGCATTGCTTTCACTTATATTTTGAGTCTGTAACATTTAATATTGTAGTTGTAGATTGTATCTAAGTGAAGCATATTCTGGCCATTAATTGCACAGTAGTGTACATTATTTAGTTAATATTAAATATAAGGTTTTCATTTACTACTTCTTTATAATTACAGGCAGCGCTAAGTGAAATCAAGTGCTACATCGACCATATAATTATAATATGTGACTTACTAAGTATATTAACAGCAAACCTTTTTTATTCTGTCATTTGAGATATATATATATATATATATATATATATATATATATCTTCCAAAATCCAAAAATGTTGGCAAATGTTTTGTATATATGTGACTAGACATTATATATAAACTAACATTCTCACTAAAAATGTACGTAAACAGAAATCTATTGAAATGGTTTAGGGTTCATGTCATCCTGGGCAATAACTCGATCAATATTTGTGACCAATATTTGTGACCAGGGTCAATCTTTCTGTTTGGCTTGTTAGAGATGTTACATGTTTAGCATCATTTTATGGAAGTCAAATAATGCAATTTTCATAGGTTTAAAAGTAAACGTTGGGCTCCTTGATGCAGTTTCCTGACAATTCATTTTCAGAAAGCGATTTGTAAAACCATTCATGTGTATTTTGAAAACCTATGTTTGTAGAAAAGAGGAACATGTTAGTGGTGTGGGGTAGAAAATACTGAAATAGCTACAATTCACAACGGGCTACTTGAGAATGTGCAAAACAAAGGTTTTTTTTGGTGGTTATTACATCCTCTGACCTGAACATTACAAACATCTGTAGGTCTAAAAATAGTGCATGCAAAACAGCAAGACGAGCTTAGAACTGGAAGGTTTTTTTTTTTTGCAGACAGATATAACGTGACACTTACAGGCTTATTTTAAGTTATTTTTAGCCTTCATGTTACAGTTCACGTGAAAGAAGTAAAGACATTAAAAGTTACGTATGTACATTTTTTTTATTTGTTGAAATAAAAACCATGTTAAAATGAACCAAGTCTTTCAATATACTGAAATACATTTACAGTCAAAATGTCATGCCACAAATTGATTGCTGTATTTTTGTTAACGTTATGTAATAAACCCATCTAACAGTTGATCTATAAATAAAATGGTGCTACTTCATTTGCCTTGATCCAGTGGTGGGTAAAGTAAAAAATGTTTTGATGGTTTGCAGAATGTTCAGAACTGATGCTGCTTGAAATTCATACGCGAGACAAAAATAAATAAAATTACAGTTATACAATATTCTAGTTACTCCATATCAAGTCCCATACGGCCATTTATATTAATATATAACATCTTTAAGGTTTGTCATTAGATAGTTGACTTTCGACTTTGACTTTCTACTGTTTTAATGTGTCCTGTACATTACACAGTGGACAGGACTTGTGTATGGAGTAGGTAGAACTGGTGTACATGTAACGTCCTTGAGTGTTTTGTTTTATCTTTATTGTTCATCCACATACATTTTATATCTACCCCAAAATACTGCAGCTATGACCTTATATGTACAGTCCTGCAAATACTGGAGAAGATCTCTGTGGCCCCTGTGCAGTAGGAAAACACATCCAAGCCAATACTGGCAAATCTCAGTTTAAATTAATATTGGTAAAGAATCCTCTTTTTTAATTATTTTTTTTAAATAGCGTTTTTAAGACGAACTGTTCATATTGCACGTTATTAAAATGACGTTGCTCAGCAACTCACTTTGAAATAAACTGCAGAAAACTTTATTTTAATTGACATTGTTATATTTCTCGATTTTAGTGTGTGTGCTATGCTCCTCTCATAAATATCTTTAATCTGCTGCATGCTTGTAGTTCTGGTAACTGTAATAATACTGTATGTTAAAGTACCTGTACTGCAATAGTGTTTGATAGAAAGAACTGATTTAGTAGCATTTTAATTAATAAATCACACATTTAGTAAATATCACACTTGTGATATCACATTGTTGCTGTGAAGAAGCTGTTGCATTAATACTCTTCTTGCTAATTTGCTGTAATACAATACTTTTGGTTTCGATGAACGTATTTTCCTTCTTAAACGCACTGTAGCAAATTTGCTTTATATTATCTGTACTATAGTACACTTGGTTTAAAAAGACTGTTACTATCATATAAATTTGTTTTAATTAGCTGTTCTGTTGTATTTCTGGTTAATTGTTTGTACTTAATAATCTTCAGTCATTTATAATGTAACAGCACGCTCTAAATCATTGTTTTAAAGTAAAATTCATTTATGTAACATCCAGTACTAATTTACTTAAATCTTGCACAGTTTAACTGTCCAGCTAGAAGATCCTTGGCTCAGTTCCCTTGTTCTGTGGTCAACAGAATGTAACCCCCCAAATCAGTGTAGATCTGTGCATTTCATACCTTTATTAACAGTGCCTCACCATCCATTTGAAAAAAAGGTCAAAGTCAGTGTTGCATTTTTGGGCAGGTGTTTTCATTTACCTGATCTCCCTTCCTGCCCCTGCCTTCCTTTTACAGACTCCAATTACACCCCTCCAGAACACAGGCGTTACCATTTTATCATTTTAGGTAAACTCTTTGAAAACGTTAATAATATGACTCATGTCCAGAAACAGAATTAATCTACATTCAGATGTTGTTAACATACATGCCTATGCAGGTTAACCAAAAGCACTGCAGTTGGTGACATAAGCAATGACAGCGCAATGATTCAGGGAAGGCAACATCATTCATTCATTCATTCATTATCTCCCGCTTTATCCTCTATTAGGGTCGCGGTGGGGTTCCCCATGCCCATCCAGGGGAGAACATCTCGGGCGCTGGGCAGATAGACCCAGGACAGGGCGCCAATCCATCATTGGGCACACACTCACGCACACAGACACACTCTATATGGGGCAATTTTTGAGAATTCAATTGACTTGATCCATGTTTTTGGACTGTGGGAGGAAACCGGAGAACTCTGAGGAAACCCACGCGGACACGGGGAGAACATGGAAACTCCACCTAGATGGGGATTCGAACCGGGAATCCCTAGCGCTGAGAGGCGAACGTGCCAACCACTAAGCCACCGTGCCGCCGGCAACATCATTATAGATCATATTCTATCACTGTGTTCTGAAGAATGTGCTTTGTCACCATCCACACTAATCAGGAGTCAGATTAAGTCTGTTAAAGAGCTAAAATACATGTTTGGACACCGTGTCCTAAAACGAATATGTGTCAGCGTGGACATGAGCACTTGAGTTTTGAGTTGTCATGAGTCAACTGATAACAAAGGGTTAAAGTAATACTCCAGTCTCATCCTATTCATCAACTACTGCATCCATAATGTTTAAATGATAACAATAAAAGTGATAGCTTTACTGTTCTGTAAACTGGACCTTTAATACAAAATTGATGAGTTCAATTTAAATGTTTACTATATGTAACAAAATTGAAAAAATTGAAATACTAAATTATACCTCTAAACACTTTACACTGTTCAGCAATCGTTACCCCAAACGTCCAGTAAAAATCAATTCAATTTATCGGACAGAAATAAGGCTTAAAAAAGGCTGGAGTATTGCTTCAGGACTGCACCGGGACAGTTTGGGTAATGTAAACATTCTGCTACATTACACACCGAAAAACAAAATATCGCCTTACTATAGGAAGAAGACACTCCTCTATACAACACACATCTAAAAACCTCCAATGTCTAAACAGTAGCACTTCAATAACAAATAATTAGAATAGCGTTCATAGACTCGTCTTTGATCCTCACACTTTTACTTTTGTAATTAAAATCCTTTCTAATCACTCGAAACAGTAAAAATGGCATTGAGGGGGCATTCTAAAAATTACCGGTTCATACAAATGAAATCGGTTTGGAATCTACACAAAAACGGATTTGTACATTTATTTGTTCCAAAAACCTATAAATCCTTCCACATTCTAACATTCCATCCTCCTGTCATTAATCCTCCTCAGCAAAGAGCCTCAAACTCCACGTCACAACCTTCTAATCTCTCAGTTTGGTCTAAAGCACAGCATTTCCGCTGACAGACCTCATTCAAAGTGCTAATCAGAAACTAACGTGGCACTGATTTCTGATTTCTCTCGGAAAAAAAAAACTATAATTTATGACAGAAGGTCTGCTTACCACACACTCAAAGGCCAAAATCCAAACCGGGCCTTCTTTTATGTGTATAAATGCAAGTTTATTTAGCTGAGATAACAAACATGGCTTTCAGATAGATGGGTGTCCCACAGCTAGTTAGGATTTTTTTTTAGTGTGCGTGCAGCTGTGATTTTTCTTTTCTTTCTTCGTCAAAAGTGAAAACAGCACCATTGAAGATGTTTCTTATAATAAATAGATACAGTCACTTGTTCTCAGTGTATCTCCAAAGTGAGAGGAGTGCAATGGTGGAATGCTCAGCCAGATGTTTTTGTGGATATCTACATTTCTTGTGCTGACAAAATACTAAGTGCATCATCTTTTATGGGTGGATGAATGCCAACTTTAATTCATCCACAATTCAGATGCAGTGACATTTTTTTTTTTTAAATCTGGCCACCTTCAACAAGGCGCACAGGGAGCCATCTTCTGTCCAAGGACTGATGAGAGGTGTAAATATAGACACGTTAGTGAGTTCAGCAGTCTGAGCATGTAATGAATGACCAGTCCAAGCAACCGGATGTTGCCTGGATGTGCAGGCATCGTGGTAGGTGTCCTCACACCGTGCCATTCTCGTGCCTGGGTTTGTGGACAGCAGTGCGTACCGAAGGGGTGCTCAGGGACGGAGCCAGTGTGCACAAGAAGCCCGCCAGCAGCGTTAACCCCAGACCCCCCCAGGCGCAGAACATGGACCAGCCGTATCCATGACTGATGTCCTCGGGAAGGCCGTACAGGTAACGTGGATACCGTGACAGCTCGAAGTTGATGCCAGCAACACAGGTGCATAGGGAGATGATACAACAGGTTCCTGACAGAAAGAAGAAAATGTACAACATCACATTTTGAACCCTTATGATTCCACATCAGAATATACGTAACCTCATAAAATTATTTGAACTAAATGAAATGTATTTAAAAATGGTGTATTCCATATTTCTGCTTCTTTTTTTTAAATAAAACATGCTGCGTATCTTCTCTGTGTCTCTGTTGGTTTACTCTCTGACATTCTGGTTGGAAAACCCATATGACGTACTGTTTTAGACTCATTCATTCATTATCTTCCACTTTATCCTCTATTAGGGTCGCGGTGGGGTTCCCCATGCCCATCCAGGGGAGAACGTTTCGGGCGCTGGGCCAGGACAGGGCGCCAATCTATCGCTGGGCAAACACTCACTCACACAGACACGCACGCATACACACTCTATATGGGGCAATTTGGAGAACTCAATCGACTTGATCTATGTTTTTGGACTGTGGGAGGAAACCGGAGAACCCGGAGGAAACCCACGCAGACACGGGGAGAACATGGAAACTCCACCCAGATGGGGATTCGAACCGGGAATCCTTAGTGCTGAGAGGAGAACGTGCCAACCACTAAGCCACCGTGCCGCCCTGTTTTAGACTCATTCATTCATTATCTCCCGCTTCATCCTCTATTAGGGTCGCGGTGGGGTTCCCCATGCCCATCCAGGGGAGAACGTCTCGGGCGCTGGGCAGATAGACCCAGGACAGGGCACCAATCCATCGCTGGGTACACACTCACACACTCAAACACACTCTATATGGGGCAATTTTGAGAACTCAATTAACTTGATCTATGATTTTGGACTGTGGGAGGAAACCGGAGAACACGGAGGAAACCCACGCGGACACGGGGAGAACATGGAAACTCCACCCAAATGGGGATTCGAACCGGGAATCTCTAGTGCTGAGAGGAGAACGTGCTAAACCACTAAGCCACCGTGCCGCCCTGTTTTAGACTGTTCAATGAAATTCATACACATATCCAGTTTTGAAATGTGGTTTTACTCAGACATTTTAAAGTCAAAATTCCTTTTCCTGTAAAATATTATACTTTTATCAATAATCTATATGCAATTGATTCTAATCAAATAATCAATGTTTAATATATGACTCAGGCTTTAAAGGGTTTCATAATTGATTTGCACTTACATTAGAAGACCACCTGATGGCGCCAAAAACCTAGTGACTTTAAACAAGTCATCGCATTAAGTTTCAGATTTTATTTTAAAGGTCATCATTATAATATATGCACCTTGATATTCATATTTAATATATACACCTTGATAATATCATATTTCAATTCACGTTTTGCTATTTGTGTCATTTGTTTAGTTAATTTGGTCAACTAAACGATTGAAATAGTTAATTATATGTAATTATATGTATATTTCAGAATACTGATTATTATTATTCATTCATTCATTCATTCATTATCTCCCGCTTTATCCTCTATTAGGGTCGCGGTGGGGTTCCCCATGCCCATCCAGGGGAGAACGTCTCGGGCGCTGGGCAGATACACCCAGGACAGGGTGCCAATCCATCGCTGGGCACACACTCACTCACACAGACACACTCTATATGGGGCAGTGTTGAGAATTCAATTGAATTGATCCATGTTTTTTGGACTGTGGGAGGAATCCGGAGAACCCGGAGGAAACCCACACAGACACGGGGAATCCCTAGTGCTGAGAGGCGAACGTACTAACCACTAAGCCACCGTGCCGTCCGATTATTATGATTATAATCATTAAATGTTATTAATATTATGTTTTGAAGTAATTTCCGACTGCAACAAACTGGTGGATTTACCATTATTCTAAAGTTTATTAGCATAAGTTGACCGCTAGATGGCAGCACAGACAAAGCAATCTAATTAATGCCTTTGCCCATAAAAGTGGCAGCTCATTTTGGTAAGGCAACACCCATCATCAGTTCTTTTTTTTAAATCCCTTTTACTCCCAAAACAACTTACCTCCCATAAGGAAGAGCAGTCCAGCTACATACTGCATGAGGTCATGCTGTTGGAAGCAACCCAGCACCCCAATGATCCAGCCAAACAGGATGATGGCAACAGCCATACCGACAAAGCCTGCAGTCATCCTCCTCAGATCTGCACAAATGTTCATTATTGTAAAAGTCCAGATAGCAAAAACAATTATAGATAAAGTGTACAGTAATAAAATGGTTAAATGGTTAATGACAGTAAGGACAGTATCTAAAATAATATCTGAAATAAAGATTAGTGAGAATTATCAAATGTCATTCATTCATTCATTCAACTATAATGTATACAATTATTTTTTATATCCCTCCACCTTTCAAGAAACAGTTCTGTGCCCTACTGCACAAAGCAAGGTCCTTACTATCCCGACTAAAGACCTTTAATAATGAACTAGAATGATGCGTAAAGGTGTAAAAGTAAGTATTATAGAACATACTGTATCGTTAGCTGACTTGAATCCTGAAATATTCAGTTAAGCTAAGGTTTGAGCATCGTCGTGGGCTCTACAGATACAAAAACCTGACGAAATGTAATAAAAGAAATGTAGTTTGCAACTGTTTTCTTTTGCTATGCATTGTTTCATAGCTATTATACTAAAGAAGGTATAAGATAATATAATTTTTTGTATATGATAAAACTAAGATTTATTTCTTTCATTATTTTAGCCAGATATTGCTTTGGTGCTCTTGGTTTACTTTCATATAATGACATTTGGAGAAATAGGAATGCCTGTCTTTCTTTTATTCTAATTCCCAAAACCAAATAACTGCAGATTAGTTCTTCTCATAGTTTTTACAGCTGAATTTCTGAAAAGTGTATGATAAAAAAAAAAAAAAACACGGTATGGGCCGCAGCATTAAACCGAGGTTTGTTTTACACTCACGTAGTGCGTGCCATTCGTCCTGTCGTATGGTTTTGGTGATGTTGATGGGTAGATTTTTGGGCAGGACCGAGGAGGTGTAGTGATACGTTACTGGGATGCATCTCTGAATCAGACCTGCAAGAAAACAAATAAAATTAAAATAAACAGGACAAACCGAAATGAGAACCTTTTGAAAATGTATGTTATGATACCCGTCTTAAGTTATGATAGACATTCATTCATTCATTATCTCCCGCTTTATCCTCTATTAGGGTCGCGGTGGGGTTCCCCATGCCCATCCAGGGGAGAACGTCTCGGGCGCTGGACAGATACACCCAGGACGGGGCGCCAATCCATCGCTGGGCACACACTCACTCACACAGACACAATCTATATGGGGCAATTTGGAGAACTCAATTAACTTGATCCATGTTTTTGGACTGTGGGAGGAAACCGGAGAACCCGGAGGAAACCCACGCGGACACGGGGCGAACATGGAAACTCCACCCAGATGGGGATTCGAACCGGGAATCCCTAGCGCTGAGAGGCGAACGTGCTGACCACTAAGCCACCGTGCCGCCCGTTATGATAGACAGATTAACCAAATAAAAACATTTTAAGTTACTGCTTTAGGGGTCTCCACATAAAACTTTCTCTCAGACAAGATTTCCCACTAAAGAAATAGTTTAAAATTCATATAATAACTCGATAAATCACTCTTGGTAACATTAAGGACATTAGCTGGGGCGATTGTCTGGGGTGTTTAATAGTGTGCATCTGTGGGTACAAAGCTTATTTATGAGTGGGTGTGTGAGTGCGCAAGTAATCGAATAAGTAAGTGCCTGTCAGACAGCAAGCTGTGATACAGAGGATTAAAACCAAGTGCCATTTCCCTTCATCAGTCTCTAATTGAGGTAAAATCAGCAGGTGAGAAAATCAAACCAATTAGTCGCAATTATAGGAAGCAAATCTCAGTCATGAGTTATTTCAGCCTGACAGAGAATCAGTCCATTCAGTGTGTGTCATATCTCAACCGAATTACCTTATAACTTTCAGACATTGGAATTTGAGTCACTTTGTTTTTTTTTAAAAAATATTCGGTGTGGTGACCACCAAACCTTTCATTCATTCATTCATTATCTTACGCTTTATCCTCTATTAGGGTCGCGGTGGGGTTCCCCATGCCCATCCAGGGGAGAACGTTTCGGGCGCTGGGCAGATACACCCAGGACCTTATGCCCACCAATCAAACCTCCTCACTGGCATAGCAGCTGATCTAGTGTCGCTTGAAGATTTGTGAACCCTTGAAAATGGTTTATAAAAAGCTGACTTTAAACTTTACAATATTTTTAAACGAGTTCTAAAAGTAAAACCAAATCAAACACATGAGCTAAACATATAACAGATAATCCTTTATTTATTAAATAAAATTATCTAATAGTACAGATCCGTGGATGTGAAACGTATGCAAACTGTAAAGATCAATCATACAAGTAAAATTAAAGTTTTTTTTTTAAAAATCAATAAATGATAATCAGACTGAGCTCTGATTGGCCACCTTGTTTTATATCTTAGATATTTGTTTTGAAATTTTAAATTTTAAAGTGTAAAATTTTGTACTGAGATTTACATTATTTGGTAATTTCACTTTTGTGATTTTAAAGTGTAATATTCTGAGCTTAGATAAGATTTCTCTTGTTTGTAGCCAGGAATACTAACTACGTACCATTTCATTCATTCATTCATTATCTCCCACTTTATCCTCTATTAGGGTCACGGTAGGGTTCCCCATGCCCATCCAGGGGAGAACATCTCGGGCGCTGGGCGGACAGACCCAGGACAGGGCGCCAATCCATCGCTGGGCACACACTCACTCACACAGACACTCTATATGGGGCAATTTTGAGAATTCAATTGACTTGATCCATGTTTTTGGACTGTGGGAGGAAACCGGAGAACCCGGAGGAAACCCATGCGGACACGGGGAGAACACGGAAACTCCACCCAAATGGGGTTTCGAACCGGGAATCCCTAGCGCTGAGAGGCGAACGTGCCAACCACTAAGCCACCGTGCCGCCACCTTGTTTTATATCTTAGATATTTGTTTTGAAATTTTACTAAGTGTAAAATTTTGTACTAAGATTTACATTATTTAAGTAATTTCACTTTTGTGATTTTAAAGTGTAATATTCTGAGCTTAGATAAGATTTCTCTTGTCTGTAGCCAGGAATACTAACTACGTACCATTTAACATCTATAAAGTTAAGTTACTCAGTGTTTGCCTGGGCAGATTTATAAATTCCATGAATGAGACAGAATACCTACAGATCTACAAATGATCAGAATGTCAAGCATTTTTTTTTTCTCATAAAAGCAGAGTCAGGACCAGGAGGGCCATAAAATGATGATGTCTTTACAGACATCTGCTTTATTGTCATGAAGATGCAGAGTGAAGGCAATCGGCTCTGAAGCAGAGTTTCCCGTCTATATCAGTACCAGCAGATTGTCAGAGCCTGCTGTGAAAGATAATAGCCTGATCTGCACCACTGAGTTGTTTTGCTTGACTGTACTTGGTTTGTTTTATTGTGTTCTGAATTGCAGCATCAGCAGACATATAAAGCGCAAAGGCAGCACATATGCAAGAGAAAATTCATTAACCCTGTAAGGACTAAGTCTTTGAAAATGCATCGTAAATTAATCACATGATGTATCACACATTCAGCTGATGCGCTTAAGGCTTGAAACTAAAAGAGTTCGAAAAATACTTTTTTTAAAGTAATTTAAAATAATCCCTTGTGATTATAAACACATACTCTAAACTTACATTACATAAGAATATGTAGAGGGAATCATTTCATTAGAAACTATAAAAAACAACCTTTTATGTGACACAACAACCTTTTATGAGTGTGTTTGATATGTATGTAAAGTAGACGTGGAAATCGTGTAATAAAATGCCTTGTTGCAGTGTTACACTGCAAATGTTGAGTCCATGTGAAATTTTTTGCCCGGTTAAAAAAAAATCCATCTTAATGGTGTACAAGAGACATTGAACCTCATCTTTGGTTTTCAGTAAGATCTTGTGCGAAATTTGACAATCTCTTGAGGTTTTACTGAGACCTGAAATTCACAAGACTATAACAAACGAGGGCACGGTTGCTCAATGTTTAGGGTGTTTAACTATCAATCTACAGATTGGTGATTTAAATCCAAAGTCAATATGGATTTGTTCAAAGTTATCAATGTTGACCCTTAATGTGGGTTCTCTGACATTTTTCTTTTTGTTTGACTATTTTTTCCTGGGCGGCACGGTGGCTTAGTGGTTGGCACGTTCGCCTCTCAGCGCTAGGGCTTCCCGGTTCGAATCCCCATCTGGGTGGAGTTTCCATGTTCTCCCCGTGTCTGCATGGGTTTCCTCCGGGTTCTCCGGTTTGCTCCCACAGTCCAAAAACATGGATCAAGTTAATTGAATTCTCAAAATTGCCCTATATAGAGTGTGTCTGTGAGTAGAGTGTGTGCCCAGCGATGGATTGGCGCCCTGTCCTGGGTGTATCTGCCCAGCGCCTGAGACGTTCACCCCTGGTTGGGCATGGGGAACCCCACCGCGACCCTAATATAGGATAAAGCGGGAGATAATGAATGAATGAATGAATGTATCACACATTCAGCTGATGCGCTTAAGGCTTGAAACTGAAAGAGTACTGAAAAAGTAAGTCTAGGTAACAATCCCTTGTGAATATAAACACATCCTCTAAACTTACATTACATAAGAATATGTAGAGGGAATCATTTCATTAGAAACCATAAAAACCAACCAACCAGAGTGTGTTTGATATGTATGTAAAGTAGACGTGGAAATCGTGTAATAAAATGCATTGTGTTACACTGCAAACAATACGTTATCACCATGTTGAGTCCATGTGAATTTTTTTGCCCAGTTAAAAAAAAATCCATCTTAATGGTGTGCAAGAGACATTGAACTTCACAAGAATATACTGTGAGCCACAACATTTAAAACACCTCATCTTTGGTTTTCAGTAAGATCTTGTGCGAAATTTGACAATCTCTTGAGGTTTTACTGAGACCTGAAATTCACAAGACTATAACAAACGAGGGCACGGTTGCTCAATGTTTAGGGTGTTTAACTATCAATCTACAGATTGGTGATTTAAACCCAAAGTCAATATGGATTTGTTCAAAGTTATCAATGTGGACCCTTAATGTACCCACATTCTGACTTTTTCTTTTTGTTTGATTATTTTTTCCTGGGCGGCACGGTGGCTTAGTGGTTGGCACGTTCGCCTCTCAGCGCTAGGGATTCCCGGTTCGAATCCCCATCTGGGTGGAGTTTCCATGTTCTCCCCGTGTCTGCATGGGTTTCCTCCGGGTTCTCCGGTTTCCTCCCAAAGTCCAAAAACATGGATCAAGTCAATTGAATTCTCAAAATTGCCCCATATAGAGTGTGTCTTTGTGAGTGAGTGTGTGCCCAGCGATGGATTGGTACCCTGTCCTGGGTCTATCTGCCCAGCGCCCGAGACGTTCTCCCCTGGATGGGCATGGGGAACCCCACCGCGACCCTAATAGAGGATAAAGCGGGAGATAATGAATGAATGAATGAATGAATGATATTTTTTCCTGAAGCACATCACCCCACATGTGTCACATGGCCAAATTATGTAATGGACATTTTTTCTCTTATGGGGAAATTATGCAAGGGCAGGATTAAGAGAAAAATAATGCTTTAAATGTCACGAAAGTTACTAAAACATAATGCTCTCTGCTAAACAGCAAAAGATGGGAAGATGAATTACTTCAATCTTCAATTCCAATGACCCTAAACACTTAAAGACATGAAGGTGAATGCCCTTGAGTGAGAGCACTACATAAATCTGATTAAAAATGTAATGGATTTTTCAGTGTAGACTGGAGGAGAGCCAGTACATTGCTACTCAGATGTGTAAACGTAGGCGAGACAAATCCAAACAGACTGCGATTACATGTAATTAAGGTAGATTTTAAAATATAAATCGGCAGACCGTTCTCAGCAACAACAAAAAAAATAGTAATTTTAACAATTAAAACCAGCCACCGTCATTAAAATGTGGTCTATATCTCACACGGTGACTTACAGTGCTCACTAGGATGTTTGCCCGAGCCGTCAATATGTTACGAGTGAGAAGGAGAGGTGCATGCTAAGCCATAAATCAGTGAGAAACATAATCCTGGTTGCTGGCTCTCTTTCAGCTGTGCTGGATTGGTTGAGTGCTTTATCATTAATGGTATATACACAGCCACTTAGAGACACCAGAGAAATCCAATAAACAGATTACTGTTGACATTCAAGTTGTCTGGAAGCCAAGACAGAATGGAAAGTAAGGATTTGTGCGAAAAGATGACAAAAGAGTGCCGTATGAACCGGTCTGCACCTCACACAGGGCATACTATGTGTTACTTACAAAGATGTGCACATACAGAAGTTGCAGTGTTGTGGGAACGCTGAAGGTTTTGAATATATAAAAAGACTTCACAGTCAGGGATAAAAGTCAGGAGAGGGAGAGAAACAGATATAGAGAGAATGAAAGAAAAAAAATGCTAATTCCTAATTGACTTATTTGTATCTGCATTAGCTTTTATCTTATAAGTGTTCCTGGAATGATACAGCACTTTCTGGTTCTCTCTTTCTCGCTTTATCTGACACACACACGCATACACACACAGACAGACAGACAGACAGACAGAGAGACAGACAGACAGACAGATACGCAAACAGTCATTTTTGTAACAACATATTTTTTCATTTCTAAGTAAAAAAATAAATAAAAACAAGATCATCATTCCACTATAGATATTTTTACTCAGTGTAAAAGTTTCTATAGCAGCAATGCGATTTCTAGTACTTTTATTTTTAACTGTTTATTTTTCCTTATAGACAGACCATTGGATTAAAAATGTATTTATTGATACATTTATTCAATATCTACGCAGCTGATTCTAATTGGGGTTGCAGAGGTGCTGAAGCCTATTTCAGCCCTCATTAAGCAAAAGGTGGGGAAACACCCCGGAGAGGTAAACAGTATATCGCAGGGCTGTAACACAGACAAACACATTCACATACAGTATATCCACATCTAGAGGCTATTCAGTTTTTTCCATCTTGCTTGCCTTGCATGCATTTTGAAATGATTCTGTCAGAGAACAAGCATTTTTCTTAGAAGAGGCACCCAAGTTCCCCTTCCTGGAAGTTGAACTGAGACATTTTTCCTCAATTATGCTACCACAAATTAAATATAATGTTCATGAAAAATGTCTTACATACAACAAGACTTTCAGTACACAGTCCACATGCAATATAATTCATACCCATGCATGTACAGCAGGCATTGTGTTTGAGTTTTTGGAAATTTGTCTATTAAGTTTTGTTGGAAATAATAATAATAATAAAAAAATAAATTTGTAGGGACATCAGCCAAAGAGAATTGTGAATCACAAACACCTCACTGACTAAATGGCTCAAAGCAGGCTATCAAGAGCAAATTTTAGGCAAAGAAAATGTAGCATCACATAATCCAAAGAATTCCCCTTTCCTGTTGCTTTATGCTAATAGAACAGTGAGAAAGTGGGATAACCAGCCGAAATCAATTATTGCTTCTGTAATGCGTCAACAGTTCAAGCTGATGGAAGTGGAGTAATGGTATTGGAAATGTTTTCTTGGCACACTTAGGGTCCTATACCCGTGGATGGACCCTAATTACCTAAGCATCGTGTGATCTACAGATTTCATTCCTTTATAGCAGCTGCTTGCATTCCAGCAACTGACTACAGAAAAATTTCAGCAAGGAATGCACCACGCCACAAAGGTCAGCGAGCCATGAAATGGTTCCAGGAACATGGCGGGAAGTATTCCTTGTTTTCCTGGCCCATACAGACCCAAGATGTTAATCCCATAGGGGTTCTGGGGCGAGGGAGAATAAGCTGTTTACAGGATGCAGTACCTCCGGTATCTGTGGTAACTGAGAGAACCAATTAAATCTGGTCAATATTCTTGCAGAACTATTTTAACACCTCTTGTAATCTACGCTTGGGCTGTTTTGCAAAAAAAATATCAAACTAAATGTTGAAAAGGTTTCAATTGAGAAACTATTTTTAAAAAATGTAAAATTATGTTTAGGATCTAATGAAACCATGACTATAACATCACATTATGTCATATGATGACATTATTATCCAACGTGCCTTACAAGTAAGAATTTATTCAAGTCATAATACAGGGTCAGCCATAAAATTCTGCAGAAATACAACAAAAACCACATTGACTGAAAACTCACTCCAGCTATGTTCCTACAAATTAAAAAATATTTAAAATTATTTTATAGCTACCAGCCTTTTTGTCTCTAGTCTTTTTGGATCCATAATTTAACTTGGACTTTTATCAGTGAAATCCTATGAAACCATCATTCATTTTAAAGTAAACTGCTTTGTTTATATAATTCTCACTTAATTATCACTATAATTTTATTATGTATCTGACAACATAGAAGGATCTAGCCCTCGTTGCTAATCAACTAACATGGCCTTTACAGATTTTAACATGAACAGCTCTTTAAATAAAAATTAAATGAAATAAAAAAGCATGTGTATGATCTGGACGAATTATTGCCCTTTAGATGGTGTGTGAACATTACATAATTAGATATTTGGACACACAAACATTTGTAAATATGACCACACACAGTTTCCCTATTAAGAGTGTTTGTGTGTTGTGTGTGTGTGTGTGTGTGTGTGTGTGTGTGTGTGTGTGTCTAATAATTATATCCTTGTAGTTCTGTGACTTGTGTTTGATAAAACCATTTCTAGAATGCATGATGCCTGATTAGAAGCCCTTATGCATTAACCTTGATTTTTTTTCCCTGTGTAGCTCCTTAGGCCCTCCAGTCTGTGTGTACTAATACATTATTCAAGATTTTTTTTGTACACCCACCCTCGGCCACCGAGACGACTGAGCCATTAAACTAATCTAAAATGTATTAAACCATTTCAGCATCAGGAGACTAAAATTTCAGACCATTTTTTTTAGACCTTCACCGAATATGTTTCAGCACCATGGACAGAGACCCATGCTGACTCAGACTCTGTTTATTGCCATTGCATAAAGCATCAATTATAAATGAATAAGAGCTGAAACCCAATATAGCTTGTATCTAGCACAACATGCCAAGTATGGCAGTTCGATTATAATGAGCAATAAGATGAGAAGGCTACTGGAGTTGCTCCACAACAGACTCATAAAAGCATGTTTCTATGGACCTCACTGCACAGTGTGCGCTTTCTTGAGGGAAAAGAGACTTGCTTTAAATTATTATTACAAAGCTGGAAGCTTTAGTTGTTTTTTTTCCAAATATTTTACATTTAATGGGGCCTCTGGGGCTTTAGGTATCCACTCTGTTTTCAAAACAATGGTCTTATAGCTAGAGAGACACTAGAACACTAGAAAAACACAGGGTTTCTCTAAATCAATTCTGGTTCTGTTTTCAGACCATTAAAGGTTTTTGTGAACACAATCCTCACAATAAAATCTGGTACAGGTACCAAGGCAGTGTTGTCTGCGTTGAATTAAACCTTGGTAATGCATATGGGGGGAAACAATAATGTATGACCCATATAAAAAAAAAATGTGCATTTGATTGTTTTATATGTTTTAGGAATTTAGACCACCATATTAAAAAAAAAGAATATGGGCTAATGCACAGAACAAATTAAAGGGAAACCACGAGTTTACCACTTCAAGCTTCTATTAGACTCAAACATCACCTTTGTAAATGAGATCATCCGTCTCCAGGTCGAAGCCTTCCCGGTGACATTTCCTCCACAGGCCGGAGACGGTGGAGTTGAATCGGCGGCTGCAGTGCGACTCCATCGCGGACGGTAACGCGGCCATGTGCCTCTTCTCTCGGCTCAGCCAGCCTCTTGTTTCCGGCGGCATACGAAGAGGGAGGTTGGCGATGGAGATGTAGCCCGGGTCGTTGCGGTTGCTCGCGTAGCTCTTGCAGCGCTCCCGGTGCCGACGCGCGTCCGTCTCGTACCAGTAGTCGGTGCAGATGGCCATGGCGAGCAGGCAGAGGGATCCGAACGCCAGCAGCAGGCCTGCGCCGGTCAGCAGCTTGGCGGCGGCGGCCATCTTTCACAATCGGACTCAGAAGAAGCGCCGCTCCTCCATCACCGACACGCTGGACCTCGGGGGCCGCACGACGCCGCCGTTACTCATTGATCCCACCGTCCGCCAAGCAGCGAGGGGATGCTGCGAGCATCGAAAATAAACCGACGGAGGGTGGAGGTCTCTCTCTCTCTCTCTCTCTCTCTCTCTCACTCTCCCTCTCTCCTACACCTCCTCACATGCACCTCACTTCTACAGCCTGTGATGCTCAGTGTTCTACCCCCATACAAAAAGAACAACAACACAGTCTGTTTTTACAGTTTTACATCCATCCATCATCCATTTATTCATTCATTATCTCCTCTTTATCCTCTATTAGGGTCGCAGTGGGGTTCCCCATGCCCATCCAGGGGAGAACGTCTCGGGCGCTGGGCAGATCCAGGACTTAATCCGGAAACCGGAGAACCCGGAGGAAACCCATGCAGACACGGGGAGAACATGGAAACTCCACCCAGATGGGGATTCGAACCGGGAATCCCTAGCGCTGAGAGGCGAACGTGCCAACCACTAAGCCACCATGCCCCCTCCATCCATTATCTTCCACTTAATCCTCTACTAGGGTCGTTGGGGGGGGGGGGGGGGGTTTCCCCATGCCCTTCCAGGGGAGAAAGTTTCGGGCGACACACTCCATACGGGGCAATTTGAAGAATTCAATTGACCTGGATTCATGTTTTTGGACTGTGGGAGGAAAGCGGAGAACCCGGAGGAAACCCATGCAGACACGGGGAGAACATGGAAACTCCACCCAGATGGGGATTCGAACCGGGAATCCCTAGCGCTGAGAGGCGAACGTGCTAACCACTAAGCCACTGTGCCGCCTCCATCCATTACCTTCCACTTAATCCTCTACTAGGGTCGTTGGGGGGGGGGGGGGGGGGGGTTCCCCATGCCCTTCCAGGGGAGAACGTTTCGGGCGCTGGGCAGATACACCCAGGACAGGGCGCCAGTCCATCGCTGGGCACACACTCACTCACACAGACACACTCCATACGGGGCAATTTGAAGAATTCAATTGACCTGGATTCATGTTTTTGGACTGTAGGAGGAAAGCGGAGAACCCGGAGGAAACCCATGCAGACACCATGGAAATCCACCCAGACGGGGCGGGAATCCCTTGAGAGGCGAACGTCTAACCACTAAGCCACTGCCGACCTTCCACTTAATCCTCTACTAGGGTCGTTGGGGGGGAGGGGGGGGGGGGTTCCCCATGCCCTTCCAGGGGAGAACGTTTCGGGCGCTGGGCAGATACACCCAGGACAGGGCGCCAGTCCATCGCTGGGCACACACTCACTCACACAGACACACTCCATACGGGGCAATTTGAAGAATTCAATTGACCTGGATTCATGTTTTTGGACTGTGGGAGGAAAGCGGAGAACCCGGAGGAAACCCACGGACACAGGGAGAACATGGAAACTCTGGTTTCTTTGGTTTCCTCTCATAGTCCAAAAACATGGTTCAAGATCAATTGAATTCTCCAAATTGCCCCATATAGAGTGTGTTTGTGTGAGTGAGGAAGTGATTGTACCTTAGGGATAAAGCAGAAGAAAATGGATGGATGGATTATATTATAAATGTTTCCCCACCGAGGCTTTTTTGTGGGTTCAAAGTGAAGTCTAAACAAATTTAACACTTTAACAATCTGCTTATAACGAATTTAACTGTGATTTGTTGTTTACTGCTGCTTCCACATAAGTAATCCCATCAGCAAATGACTGTGAAAATGTTGTTTTCAAAAATGTAATTACATCTTATTTTTCATTAGGCATCCAACATCTAAAACTTTAAAATGCTTAAGATCCTCAGCGATGGATTGGCGCCCTGTCCTGGGTGTATCTGCCCAGCGCCCGAGACGTTCTCCCCTGGATGGGTATGGGGAACCCCACCGCGACCCTAATAGTGGATAAAGCGGGAGATAATGAATGAATGGATGAATGAATGCTTAAGACCCAATAAATTAGCTTTAAAAAAACAGTAAATAAAGCAAAAGTGGTTTATATAAATGTAGGTCACAACTTCTAACCTTCACTTTTATTATAGCCAAAATTTGTTCAATCTATTTCTTCTGTCCACAAAAATAAGTTTCATTCTGCAGGTACCATATTAGAGTCCTGGTTGTTTAAGCGGCTTTAAAAAAAAAAAAAAAAAAAAAGAACATGATTTCCAGACATACTCTGATTTCTAGAGGTAATATTCTTTTCTAATATCTTTTGATTTAAACACTCACTTATTGTTCTTGTGTGGAAAACCTGTCATCTTATATTTTGTATAAATCACTTTATCAGCAAGACAACCTGGACACAGAACACAAAAGTTCAAAGAAACATGAAAAATTAAATACCCAAAACAATAAAATATCTGCAAGCAGGTAATCATGTGATTTGCAGAAGGCATCCGTCAGTATGATTTGTGCCGAGTGCTGAAATCCAGTTAGAGGAACTAAATACTTACATTACACTCAGCTCCTCTGAGAATACTTACTTGGCACTGCGAACTCAATAGACAATGTATTTACCTTTATGCAAAGTGCAGATTTTTATAAAAGTACTTAAAAGCACAGATTTATATCGCAAAATTACGCATTGTTATTGTTTAGTATATTAAAATGTTTTGCAAAAACCAGGCTGTGATGGATTGTGGAGCCCTGACTGTAACCGTAACCCAGGCCTGCCGAGTATCTCATTTCAAATCCATATTCTCACGTTGGATGAGGCCAGGCCTGCACTCAGGTTTCTGCTCATCACACTGATGATGGGTTGAGAACAAGGCTTGTTGTAGGCTTGCTAAAAAGGTATTTAAAAAAAAAAAAAAAAAAAAAAACAGGTAAAGCAAAAAGTTAAAGCACAGTTACTTTATACTAATTCTAACTAGATTCATGACCAAACATTTATCATTAAAAGCATAATATTTTGAGTTTTGCCAATTTTCTTTACATAGGAAGGTAAAACTAAATAAAATAAATAAATAAAAAAACGAATGAAATTGGGGAAAAAATAATACAGTCAGGAACTATCTGCAAGCCAATCGTCATCCCTGGTGACCATGCAGATCTCGCCCAGTGGGAAACGATCATTGAAGAGGAAATCGATAAATTTCAGCCGGCAGTAGAGGCAATTAAATCACCCGGCGGCTCTGACTGACAATAAGACCATTTTGTAAACGGAGCAGACTAGCTTTGGAATATACAGGCAACTCCAACATTCTCAGCAAGCCACTTCTGGGCATCTGATAAAGGAAGGCAACCCAGGGAGTCGTTATGGCAACTCCCTGCCTTTGCCAAGCAGACTGTGTCAAATTTGGATGAGTGCGAACACATAATCAATACCACCCTCTCGCATCCCATATGACAGTTCAGACCCAAGCTGTGCCGGCCAGGGATGCCGTTGTACTACTCCATCGAGGAGCATGTTTTCTCCTTAATGAGAGTGCCAGGTGAACCAAACAGGGGTTCCTTTACTTTTATAATACAGCATGTTCACACTAAGGAAATTAGGATTAAGAACACATGATGGTTGTGGAAAATTTTAAATAGCCATTAAAAAGGGGTTTAGTAGTGCAACACTCACACGTTGATCTATACATGGAAAAAAATAAAGCCATGAAATTACATTAAAAAAAAAAAAAAAAAAATGTTAAATAACTTTCATTTAAAGTGTTTTTAATCAGTAAAGCATTAATGAAAATACTAGTTAAAAAGTTGCTATTTCGGGCAGCACATTAATGAGATTAAACTATTAAGACTAAGATCAAAACCAAATCAAGTAGTTTGTTAAATGTTTAGACTTTAAATAGTGTTATTTTACTTCTTTTTCCACAAAACCTACATCTTTTGCCTTGTCCAACCACATCCCCCCCTAAAGTTCCAGTAATATCGAATATTCTCTAGCATTAGTCTTATTAATCTGGCAACCACCCCAAACAATTATTTCTGCAAGTGGTTCAAGTTGGGTAAATGTTCCAATGCCAAGCCTAATGCTGCCAAATTGCGTACGGCAATTTGTAGATGATATTCAGTCATTGATTCATGTCCCTTAATGTGTATGTGGTCAATATAAACAAGTACTTTCTGAAGGAGAAAATGGCATGTTCAACGGTTTTGCCATTTAAGTAATTTCCTAGTTCATGAACCTAAATCTTTGGCTTCACATTTAGAGTGAACTCTAAAAGCCTTCTAGGCGAAACAACAATTTAGAGTTATTTCCAAAAACGGAGAAAATTAAAAAGACAGACAAAAAGGTAATTATTTTGAAAAGTATATTATCAAATAAAAATACATATAATTCAGATATTTTTATTAAATCCGTAACCTGGTGGGAGTGTTTAAAATGTCTCTCACATGACCGACTCTTTGTACAATAAATTACTCTTTAAAATATATACATTTACAGAACTCCTGATTTGTCGACCATTGTGGACTTCAGTAACATTATACAGTGTGCAATCTTATTTTTCATACTATACTGTTCTGTATGAAACGACGGTCATGCTTAAATATAAAGTAATTCATGTTTCTCCGTAAAGAGAAATTCAGTCTCATTTAATAAGAGATCAAAATCCTCGCCCTGTCTGCTGAAATAAAGTGGCCCAAAAAAATGAGATAATGGGAAAGAACGCAAGGTAGCAAAATGTAAAACCTTAAGCTAAAAAAAAAAAAATTGTATTCATCAAAAAACCGAAAATCTGAAAAAGTGGCATAGTGAATAACCAGTTACAGAAAACGGTTACTAAAATAACACTGGACACAGATTGAAGCAGCATGATTCACTTACAAGTAATACTTAGAAATATCAGATTAGTGCACCGCTAGTGAATGTCTCAAAGTGTGTGACGAGGAAGGCATGCAAGTGTGAGTTAAAGAGATTTACCAGATTTACGATTGCTTATTATAAACCAATTGCTAGATTTATAAAAAGAAAACTGAACACTCAAACTGTTTCACTACCAGTAATGTACCAAAGTATTAAAGAACTCATATTGAACATACTTATGATCAATATAACTTTTAACAATCCCAATGCATAGTTCTGTGAATCTGTACCTGCTCTGCTCTGCTCTCAAAACCCCATCTTCTGAGCTTTTTTGCCTCTCGAGATTTTACATTCTATGATTGTATGTTCAGCCTGAAACCAATATTTAGGAATTCTCCTTTCATTCAAGACACTGGCTTCACAGTGCCACTGTAACTCTGAACAAAGCTTGTACACGAACCTGAAAGAACATCTCTTTGGGTCAGTTTTAAAAATTTAAAGCTTAAATCCTGGCATCGCTGGTCATCTGTACTCCAGTCTGGTACACTGCAGTCTTTCATTTGAAAGGAACAGCAACACACTCCTGTCTATTCGGCTATAGCCGAAAGCAGAGCCATGACTCCTACACCACTGAAGATCAACAGGATTTGCAGTAGAGAGTGCCTGAGGAGAACAAAGTAAAGCCCTAGTGAATACATACTATATATGTGTGTGTGTGTGTGTGTGTGTGTAGGTACACTTTTTTTAGTTGGTTTACTTGAGCAGGTTGGATTTGATCTCATTTAGTATTATTATTATTGACATAATCCTATTAACAATGACATTCAAAAATGTTTTCAGAGGTACTGTTCTAAATCATTTAATTTAAAGCCCCTTAAAATGCAATGACAATGATGTGGTGATTTGCTATGTTAGTGTAATAACTGTAACTGTCCATCTATACTGCAAGTGAAAACTGATTAAATGGACAAGTGTAGAAATACGATGTGTTTTTAAACAGGTAAACTTCTGCGTTACCCTAAATCATGTTTTAGTTTGACCCGTTTACCTAAAATTGGTTTCCTCCAGAAGGTCAGGCACCACACTGACCAGCGCGATATAGAGGAAGCCTCCAGAGCTAAAGGGCAGAATCCAGGCAGTTGCAATTTCTAAAAAAAAAAATAATAATAATTAGGGGTGAGCTGCAATATTCACTGATTCGACGATTCGATTCGGAGAACTGTAGTCGACTATGAACCTCATAGTCGAATGTACCATTTTGACCACATGGCGGTGACCATGGCTGCTGCTAAGCATTAGTTTTTACATTAAATGTCTTTGTTTTCGTTATATATATATATATAGCCTTTTGTCAAATAAAATCATCATAATTTCTAGAAAAAAAAAAAAAAAAAAAAAAAAAAAAAAAGGTTTTCTTTTGTTAGAAAAACAAGTAAAATATAGTAAAAAAAAATCTTTTTTAAAAACTATGCTTATAGCGCCATCTTGTGGTGAAATTTTAACTGATTCGACTATCAGTCGACTATGGGGAAAATCTGACGAATCAGATTCGACTACGAAAATTTGTAGTTGAATACAGCCCTAATAATAATAAATAGAGTGAGTAAATTGGTACAGAATTAATCTTATAGAGCTAAAATATAATCAGAACATCTTTAGACTGGGTGTAAGCAGAGCCACAATCAGGCTCACAGAAGCCAACAGGCAGGTTTCTCTGAAGGCAGTAAATTGTAATGAGCACACATCTAATAACCGATAACTAAACTCAAAATAAAGGTTAAGTCCTAGAGTTTTGGTCGCTTACCTGCTCCCTGCTGTGAATGAGCAGACAAGGCAAAACACGCCCCGAGGACTCCACCCAAAGCTGTGGACAACTGCATGCGAGCAGCACTCCAGCGATCAAAGCCAGCTCGCAGCAGGATGGCAAAATCTCCAACCTTCAAAAACAAGTTTCACCGTAAACCTCTTGTTGCTAAACAAAAACAACATCTCATGCATATTAATAAAGCTATAAAAAGAGATTTCATTGCTATACTGTCACTATAAATTATTTGCTCTAATGAGGTGGCCATTTCCGTAACACACTATATATAATAAGTGATAAGGACACATAAGGGAATCCAATTAGCACTAGAAACACATTGTGAACTGGATTACACAAAGGATTTGACATTTTCAGGTCCGTTTAGACCAGTAAGAAGTGGTTTGTCACTACATGCAAAAGTTATCATGTGTCTGTGTGGTAATACAGATGAAAAGTTATTGAATTGCAGCAAAATACCCATTTATGCATGTTCGTAAAAACTGGAAAGGCAAAAGAAACCTCACCTCATGAGGGATTTCATGCAGAAGGATTGCGAATGTTGTGAGAACGCCAACCTGTCAGAGACAAAGAGTTCTCGTGTTAATCAGCAGACTGATAATATTTATAACAAGTAAAAATAATAATAAGATTTGTTCAGATTTCTTTCGCTTTATCCTCTACTAGGGCTGTGTGTGTGGGGCGGGGTACACCCAGGGCAGGGCATCAATCTACTGCTGTTTTTAAAAAAAAAAAATTATTTCTTTCGCTTTACTCTAAACATTACTTATGTATATATTAAGTTTTTGTAATAGTGCCTTTTCCTGATTTGTATATTATGCATACATTGGTGGCCTTTACAATTTTTAGGTGAAGGACAGATTAAGAATTCACATTATGAGTGCTGGGGTGGTGCAACAGTTTAGATGCCAGCACTCAAGTCTGAAGTGGGGACTCAACTTCTGATAGGAGGCAAGTGATCTCACTGATGCTGTGTGTAAGGGCATTCCAAACACCAGCAGGTAACACAGCCATTTTAGTCTAGAGTCTCCCCAAATGCCCTGACACTGTTGAGTACAACGGTCTTGCTGCTGCTCTTGCTTTACAGGTCAGCAGTCGTCACCTGTCCTCCTAAGTCAGTTTGGGAATTGGAATTTTTACGCCAAGACAGCTCATAGGTTATTTTCCTGGCAGGAGTGGTTAGTTTAGTAACAGTCTATGGGGGTAAAGGGGTGTTCAGATGTGCCTTTTCAAGTCCAGTGAGCAATAAAAATTTCAGTATTATATCCGGGTTTATTTGAGTAAGAGCGTCTTTTATCGTGGATGGAATGCTAAGTTGGCATCTGGCCTGATGGTACAGTTTGCAGTCCAGTAATAGATGCTTGACTGTCAGGGAGGTTTGGCAAGTTTCACAACATGGTGGGTTCTCTCCTTTCATCAGGAATGAGTGTGTTAGCCTGGTATGCCCAATTCGACATCTAGTATAAATGATCTGGTTCCATCGGTTTTCAAAGGTGGCGGTCGGCCTGCTAAGTATATTGGGGTTGATCTCGTGTAGTTTGTTGGTAGTCTGTCTGTCCCATTCAGCTTGCCATTCGTTCATTATATATGAGAATGTCAGTTTGGGAAACCAGATGAAGCTTGACTGGTAGGAAAATTTCACACTTACAAATGTGCTGTTTCAAAGAAGCTAAAAATATTAAGAGCTTCGCCATTTAAAATTAAAAGGTAACAATGCAAGATATATTAAAATAATCTAACTTTTATACTGTGAAACATTTGCCGAGTAATACTGGATTCAAAATACGTGGATTCAAAATCCACGTTCTGATATTCTGAGTATAGTTAAAAGTATCCAGTCACCACAATTGCATGCTTTCGCATGGCATGAAGGCACAGATTGCTGTCGCAATATCCATTTACAAAATTTGGTAGGTATATCTTAGTTCTTAAAATAAGAAATGGGCGTGGCGAAACTGAAATTCCATTATTAGTCTTATAATGCCTTGTTTATGTCCAATTGAGTGAACAATACAGAACATACAGGATCGCGTGACCACAAATCTGCAGCCTGCAGTTTATTTCCTCTAAGACTCCCACAGTGGACAAGCTGTGAGCCGTATGCTTCTCCAACTGGACAATTCCAACTCCAGAAACATGCGGTTCTCCTATTAATACTACACCATCACAAAAAGCACATGCAACTCGTGTACTATAATCCCATAAAAACGTGCAAATCAGCCACCACGTAATGTTTAGTGAGCTTAAAGGTAGAACCAGGTGACCCTGGATGATACAAAACACAAAAACCTTGCTTACCATCATGCCCCGTAACAATTGTCACAGTAAAAGTGTTTTAAACTTTAAAAATAATAAGTTCTCTTGAAGATGTCGATGGTCTGATAATGTAGTCCAAACCTCAGTCCACGTTTTTTTTAACGATTTATTCAATTCATGAAATCTGCACAATTTTACATTTTAACATGAGGAACAATGATCAGAGTGGCTCTAATGAGTTGAAGAAACTCACAGGGAGAATTAATGAGGACAAATATGCAGCAGCAGGCCTCTCATCTGTGAGCTCTCTTACCTTCCTGCTGACTAAGAAGCTCCCCGCTACTGCCAGGCCATGGGTGAAGTTGTCGATACAGTTTGCGAGAAGGTTCAGATAGCCGCTCGTCTGAGAAGACAAATGAGTTACAGCAGACTCATCATTGTTGCCATTTTTTTATTTGTTTAAATCATTCTAACCACAATGCACATGTTTGGGGAAATAAGAAAACCATTTAGCTTTTCCCCACTAAAACATCATTCATTCATTCATTATCTTCCGCTTTATCCTATATGAGGGTCACGGTGGGGTTCCCCATGCCCATCCCAGATACACCCAGGACAGGGTGCAAATCTATCGCTGGGCACACACTCACACTCTATATGGGGCAATTTGGAGAACTCAATTGACTCGATCCATGTTTTTGGACTGTGGGAGGAAACCGGAGAACCCGGAGGAACCCCACGCGGGCACGGGGAGAACATGGAAACTCCACCCAGATGGGGATTCGAACCGGGAATCCCTAGTGCTGAGAGGTGAACGTGCTAAACCACTAAGCCACCGTGCCACCAAAAAAAAAAAAAAAAAAAAAAAAAAAAAAAAAAAAAAATATATATATATATATATATATATATATATATATATATATATATATATATATATATATATATATATATATATATCCCCCGATAGACAATTTCATGATTAAAAAAACATGCAGTTGTCACTCTTAGTCACCATTAACCAAATGTTCCAACTAACCTTAATCTTCTGTGTTCCAGGGAGAGAGCTGATGTCAGCCTTTGGCTTTGAGTCAAAATTGTTGTTGGAGCAGATGCCGTTTATTTCAGAAGACTGAAAACAGTCACTGTAGAGATCTGCTGATGGTAAAGAGGACTGGAATAACAAGACAAAAAGAATCAATTAATTGTTTACGTTTTTTATATATATATATATATATATATATATATATATATATATATATATATATATATATATATATATATATATATATATATATATATATATATATATATATATATACACAAAAAAAATATTGTCACAGTTTACGTCAAAGCCTGCCATGTCTGACTTCCCAGCCACTATCTGACCCAGACTATCTCTCGACAGCTCTTCCCCATAACCTTATCATAAGCAAATAAGGTTGTTTAAAAATGGAAATCTTTGAAAACAAATTACAGTTCGTCAAAATAAGCATTTCTTAGCATTTAACCGCAAGGTGGCTGAAGAGTTTATTCATGACCCAGTTAAATCACTGTTATTGATTTGGCATACCATAATGAAGTACGCAACAGCACATTCATATAATATCTATTTGCGTGTGTGTGTGTGTGTGTGTGTGTGTGTGTGTCGAAAAATCCTCTGATTAAAGAAATTGAGTTGGGAGCAAAGACTGTTTAATTGCTTTAGTCAGCTATTTAGGTCAGGAACTGGCAGACCTCTTTTCTAACTTAGTTCAGACTTATGAACAGTGAGCACGAGAAAAGATTCAGAAGAATTTAGTCTGGAAGTTCTACAACCAGGAGACTGGATTTCGGCAGTCATTAAAATCTCCAACACGGTGCAGAATTAGATGTTTCCTCTGGTGCAGTTCTGCACTCTCAGCTGTGGTTGTTGAGCTCCACTACAGACATCAGAGGTCTTTCTGTCTGGGGGAGCAAGGCTGCAGCTGCTTCCTGCTAAACTCTATTTATAACCATCTTCACTGCCTCACACCTAGCTATACAGCAGCATATGGCTGAATGTTCGTTCCGAATCGGCGTAGACGAGGCACAACGCCGAACAGTTGATCGACCATTGATTAATTGATAAACCAATCATGTCTAAATGTTATAAATGTAATTTTACTGGTCAGAGGCTGTTGATCACCGAGAGCTGCTGTTGTGGCTGGTGTAGTTACACATGACTCTCAACCGTGTGCCACTAAGGTTAAAAAAAAATAATAATAAAATAAAAAAATAAATAAAACAGAACATTGCTGGCACAGTTGCAACTAGAGTATCGGGGGGGTTACACAGTGACCTGCATAGCAGTGCAATACATCTACCAAGTACTTGTTTACCCCTGCATGTGTATTTAAAAAGAATCACGTTGGAGTATTTCCCTGAGCAAAAATGATCGATGTGCTGATAAGAGCCACAAAAATGGTTACGGTTCCAAATCAGCTGTAAATTGATAGTGCCTGTAATTTAGATCAGAACTTTTAAGAGCTCCATGATAAGAATCCGTCAATTTGCATTAGGGGTGTCTTCAACTAAGGATTTTCATAGTCGAATCTGATTGGTCAGATTTTCCCCTATCAGTTGAATCAGTTAAAATTTCACCACAAGATGGCGATCATGTATTACCATGGAAAAATACACCGGTAGATGCTAACGGCCCTGTAGCGTGTTCAGCTCTGCTCATTTGGAATGTGCAACTAACTGCGGGGGAGCTTTATTAATGTGTAGCCTATTGCTAAAGCGCACACATCATTAAAAAAAAATATTAACAGAAATTAGGATGATTTTATTTGACAAAAGGCTATATATATATATATATATAACGAAAACAAAGACATTTCATGTAAAAACTTATGCTTAGCAGCAGCCATGGGCGCCCCCATGTGGTCAAAATGGTACATTCGACTATGAGGTTCATAGTCGACGACGGTTCTCCGAATCGAATCGGCGAATATTGCAGCTCACCCCTAATTTGCATAATCTGAAAATCTTTTATAAATGAGAAAAATATCTAGAGTAGCAATGACTATCACCAAAAGTTATAATAATAATAATTAGTTTCAGAACGTTTGGATGCAATTAATGTCATGTGACGTTTAAAATCATAACAGAAGAAAAACCACATGGCACAATGCAGTGAGCCTGGTTTTCCTGCTGGGTGCAAATTAGAGCAGGGATGATTTTAGTGTCACTGGCGCAATTATAACATCATTAAAAATCACTGTTACACCACAGACATTTCCCACATAGGAGAACGTGTGTGAATGTCTTTGGTGGTAAAAGGAATCAGCACGGCAGAAGTGAAATTGTCTTATCGTTAGGTTGTTTAAATTCTTGATATGCAACGCAGTGCGTTAAAACTGATCTTAGGCATTCGGATGCCACAAGTCAGATTTTTTCCCTGTTCTGCTGTTGTATAATAGTACTGCAGCCCCTGCAACATGGTATGGCATCATGACAACACTAGTGGGAAGAGAGAGGGGGTGATTTGTTCATTCGTTTTTTTGATCAGGGTAATACTTTGATCCTGAATATCTAATAAGGGATTTCATAATCTAGTCTAGCCCTGTGCAGGCATGCCTCCTACAGACACACCACAATTAGAAGCTAAAAAAGACCAGAGGCTTTCAACCCTTATTTCCATCAGTTCTGCAAGAGACATAAACAAGGTGAGTATTGACCTGGCTCTGATGCAACGTCCTGAAAGGTAATCACCATAAAAAAGGCTTTCAGTAGCCGTTACAAATCCAGGAAGGTCTTCTGTGTTTGGGAATGTTACATAAGCAGTTCTATTAAAACACATCCCACAAACATGTGCCTGAATTCAAGCGCCTTCATTTGATGCTTCTCGCCGTCTCACTGACCGATATAGGACACAAGAGGGTCACATGACTGCACATAGTGAGTATACACAGCCTGACACGTGCACACATTTTGAACTGAAATAGTGCCACCAAGAGGCACAGAAATGAAATTCTTTTTTTCTGTAAATACCTGCTTCATGCATATATTTAGCTGCAGTATTTATATCCACTTTAAACGCCTGAACTAATGTTACGAAACCGAATATTTAACAAAATATAGCTGTAAACCTTCAGGCAAGCATATCCTTGCCCCTCTCCTCCTTAAAACCCCTCTTGAGCTCGATAGTATGATAAATACAAGTTGTTATGAGCATTTCTGTTAGTTTTATTAAATGTTAAAATGATGTGGTGTTTGTGTATGGCAACCACTCATCATGCTGAGGTCTAATGAGTACACAAGCTTGTTTCTGTCTTAGGTAACATTACTGTGCGATACATTGTCTTTATAATATAGGATGGCCTGGCCTGTAAAATCTTACAATCTTTCTTTCCATGAAGAGAACAATGCAAAAATCACATGGGAGACTTACACCAGGATGATTTGTGGTGTGGCCCTCTGAAGCTGCATCCTCATCTGGAAACATCTTTTCCAGCAGCAAGAAAGACAACAGTCCCAACACCACCCACAAGCCCTGAGTGCGGTAATGCTTCTGCCTCACATCTAAACAGCAGATAGATGACCAAGATTAGATATACATTGCTGAGAGACAGGAAGCCAATACAAAAAAAAAAAAAAAAACACATGGAAACTACCTTATGTCAATACCTGTGTAAAATGGTGTATACACATACAAACAGCAACTAGTCATGGATATTGGACAACAGTTTGGAAAAGGTCCCTTTCTGTTTTATCATAAATGTGTCCCAGTGAGTAATATGTGATATGTCTGGTGTGATTAAAAAGTGGCCTTCACAAAGCACTCCCATCAAATTCATGTCTGACTTCACAAACTCTGTCCTAAAAGAGAATTTGTATTAAAAAAAAATAAAAAAAAGCCTTTATACCGAAAAGAAAGTTGTTACAGCTGAAAAGTGGGGACCAAATTAGACTCAAATTTCAAAAGCTTCTGTGGGTGTCCCAATGTCATTATATTGTATATAAAATCAAAATCACTGCTGTGATTGTAAAGGGTGGGGGGGGGGTATGGAACCCAACCTCTCTACAAGCAAAGCTCTGAAGCTTCAAGGTAATTACATTCATTTAAATTTGTTCACAACGCTGAGAATAATAACACATGATACAACAGGTTAATATTAAAACAACGCCGCTGTTTTGCCCAGCATTGAAATGAATTAAATTATATCAGCCCAGTTACACAAGCTTCTAACTACATGGCCACAGACAAATTTAAGTGGAAAAAAACTACTTAGTACAGTGAAAGTAATACCTTTTAAGCATATACTATATTATTACAGAACCACCTTTACAAATTCAGGACAAAAGGCTAACAATGATAAAGGGAAAAAGAGAAAAGAATCAAATTGAACTCCACCCTGTACCAGAATATGATACGAGTGAAAGAACGATCACATGAAAACGTTAAATGTTAATGACAGCACAAAAGAATAAAAGCAGGAGTTACTCACCACCACCAGCTGTGTGAGCCCAGGCCTCTGGGAGGAGGTGGAGGAAAACATCTCCAAGCAAGCCACCAATTGCAAAACTCAAAAGCTTCTTTAGCTTCTGGCAGCCAGCTGAAGAGCGGGATTAAAAAAAAAAAAAAAAAAAAAAAAAGCAGATTTGCAGCTGACTAGTACTACAGATTACATAAAAATCATGTTGCACCATCACAAAAGGCTAAGCCTCATAACAGACTAAACCTTTTATTAACAGATCAGACAACTGTAAACATGCATTATGATCCCAAAGGCTGATCCTGACAGATTATACATCACTTATGTTGAACCAAGTACAACGGTGCATACCTTTACACGACATTTGTCAGTGTACATACACATGTACACATGAAATTACTTTCTATTAGGGGTGTATTCAACAAAGGATTTTCATAGTCGAATCTGATTCGTCAGATTTTCCCTATAGTCGACTGATTGTCGAATCAGTTAAAATTTCACCACAAGATGGCTCTATAAGTGTGGTTTTTAAAAATTATATTTTTTAAATATTTTACTTGTTTTTCTAGAGCACCGTAAAAGGGATCCCCGTTCTGGACTTTTTTCCACTTCAAAGGAAAAACCTAAAAAAAAAAACTAAAAAACTAAAAAATTAGCATGATTTTATTTGACAAAAGGCTCTATATATATATATATATATATATATATATATATATATATATATATATATATATATATATATATATATATAACGAAAACAAAAACATCTCATGTAAAAACTAATGCTTAGCAGCAGCCATGGACACCCCCATGTGGTCAAAATGGTACATTCGACTATGAGGTTCATAGTCGACTACGGTTCTCCGAATCGAATCGTCGAATCAGCGAATATTGCAGCTCTTTTCAGCTCTTTATCAGCAACTTTCTATACCAACATAGTCCTGAATGTCTAGAATCTGATTGCAGGTATATAGAACCTTACCCAACGATCCACAGCAGTAATTTTGTAAACCAAAATATTGAACCATGAAACACAAACGTTTATAGTGCATAATATAGGTTTCCATTGATCAGGCATCTCAAGTTTAGCCCATTGTGGACACATTTCCAGCATAAATCATATTTACTAAACAGCTGACAGAGATCAGGATTTAAATTAAAGTCTGGTATTTTTCGTCCTCCACCACATAGAACACACCCAATGAACTGTAATTAACAGGGCTTTAACCGTGCTCCTACCCACTGCCAGGTCGAACTTAGACATTCCACTTGACTCATTTCATTTCCGCAGTGGAACCAGACTGAGGAACTATTTATACACACCTCTAATCAGAGGGGTACTATTCAGCAGTTGCTCATTTCCACAGAGGATCTGAAAAAAATGACACAGCACCTAGTGTACTGATCTCTGGAATTTTAAATTCATGTTGCTTTTTTTATGATTATCACACAGGGCGACATTCAAACAGGACACAACAGGTGTAAAAACACTTCCTTAGGGGCTTTTCCCACGAAATTTTTCTGACGGATTTGAGTAAAGCATTGTGTTGACTTTTTTTTTTTTTTTTTTTTAAATGCTACAGTACAAATACAGACTTTATAGCAAACTTTTTTTTTTCTGGTTGAATTGTTTTAGGACTTGTTCCCTCATGATTTGGAAAAGACCAAAAGTATACACACTCCACTTCTTTTGGGCTTAGTTCTGGTATAGCAGGGTCATGCAGGACTGCACACCACAGCCGAGTCAATATAGACAATTATACACTTCCAAAACGGATGCAACAATTTTGGAAAGGACATCTTGGAGCAAGATAAATTTCTCCTGCCTAAAGTAGCATACATTTCCAGACACAATAAAACCTTTTTATAAAGGAGAGCTACAAAAACACTCTACAAAGTCTGACTGCAGTAACCACCAATACAGTTCTTGGAAGTGTTTGTTTCCAGATAAATAATTTATATACTACAAAATTTTGAATTGACATTTAAATTCTTTCAAAATGAAAACTATAAGCAACTAGCACTACAGAGGACGGCTACAAATCGGACTTACCCTCTGTTTTTAGGGCTGCACCAGCCTCGATGGGGATCACCAAGAGGGGGAAGATTCCACTGAGTCCCACAGCGATAGAGCCCACAAGTGAGCAAAACCAAACATCCACGTCATCTTTGGAAAGCAGTTTGGAGAGGCTGTGGAAGCCCAGCATCTCACTGCACCAGGTGCCTGGGCCGGCAGCTGCAGCCGTCGCATGGGCCAGGGCTGCGTGAGTCACCTTCTTCCCACTGGAAGAGGACGTAGAGGTCACGGCTAACAAAGCGCCGCCGATTAGAAGAGCAGCCAAAGCCCAGGCGGGCTTCCCAGGCCTTCCGTTCATTAGGCCAAACTTCTGGATACAGCTTCTGATCAGCCGACAGAACGCTGCAATGCAGAAATGAGGCTTCACAAACAAAATTCCAAATAACAGAAGAAAAGAAAACGTTAGATGGAAGTTTTATAAACATTAACTGAAAGTAGGCATGAATACTTTAAACTACAGTCGCTCCATTTAATAGCACATGCAGCATAAATTTAGCTCCAACTAAAATTATTTATATGTATAATGTGTAGTAGGGCAGATTGGTGGTTGGCATGTTCTCCTCTCAGCGCTAGGGATTCCCGGTTTGAATCCCCATCTGGGTGGAGTTTCCATCTTCTCCCCGTGTCCGCGTGGGTTTCCTCCGGGTTCTCCGGTTTCCTCCCACAGTCCAAAAACATGGATCAAGTCAATTGAGTTCCCAAAATTGCCCCATATAGAGTGTGTATGAGTGAGTGAGTGTGTGTCCAGCG